>CM027082.1:20905746-21300746 GCA_015343265.1 Pao palembangensis | reverse complement strand
GGGGTTCAGTGTGATTTTGATGCAGTAGAATAAATGTCAATTCAATAATTGTGAAGTGAGACAGGAGCATGTCAGACTTATCTATAGCTATCTGAGAGCTTCAGTCAGATGGAGCTAGTAAACAGGGGAACAGATGAATTAATACTGCATGTGGAGGGGTGATAAAAAAGGAGCAGAGCTTTGAGACTCTGATGGCCACACAGATAAACTAATAGCTATGATACCCAGATACCAGAAGTCCTAAGCTTGTAGACATCACAATTATATCTACTCCTCCCAGTCCACAGGAGATGGTCATGATGATGATGAGGAAAAAAACAGTAACAGTTGAAGTGAGGCTACGGTTGGGAAAGATAAAAGAAACAATACACCCCTCAAGATGCTCGATGTGTGCAAAAGAGTTCAGACAGGATAACTAAAATTCCAGTCATGAATAAAAACAGCCAGCCTCATCTAGAATGTACCAGTGGTCACTCAGACTCATTCCCTCTGCCACTTTTGCCTAATTCAAATTCTGTAAAAGTTACAATTCAGCAGCTTCATTCGTTATGAATCATCTTATTTTCAGAGGTATGACCAGTGATATTGTCTAGAAAAAAGCAAATTTTAAAAAAAGAAAGTCGGTAGAGGCTGGTGGGTGGCATGGCGTTCTTGCCTGGCCTTGTATCACTGGCTTAGCTGTAGCAAAAAAACGGTGTTGATCTGAAAGACAAAACTTCAAAGCTGATTTTTTTTTTTTGGTGCAGATTGTTTCGGTGGTTAGGGCATTAAATATAAGCTTGTCAGTTAAGACTCGTTTAACACAATTCACCTTCATTTCTACATCACTTTACAAAACTATAGAGAGATAAACACAAAAGAAACACGATCTCAGTCTTTTTTTAATACAGCCTGTTGAATACAAATTTTAGCAGGTTGTATTAAAAGAAAGATAACAAAAATACACACATTGATAGCAGCTCACCACTAAGGCTCAGGAAAACACAGGAACACCATGATAATGATAATGCCAGCCCTCACTGGGTCTTTAGTAATTAAACACAATTATCCTTGTCACAGTGTATTCAAAACACACTGATTATCACATTTCCATTAACACACATACACTAACACACACACAGAAGCAGAGGCAGCTTATAGTGGACTCCTTTCGATTTCCTTGCCGCAATGGTTGGTCATACAGTAAATTTTAAACTCCTGAGAGACCCTTCCCAAGTCACAACTCCCACCCCACTCTCCCAGACTTCCAATATTTACAGCTCCAGCTCTCATTGACAGTATTTAGTACATTCTGCAGTCAGTCTGAAGAGTGGAAACTAGTACAATACCTGGCCAAATGTCATCACCATCACCAACTCAGAGAACTGGGCTGTACAGGGTTTAGGGCTGCAGATAACGCTGGCAGCACACTTCATTGGAGAAAGAAAGGGGGTGTTGTGAATTAGATTACATTTATTACACTTCCCCCATCGGCATCTCACCTAGAGTGCATCTCAGACCAGGTGACATTTTGACAGGCTTAGCCAGGGGCTTGTTGTTCTAGTTTGCCATAGTTTTGTGACCACACAGATGAGATCTATAATTGTGGAGAGTGAGCCAGTTAGCTCTTGCTAGAGTATGTCATGAAACATGAAAGACACTTCGGAAGATGAGAGTCTGCTTTAAGAGCCATCTTCTGGTATTATAGCTGGAGGTGACAGGCCTATTAAAATGCACACAGTCTGAGGTGTGTGTGTGTGTGTGTGTGTGTGTGTGTGTGTGTGTGTGTGTGTGATGGGGTGATTCCATAGAACCCTCTCTTCTCCCTCATACATTCTCTAAGTGTTTTTCAATATATTTAAATACTGCCAACCGTGCTGTTTCACCCATGCCAAAAATCTACAACAGGTTCCACACAGAAGCAACTAAGAACAAGTAACTAAGAATATGAATATTAGGTATTTCATTGGAAAAATACTATTGTGTTGTTAATATTTTACACACAATACACAAGAGAGGATGAGGTCAGTAAAAGGTTAACTTCTCTTACAGTGCAAAAAAACCAAAAAAACAGCGAATTTATGCATTTTGTTGTTAATGATAATGTTGTTGTGTTTTACTGGTTTAATGCAAAATGTCTTTCAACTTTAAGAAATTAATTCTGTGTTAATTTGTCTAAGTTTATTAAAATAAAAAAGATTTATTTAATTCTAATTTTGTGACTATTTATTTCATTCTAATTTTGTGACTTACATGCTGACTAAAATTCAGCATGTAAGAAT
The DNA here is from genome assembly GCA_015343265.1 of Pao palembangensis. NCBI lineage: Eukaryota > Metazoa > Chordata > Actinopteri > Tetraodontiformes > Tetraodontidae > Pao > Pao palembangensis. Next base: position 21,298,485 of record CM027082.1, on the reverse strand, counting down.
TTGTGAAGCTGCGTCACTATTGAAATGAAGTCACATTTAACAGAGTAAGAAGTGTTTTGATGTGTCACTAAAAGTTAGAACGGCAGCAGTCTTTGACTGTATGATGACTTGAGAGAGAGTTGGAGGAGTGTGAAAATGTGTGAAACAAAGTGCAACCATAATCATGAATGTAAACAAATGTGGATGGGCAGAGATAATGATGGAGAGAGGAAAAGGGGGAGAAGAGGGAGCGAGAAAGGGGGGGGACACAACCTTGCTGCAGGCAACATTTCTCCACAAGGGCTCTCTGTAGGGTTCCTGTCCAGCACGAATCAACACTCCAAGGCTACTTGGAAGCACACTCTGCACATCAACATGTACGCACACATACATAAGATAAGTACACAAGTAGCTGCAAGCATATGCAAACACAGAGACAGTAAAGAAAGTCCCCCAGGACAATATCTCCATCTCTGTGCCTCTTTTTAGATTATGACAATGACTGGAAAGAAGAATCCACTGTACAATAATCACATTATATGCAGGACCAACAATGAAAGTATAAACAACATTAACAAAACACTATTAATTGCTTTATCTTATTATTCATTTTTATTAATAAAAAATGCAGAAAATGCTGAATAACAGGCCAACTTTAATATCTTTGAGTGAGGAGGTAAATGGCAATTTCCCCTGGAAAACAAGACAGTTATGTTGATTGTATTGTTTCTATTTTATTCATCAAGACGTGTGTTCATTATTGTGCTGTAAAGCCTTCACAGAATCACGCAAAAGATGCAAAAATAACAGATACACGGGCAAAAAAACCAAAACAAAACAAAAAGCACACACACCTTGGCACACATGCACCCCCTTCTCAACTCAACTTAACTGGGTCAATCCACCAACTCTTCTGCTGGGGGAGGGGAGGAGTCGAGATGGGAAACACCAGAAATGGTTGCCTAATGGAAAAGCTAATGAAAGGAAGGAAGGAAGGAAGGAAGGAAGGAAGGAAGGATAGGGTGTACTGCAAGAAATATAAATGATACAAGCATGAGAGCACATGATGAGAAGGTAGAGGGCAGAGAAGAGGAGAAGAGGAGAAGAGAAGAGAAGAGAAGAGAAGAGAAGAGAAGAGAAGAGAAGAGAAGAGAAGAGAAGAGAAGAGAAGAGAAGAGAAGAGAAGAGAAGAGAAGGATGCTGGGGAGAGGACAGTGGTTTCATTAGTGAGATTGATTAAATGAATGGAGAAGCTAACAGCCTCTCTGCTCTTTAGCTAAATGCCATCTCTGGGCCTATCAGCACCAACTACAACAACAACACATAAATTAAAAAGAGGGAGAGAGGGAGAGACTAACAAAAGAAAGCATAATCATCATCACAGATACACACACTGCAGTGTGATCACCGGCACCAGCAGCTGGAATTTGCTGTTTCTGTGTGTGTGAGAAAGGGTGCCTGATTTCATATTGTTTCTCTTTCTGTCTCTCTCCCTCTCTCTCAAAGACACACACGCGTGCGTGCACGCACACACACAAAATCACTAATGACATTCACCCATACTGAGGGCTTCCTTCTAAAATGTTGTCTTTTACAAGGAAACTTAACAAGTGTGAAATTACTAAGGTAATACCAAAGAATTCTCTCTCTCTCACACACACACACAGACACACACACGCACACTCAAATATGAGACAGTGTGTAGCTCATATTGAGGAAGAAGTCCTAATTGAAAAACTCTCTTCCCTCCAGGAGTTTACAGCTGAGGAGAGACAGAGCACAATGCGGTAATTAAAAAAGACTGTGTGATATGCAAGGTTTTATCTCAGGATTGTCACACACCGACTGGTATGAATTTACATAAACAAATCATATTTTCTGCCTTATTAACTTTATGTGAAAGTATGTCGGGCACAGAGTCAACATCAAGAATTATAACACACATCATCTGAGCTTTTGATAGTGTTGTTGTGAGTCATATGACTTTTTAGTTTTAAAAATTATATTTAAGATTGCAATTTGTATCAGCAAAATCCAAAAACATTTATGGTTGTATTTTAAAAAACAATGCAGGTAAAAAGTCTGTGCAGCAGTCCACCGTAATGTAAAGACTTAGGATGTTGTGATTCGTGTTCTTTTTCTGTTTTAACTGCTGCTGTCTGACCCACTACTTGACTGGTCTCCTTGCATCTGTCTGGTGATGCAAGTGTACTACAATTTCTGCAACATTTCCGAACCTCTTCAAAAACACCACCTATTATCGTTTATCCTCCTCTGGTGACTTTAGTTTGTCTTTACATGCATTTTATCTTGCCGAAGAGGAGTTACTTTCCAAAGCTTTGTTCTTTTATATCAGCACTGTGTCCGTGAGAAGTGTGATAATGTGGTAATTTGTCTGCATGTTAAATATCTGGCAAACTATGCTACCCTTCCATATTGGCTGATATCAGTTCCTCTGCGCATGAGATCCAATCCAAGACTTCCTGTGGTTTACTATGCTAAAATCCTATCTTTCCCTGTTTACTCTGCCCTCTCATTTTACAATAATATCTTTTATCTTTTATTCTATCTTTAAAATCTTTTATTTTCTTTCAAAAAATTATTTTTTTAAACTTTGTGTGCAGTTATGCTTCTGTCTGCTTGATTTAAGAAACACCTTACAAATGTCTCCTTTGATAATGAACTGTGATTCTGGAAAATTTATACTGATGGGAGTGTTTTGTAAAAAAGAGCTCTGAATTGCTGCACTGAGGCAACATGAAGTTCTTTAGAACGAAGACCTTTCTGCTGAACACTTTCAGCAAAGAAGAAAGTGACACCTTGGCTGTGCAGTATATGTTGTCAATATTTGTGATTCTGCCTGTGTTGTTAATAGATTGTTGTGTAAAGTTTGCTGTGCACCTGAGTTGGTTCACTGTCATGTGGTTGTTTCCTTAACTTTTGCAAACTTTTGTTAAAGTTTAATTTCTGAATAATGCATGTAATTTTTTCCCATTTCTGTAGAAGGGAAATTACATCATCCAGGGATTATTTCTGACAGCTAACAAGTTATGCATCAAATGACAATCACCAATACCACCATTCTCACCATTTTCTCTCAAATATGCATTTTTTTGTTTAAAAATAGTCTCTTGCACAATGCAATAAATGCCTCAGTCTGTCTGCTCCTGTTGTGAAAGCATTCATATCTCTTGGTAAAAAAAAGAAAGTTAAAAGCAGGTTTTAGTCTTATAGCTAGAATGTGAGCAAGAAAGTACACTAATTGAGACAAAAACATTGTTTGGGGGCATGGCCATCTTGTCAAATGCATCTTCACCCCCCTTCTCTCCTCTTGTCACTTAGTCAGGATGGAGCACAGTATCTATTAAATTTGTAATGAGGTGCACATGAGATGCAAATCCCTCCCAGAGGAGGGGACTGCCTGAGGAAGGCTATGTGTTGTCAGCGTTCAACAGAGTAGCAATCCTCAGGAAGAAATGGACAAAAGAAAGTATGAAATGTGGCCGAGAGAGAGGTGGAAAAAGTGGATAGAGCATTGACTGCAGCAGTAGAAAAATGTTTTGATTTATCTTGGGCACAGGGTGGGACCTTCACTATCACTGCATGGCAGAAAAATTCAGTCCAAGTAAAATAATATCCTCAATCTGTCCTCTGTACAGCCAAAGATAGGAGGCAGAGAGGGAATGAGAGAGGACGAGAGAGCAATGGAAATTGGGAGCAGGGGGAGTCAAGGAGCGTATGATGCATCCGTGTCTGTTGACAAGAGGAAAATACATCTTTTACTGAGAAATAAAGCTTAGCCTCCCTCACTGCTGAATTTCCTCTGACATGGCAACTCATCCAGGGTTGGCTCATTCACACCATAGGGAGGGGGATGGAGGAGAGTGTGAATAGAAGATGCTTAAAAAAAACAAACTGTGAAACTGCATCCATCTGCATTCAGCAGTAAAATGCAAGACAAACATTTATTGCACTGGAGCAAATGTAGTGTGTGTGTTTGTGTGTTTGTGTGTGTGTGTATCTGTGGAGGCAAACTGGATGCAAGACAACATGATTTAGTGATGATGAAGCAGCACTATTCACTCATTTAACAAGTTTGTGGCAACTAAGCTGATGTCACTACCCCATGAGTCACTACATCAGCGCCCCATATTTGAAAACTAAACAATAATGAGGAGGGTTCCAACTGCAAACACAATAACAATAAGGATAGTAACCTGTGCACCTAGGAGGCATACAGGATAATGTTATCTCAATAAAGAAAGACAGAGCTTTAGTCTACAGAAACACCTGCCAAGAAAGGATTATCCCATCACCCACTGAAAAGGGCCTAGTATTAATTACACACTGTATTATAATAAATACCCTCTTGTATGTCACTGCTGAAATATAGTAGCTACAAAATTCTGAACACTGGTTATAGGGGACTCATTTTTAAAAGCCCACTTAAGCGATTAAGTAGGATGTGGGTACTATAGATAGAAGATGTTATAATCAGTATAGTGGGAAAACAACATTTATGATAGCTTTTGTTATGTGTGTACAGTGAAATGATTGACCTGCCGATGGAGTCAAAACATAATAAACATCATAAACATGATCTAATCTATAACACACAGTAAAACAAACCTGCCCCTGCCCCTTAAAACACAGCTTTTTTGTGCAGCATCTATAATAGTCTGCTGTCTTCAATTCCAACAATAGACTGTTAATAATTTCAGACATAACAGACTCTTCCTCTTTTGAATAGTGATTTTAAAAAGCCTTATGTCTCTCCCTGAGTCCCAGCCTTGGTTAGATAAGCTGCACTCGGACACCTGCTGCTCATTAACCACAACAGAAAAAGGTGACCACTTCCATTAGAAAATTAAGATATGAACTAGAATGGACAGGGGGGGAAGCACCTTGGGAAAGAGGGCAGAAGAGCAGATGTTTGTTTCAAAAATGTTTTTATAGCAATGATGGCAAAAGATGCAACATAACTCATGTTGGAACAAATACATTTTTCAAGCATAAAAATATTTAACATAAACCTCTTTCACAAATCAACAATTAACAATATGCTACCTATACACTCTCACCCTGACACATTAATCACCAAGTACTACAACAAAAATAAACAGTTAAGCCTCCTTCAGTATTTAAAAGTGCAAAACATAGATTCAAAATTCACCTGCACCACTTCCCAATAAACTCTTAATATTTATTTATTTAAGAATTATTTATGTTTTTGTTGATTGTAATGCAATGTTTTTGACATAAAGAAATACTATTGCATTGTTTGAATGGTATTTTCTAAGGTGAATAAAAAAATAAAACCTAGCTATTTTAAACCCTATATGCATACAAATACATAAACATGTTGATGACAGAAGTCAATGCACGTAATGAAATACTGAAATACTTTAACTGATGGGTATTGACATTTGGATATTAAGTAAGGCAACTGACATGAGGGTGCTTTCAACACTACTTGTACAATTTAAACATATAGTTGTACAGAACCTATATATCATTACATACATACACAAAATAAATATCAATCCAAACTCCTTGCACTCATACCCAAGACAGAGACCTTAGAGAATTTACCTCATATGAACACTATTTTAATATATAGAACTCCTGACCTCCAAGAGAGTAAGTGAGGACAATATGGTCCTGTCCAGGCAGTTGTGTAGGAGACACCGATTGTGCTGAATAAATGCTGTTACCTGGGAATCATTCTCCAGAGGCAAACAACACAGGGTTATTACACTCTTATAATTCCCAAACTAATATCATAGCCTGCCAGTCACTTAGAGCACGCTCCTTAACTATACTGACAAGTAATGTGATGCCACACAAGCTGGATGAGAGCAAGGAAAAGTACATAAAACACACCCACATCGATACACTTCAGCTGTCCAGTCTTCAGTCCAGGAGTCAGGGTGGCCCCGGAGTGAGGCGAGTCATTCACTTCATCTGATGTAGAGAGGAAGGCCATTGGCCAAATTAGATTCTTCTGTTTCCTGGTGGAGTTAAACATCAGTGCTGCAATGTGACTTGCAATGACCTTGGTCTATCACAGTGCTGGATATGGGAGGCTTTTAGTCAGAGCTGGAGGACACAGGGTGTATGATGACATTATTCAGCCTTTATCTTACTGTACAAATAATTGTCTTTCTCTCTGTGTCTGTCACCTATTCACTTTATTCTCTCTCAGCTCCAGTCTGAGGAGATGGTGACAATTCCAACATGTACTTTACAGCATTTACTTCTCAAAATCTCAGAATGTTGGTTTATCTATGCAATTCTCAGCATAAAATCTCACAATGACCAAATCCAACCCAATATAACCATGTTTTGTTAATGTTATGCATATTTTGACTGGTACATCAGCAGGTAAGCATGACTACATTTCAAACACTCTCTCATGTAAACACACAAGCTTCTTCTGAAACATACAAACACTCTCATTCCAGAGCTACTGCAATCCAGTTGTAAAGGATGAGATGGAGCTCAGATGGAGATAAATGAGCGTTCATTACAGCCATGATTGTACCCAGCAGCACAAGAGAGGTATGGGAGGAAGCAATGCTCTCTGTCCATCATTTAACATATCCAAGGGTTCTTAACACACAAAGGACACCAAAGGACACACATACTAGATACTGCGGATAAACAATAAACAGGCATTTATGAAGCCTGCAATTATATATATACATTTGCAGTATAGAATATGTGCATTTATATTGCTCATTTATACATATTCACATCTATGGTGCTTTAAAACCATATTTATATACAGTATATAAGAAACAGTGTATAATGTATTTAATAGAATTCTCTGTCAAGGTGTATAAAAAAAAAGCTTTTACACCCATGGGGAATATGTAAGATTTTGCACATACAGATAGACATGCTGCATTCAAAATGAATAAGCACAAGCCTAATGTTTTAGACATTTTAGCCATTTCATTATAAAAATAGATTTATGTTCCAAGATATAAAAAGCTTGCCTCACTGTTAGCAGACAGAGTATGGAGAATGTAATTGGATTTTCCCCCTCTTGGTTTGACAGACGACATTCTGCTGTGCAGAGGATTGAAAGTTATGAGATCTATGCAGCACCTGTATACCCATTCCGAGGCACTTGTTGTACACAGAAAATGCAGTACAGCAAACAATGTAATATTACAACTGCCACTATGGACCTTTGTTATTTTCAGACAAACTAATAATGCAGCTCATATCAACTCCATTATGGCGCCAATATTCACAGTCAATATTCAGTCCTGCAGCAATAAGAACAAAATTTCAACGACTTCAGACCTACGCAACTACCAAGTGTGAGTGCATAAGTGTGAGCACCATGAATATTTGTGTGCCTGTTACTGAGTCATGAATGATGACTCAGAGAGATTAGGCGGATGATCAGGGAGTTACATTGTGACGTGATGGCAAAAGTTAAATCAAGTGACAGAGAAAGATGAACACAAATGAACCCCTGACAGTCTTTTCCTCACTCACAGCGTTCCTGTTTGCATATGTGCAAGCATGCATGCATCTTTAAAACAGAACAGAGAGATCTAATATGTTATATTTGTTTTTTAGAAGACACAACATTGCAGGTGGTCTTAAGTTGAATTTTGCTATTTTGGTATAAAAATGTCACCAAGTGCTGAAGATGACTGTTTGAAAAACACATGAGTAAGACAAACCAGGGCCTAAACCGAGCATACACACTAATAAGTGTGAGTGAATTAGTGATAAATATCTACATTAAATGACATCAGAAAGCTGTGAAAGCACACTTCTTTGCCCAGTCTTAGATCCTAAGGCAGCCCACAGCTCAAAATAATGGATATTCTCATACAGACATTTTTCTGACACTTTTAAATAAGTGGGAAAATGGATACACCATGTCTGTCATACCCAGAAGCTATACCTGGCACGACATACATCTCCTACTGTCTGTCTCTTCTTTCTTTATCTCCTATATTCTTTGTCAATACATCTTCTCTCTTCACATTTACATATCTTGTCATCTGCATGTCATAAAAGGATATCTCTTCATCAACGTAATTACAACATATCGGTCCATACATAAAGCAAATCTCCTACAGTGGCATGCACAGTCTCTGACCATAAATTCGATCCCAAAGCAGAAGCTGCCACAATCTTACTTCCTCATCCCTTTAAGTGCTGCCACACACCTGATGGATCCTCTTCTCTTCCCTCTTTCAGTTTTCCACCACACCTCGCAGATGCCTGCCAGACCACTCTTGTGTTTTCTCCAGTCTTCCTCTCTTTTTACTCTGTCTCTCTCTTTGCCATTCTGTGATTTAGTCAGAAAAACAGAGAGAATCCTTGCAGGAACAGGCAATCCTCCGCTTCAGACAGAGAGGCTCACAGACTGTGGACTGCAGATGAAGCACACCGGAGCTCCTGGTTGACTGACCAGTGGAAGACTTTAAGGCAGGCTAACCTAGTGAGGCTAGTCTGCAGCACAACAGTCTACAGACAAACAGACAGCCAGAGAGCTCAGAGTCACCAGCTCAGAACTCACCGCAGCAAAGCTCAGAGTCAGCAACCTACCCCCCACCCACACGCCTACATCTCTTCTGCTCTTGTTTTGCCTTCACACCCTCCTCTCCTCAGTCACAGTTACCACATTCCACCTAATAGCAGAATCCCCTCATCTATTCTTCACTATTAATTGTATACAGCACACTTTGCATCAGTTTATATTCACAAAAAACATTTAAATTTTACTGCAATGTACTTTTAACTTGTATTCTTGCTTTGTTCCCATTAAAGCGTTCCAGGTTTGACATTACGGAAAGGGGTAGAGTTACCAACAGTAACTGAGAGAATTCTCTCTGGACCCTAATTAGAATACATTTCAACTGGTTTTCTCTTCTGTTAAAAAACTATTATGTTTTACTGGTGTTTGGCTTGATAAACAACCAATATCACTTATACTTAAATTTACCTGTTTTAGCATTGCTACAATATTTCCCAAAACAAGTGTTTTCACAAGTTTTATACAGTACCACATCAATGCAATTCCACCCCAATATAACAGAATTGTGGTTGTATAGGCTATAAACGTTTAAATGACTGCCTGCATACACCTAGCCATTGAGCAGATCTGTTTTAGGAAGAGCTACGTTTGAGCTGTAATTTAGATCAACAAACAACAGTTCGTATTTACTTATGTATAACATTTCCTTCCATCAGGTACTTTAAGTATGGCCGATATGATCTCATATAGCATTTGATACGTTTTTTGTCACTTTATGACTGATATCTCATTAACATACTGTATAAATTCCAGAAACATGCCCATTGTATGTGCACTATAATTCTTATGTTACACCTCATGGCTCCAGCAAGGGGATTAACTTAAATACGGCTTTGCGGGTTTTAATTTTAAAAGTGTATTTCGATAGCTCATTTCATGGTTTACTGTACTTGCATTACATTTTTGAAAATACAAAGATAAAAAAAAAAAAAATCAGTGTACTCCTGGCACATTAAAACTTTTTAACTATAAATTTCCTTGTGCTGTGCGTCAACATGGAATTATCACTAAACCTATACCTTAGGTTGAAGGTTCAGTCCTTTGAGAGTGATGTTTTATGTAAAGAAGAAGCTGTTGATTTTGTGTCCAATTCGGGACATATTTGATTTATTCTTCATTACTGCATTTGAAGTATCTAAAACCTAGATTTAAGTATCTGTAAGATAGGAATTTCAGAAACATTAGTAATGTGGGTCAAAGGACCCTTTAACCATGCAGACCTTAATCAATGCAAACCATGACAGCAGGGCGCAAAGAAATGAAAGAGGGTCTGTGCCAGGGGTGCCCAATATGTCAATCGCAAAGGGAGTGCAGGTAGATTGCATGACATCTATCTGCACTATGACATTTGTCTTTCGATTGACATACAGGACAGCCAATCTGGCGTCTGATCTGGAACCACGCAAACTTCTGCTAAACTCTAGCAAGCTACAGACTAAAGTAGAGACTAAATTCTCTGTTAATTTTATTTGGTTTTATTTTTTCCATCAGAGCAGCCATCTTCTATTAATCCCTTCTATCCTGAGCTATCAATCCAATCGAACGAAGGCAACTTTTACCGGGTCAATAGTCAGCGCGGTGTTCGAGCTATACTGGTCCGCAACATTACAATGGAAATTAGATTTAATTTCGGCAAAAAAGGGCGCTTGACGGCGCGGACAGAAGTGAGCAGGGAGAAGAGGCAGCGCCACACTTTGATTAAAAATTTAAGGAGCGAAGGCAACAGTAGTTAGCATCCATGGTGGGCCCTAGTATGGATGCTAACTCCAGTGTTAATTTGACATCAGCTTATGTTTCTAATAAAAGTGGAGCTGCTCTCTGAATACCCCAGCCCCCTTGAGTGAGTTGTGAGTGATTGTTGTTTAATAAATGAACACAGCACTATACTATTGTATTTTGTTTTTCTTTAATATATATATATATATATATAAGGATCAACTGCCTCCTTAGTGAGATAAAATATTACCATACTCAAGGACTGTTCAGCCTGAGGCAGATAAATGTAGTTTAAAAAAGTGTGCCCCCCTGAAAAAATCCAATTAAAAACATACTTTATCCTAAAAGGGGAAAAAGATGGAATATGCAATAATAGCAATAATTACAATAAAAATAATATATATTATAAATAAATATGTGTTTTGCATTTTTATTGTAGGTAGATCATTTTGATATGGGCATCTTATAAGTAGCTCGCAAGCTGAAAAAGGGTGGGCACCCCTCGTCTGTGCTACTGAATTTAATTCACAAATCCAGTTGTTGCCACCCTCACTGCCACCATTTATCATTTAATATATTCATCTTCTCCAAACCTATAATGCTGACAAAGATGGGCTTATTCAGCCCTCCTTAACACATAGATTAGCCACAGACAGATTGTACACACACACACACTTCTATCTTCGTGAGGACTTTCATTGACATCAAGTATCTCCCAGCCAGTAACCCTAACCATCACACCAAACACGCAACCTAATCAATTCCATGTTAATGTTACAACACATACACACACACACACACAAGAAAAGGTAGAGATAAACACATAAACAGTGGGAGGGGAAGTACAGAGGAGTGTTAGCCACTGGGAAGGAGAGCAACGCACAGAATTTATGACTGCAGCAGCAGTATCAAACAGAGTGAGTCTAGACAGAAATTCTTAACACATAGCCTGCCAGCTGATGGGATTACATAAAGCGTTCCCTCAGTTAATAGTAAAATGTCTGTTCCCTTGATCTAAATTGATGATTAAACCTGCCGTAGCAGTAACGGAAAATCTTCCAGTCTAATATAGTCTGTTTTTCTTCTTTAATAACATATTATAATGTACCCTAACATATTCCAGCCCTCCTCCTCCCTTCTCTTAACATCCCTTGCTCTCTTCAGAACAAGGACATTTGGTGCATCACCACAAAAAAGTCATCTCCATCTGTACTTGTGGCTGTTGCTATGACCACAGCAATAAACCTTATTGTGCTGCTGCTCTCTACTCCAGACTGCCTGAATAGCTTGAACTTATACCCACTGTGTCCTGCTTTCAGCATTACAGTATTTTTCATTACAAAGCAACGGGACTTCCCACAAATCCATACACAAAGAGGGTAATGCAGCCTCATTACGTGTGGGAAATTAGTTTCGCCCTGAACGCTGTATTCCTCTACTTCTTGGTGATGAAAATGTTGTCAGGAGGCCACCATCTATTGACAGCTGTCACATGTGGCCATAGGGCCAGCTTGATAAACAACCGTGTTAACTATCCTTTATCTCTCAGACACTGTCGCAGCATGCACACGATAAGCAACAGTCAATGTCTTCAATACACAAACATACCTTTTAAAAAGTATTATTCATGCTGTTTTATCTAGGATTTGTAGTCTCAGAAAAATGACAAGTACACTGTTTAGTCATTTTGTCAAACATTTCATTTCTAAATAGAAGAGGAAAGAAGAGAAAGATTTGCAACCCATACCCTGGCTTCTGTTCGTCCTGTGTGTGCAAGTATGTGTTTGTTCTCAAGTAAATATGTTCTCTGGTAGTGGTGAAAAGTGAGGGGCAGGCCTGTGCATTCATTCAGCTTATTAGATACTGTATGTCCAAACCAGATCACATTCAAAATAGAGACATTGCCGTGGTGGAAACATCTCATAACTGATGTATATTTATGAAATATATCATTAAACATGCACAGCTGGAGATCAAAGGGTAAATGTTGGTTAATTCCATTTCTGCGGATACAGGGTTAGAGTCATTAATATATGAAAATGGATCAAATCAAAGAACTCATATGAACACATTTAAAAAGCATTTAGTTATGCTTTTATATGTGGAACATATTTCTGTTGAAAGACATTCACACTTTTTCTTTTTAGCAAATTAATGCAGTTCTGCGTATTCACCTCTTATGATTGGTACTCATTTATTAGGACTAGTGTGATTCCAGAGACTAATTTAAATTAAATTTTTTTCAAAGAATTGGAAACCAACCCGGACTTCATGTGGGGAAATTTAATTCGTCTTTCTAGCAAGATATCACAAGCAGTCTATTATGACACATGGGCTGTGCTTCATCAGAAGATTCATAAACCATAATGTTTTTGTTTTATATATAAGCCTGACAGGTTTTGGTTGACAAGCTGGTAAAATCTGGTTACTGGATGAACAGCAGAAGAAAGACATACATCACACAGCAAATAATAGGCTATGGTAACGCTATGGCTAAAATGTAGAAAAGCAGAGAGGACAGGACAGACATAACTGCCACTGTTCTGCACTGGTAGTGTCCACAGACTGAAATCAGCAGGTATTTACAGTACACCATACACAGACTTCGTTTAGAGTGTTTATTTCAATTGCAGAACTTACATGCATTTATACAAATACAAAAGACAAATACAGTAGGGCAGTAATATACACACTATTCCTATTAAAACCACTACAGTATATTCCAACTACAGTAGCCCACCACTTTCACTTCTTTACTAACACCCCGTACTGTTATGTTACTTTCCAATCGTCCACAGACAGCTTATACAGCAGCTATCTATGTGGCTAATCAAAACTCACATGTGCACTCCTGGGCACCTCCTTTTTCCATTAGCTTGTTGCTCTTGGATGAATAAAACATATCTGCTGATACTGCTGCAGTCTTCAGATTAGGCCACACACATGCATACCTGCAAACGCACACAGCCACGGTGTATTATAAAATCACATTTATGGCAAAACATGAGAAACCTATTCCAATCTGTCACAGGCATCTTTAGGTCAGAGATAATCATACAATGTAATTGGTACACACTCTGGAATGTATTAGTGTTTGATTTGGGCCCTCTAAAAGTCTCTTATTTTGATTTGACTTGCTGGAAATATGGCACAGCATATTAATCCTGCTATTTTTATTTCAAAGAGAGAACACTGTCTCACTGCTGTTTTAACAATAAGCTTGTTTCAAAAAGATACCTTAGTACTGTAGTGAGGTTTAATTATTCAACTATAGGTTAAGGTCAGCAACATAGCAAGTAAGCTTCTTGGCATCAATGCTAGTAACTTGTTATTTGCAAGCAAGAACAATATCACAGAGGGTACCTATGTAACATCCATGAAAATCCACGAGTATTATCTGTGCTTGACTAATAATCACAAAGATGTCTATATGGTATCACATGAAGTTGTTTTTGCATTAATGAATGGCTTCACAACTCAAAGGAGGCAGCAGACAAGCCAAACACAAGTAAAAGATTTCAGGAAAATCTGCACTTAATATGAAAAACTGCCAACACTACATTTGACGAAGGTAGGTAAAGTATTTGCCAATGATATACTGGAGTTTTGAAACGCTATATGCTGCAAATGTAAGTATCTTGCAGCAATAACTCCCCGAAAGACCATCTCTCTGTTTTCCTCTGTGTAATCTCCTTTTTCCTCCCCCTTCTCCTTCTATTCCTCCTTATGCCTCCTGCAACATCTGGGTGTCATTAATCTGATGACACTGGAGTGGTACCCATTACAGTCACTGTCTTAAATCAAAGACTGATACATGCGGGTGTCTGTGTGTGTTCAGCTAAATGTTGCAGTGAGGCATGATGTGACGTTCCATCTCTTCCACTTTTAACTGTCTTTTGAATCCTATGTTGCTGATGATCTAGTGGCGCGGGGGGTGCTAATGAGTTGATATGGTGCCATGAATAACAGGAGAAAGGAGAAGAGCCATTTGTGCACACACGCATCCACATAACGATGTGGATGTGGACATCCAACAAACGATGCACACTGTTTGTTTTAAGAGCGAACACTGATAAATCACAAATGCTAGAAGAAAATAAATATTTGCCTTTGTTAATTGGACTCATTAATGGCAAAGATATGTGTAGCGGTGTTGAGGGAAAAGAAAAGAGTGTCTATTTAAATATACACCACTGATCAGCTGTCTAATTGGAGTTTTGTAATACACGCGCACACGCACACACCTACACACATACACACACACTGTGAGTTGTGTGTGTTTGTTTGGAGGGTGTGACAAAAGAATGATTACCTTTCTGAAACGCGCATGCACACTCAGGCATTCGCTGAACTCCCCCCTATTTCCAAAGAAGCTTTCAAATAAATTGAGTTTGGGTTTAAGGTCCTGTTTATATTAATGGGTCCACTGGCGATTGAGTTATACCCATGGCTCTGTGTTATTACCCCCTTGATAATGAACGCCAGCTTGACCAGCAACAGTCAATGGAAGCTGCCTCACCAGGCCAATAAAGCTGACACTTTTCACTGGTGTACACAAATGGATTAGCTGCAATCTCCATAGAATTGGAAACTATGGCCAAACAACAAATGTAGGACAAAAATCTGGCCAACCTGATGGCTAAAGGAAAACGACAACGAGACCTTTGGCAAATCACATTAGCAAATAATTAAAAGCATTTGTTTTGACCTTCCTGGAAACTTGGGTTTAGGAATATATCACTATATTGAGTGCCTGGAGGTTTCAACTATTCCAGAATGGTAAACAGCTGGATGTTTATACAACTCTGGAAAATCTAGTGCAAAACTAATATAAACCTCTCACTGGTCATTTTAGCAGTAATAGTTTGTAAAATAGCTTTCAGATCAGAAAAAGACTGCCAAATTATGTTGTTGGTTAAAATACTGATTTAAAGGAGGCTCCGTTTCATTGGTTAACGTTATGATTTGGCTATAGCCAAAATGCTAGTGAAGTAGATAATGTAAATTAATATGTTTAAACAAACAACTACTGTAAATGGGAGTGTTGATGGCAGAAAAAACAATCATCTGACTGTTGGCTCAACTATGGGGCATAAATTACTCAAAAGCCTTTTGTTTCAGCATCTTAATTAAGTCCCTGGGTAAAGTAAAACCACTGATTTTATTTTTATCCTAACCTACTCAGATGGGCGAACGTACCTAATGTTGTACCTGTTCTATCCATCTATTTTTTTAAATATCTTCACCTTCTATATATACTTATCTGGATATCCCACTTATTTATAATTATTTTATTTAATTCAATTTCAATTTTTGAGAAATGGAAACTGTTACTTGGTTTTTCTGATGGAACACAGAGTACACATCTGCAACAGTGTGGAGTTGATTTTCAACTGCAAGCAAGCTGCAAATACTATGAACCAGTCAGACAGACTGTCTTTCCCTGCTGGTGTCCAGTAATAGCAGCATACAGCTGGAAGTTTGAGAGGGTACGGCAGTCAATCAGCAGCCTCAGTGAAATCCACCAGCTTTGCTCTGCATGAGCAGCATGAACTTTCTTCATGTGTGCCGATTGTGAGTATGCTACCCTGTGGATTTTATATTGGACTGCTGTGTGTGCGCGTGCATGTGCTTGTATTATGGTGTATGCTGGTCTTCCATAAGTGAAGCTTCAGCCAGCTTTAATAATTCACCAGCCTCTTTTAGCTCCCAGACAAACTCAGTTTTCATCGACTAGGGAGTCATGGAGCAAGCACAGAGGCAGCTTTGATTTTACTGGAGTCCAGTGTTTTACAGACACACACACACACACACACACACACAAAACCCTTATCCTAACCTAGCCTAAACCCAATTCTAACCCCAACCGTAAAACCAAAACCAAATATTAACTCTCAAACAGTCCCTTTAAGTTGTGAGGACCAGCCAAAATGTCCTCACTTCCCAAAAATGTCCTCATTTTGCTAGTAGAATGAGTATTTTGGTACTCAGTAGTAGCAAGTACAAAACACACACACTTCTATCTTTGTGGGGGCCGACATTGACATTATTCCTCTCCCAGCCACTAACCCTAACATTAACATCAATTCCATGTTAATGTTCAAACCATGCGTTAGTGCAAACAGTGTCTCTACCCTCCATCACAAACACCCTCAGAGAGATCCAGTCTATTAAAAAAATCTGGATACTTCTGCGTTTTTCGGAATTGCGCCAACTTGGAAATTTTATTGCATTTTGATTATTTACATCACTATTCGAAAGCCTTTCTGCCTCTTCGAAATCATTCCAACATCTAGTTCAAAGAAACAGCCATATATTCCATTATAATATTCATGGTTATTCAAAGTAATCAACATTTGGCTCTCAGGAGATTATTGTAAAACCCTCACACACCCGTCAGACAGCTGATCAGTTAAAGCAGGGGTGTCAAACCGATTCCACAAAGGGCCGTGTGGCTGCAGGTTTTTGTTCCAACCAATCAAACACACAGAGTTTGACCAATCAGCTGTCTGAAGACTCAGATCAGCTGATTAAATAACTTCAGTCTGTGTGTTTGATTGGTTGGAACAAAAACCTGCAGCCACACGGCCCTTTGTGGAATCGGTTTGACATCCCTGAGTTAAAGAGTGACTGCATTGCTTTTGTCAAAGTTTTGACCAGAACGAAATGAAAAACATCTCATAAGAGCAGCTTACCTCTGTGACCACATCCAGGCCAGAGTTTAACATTATTACATACAGCAGCTCCCTGATGGATATCTGCTGGATGTGAGCTGGTCCACTCAGCTCTGGGAGTGAATCTATGTTTGTCTGTTTCCCCATTTTGGAAGTGTAAAAATGTAAATTAATTGAAAATGAAAAACACATATGTAAATGATGAGCACTGCCATTGAAATTTAGTGTGAATATAAGTCATGATTTGACACAAGATGTGCAAAACCAGAAACATAAGACAATAACAAAAGAAGGATATTCAAAATACATGTCTCTCTAAACTGTGCCACCAGACGGTATCAAAACATCAGTTCAAAACAAAAAGCAATAAATACTTTGGAAATAAATATGTTGGTCACAATTTAATATATATAATAAATTCATTCCTGGATTAGAGGCCTTTGTGGGGTCTGCCCCTCCTAAATGAAAGAGCATGTTGGTAATTAAAGAGGCACACAATTGGTCTCCTCTGTCTGTGGAAGCCTAAAGAGTCATAACAGAATTTATTGCAACAGAAACACTAAAACAGAAATACACAAGCATGCAGAGCAACTTTATCTATATTTGTGAGACAGTGATTAGTATTGAAAAGGCTACATTGTAAAACCATGTCTAATTTCACAGATGCTGAGCAAACTCTCCTCTAACCTGAAGAAGAATGTGCTTCTGTAGATGATAGAATTTGTGCTAGTGTGTGTGTGTGTGTGTGTGTGTGTGTGTGTGTGTGTTCATTCAGATTCATACAATGACAGAAAGTCATGGCGGTGTGACGAGAGATCTAATAAGGGGAATATCTATCTGATTGTGTCTGTTCATATACAGTATCTTAACACTGTGTGTATTTGTGTGTGTGTGTGTGTGGGGGCGGGCATGCATGCGTGAGTTAGCGCACTTGTGCATACAAGGTTGGGCCAATACGAGTGTATCTCTACATTAGAAAGGCTGACACACACACACACACACACACACGCACACACTTCTTCAAGATACAAAGGCTATCACATATCTACTTGATGCGAGCTGACAGTTCCACTTCTTAACCGATTTACAGTCAAACGACGCTCTCACAAAGCTCCACTGATGTGACACCAGTGAACAGCCAAACATCTATATTTTCCTTTTCAGCATTAGCAAGCCATAAAGTTCTTTGGATATATCTATGGGTATGATAAGTATCTCTAAAACAGCCTGTAGAGCTCAAATTACTTATTGTGTGTCTTATTGATGCTTCTTTCAAATCATCCCAACATCTGCTTCAAAGAATCATCTTTATTATTTATCATAATTTTCATGGATAGTCAAATAAATCAGCATTCGACTCTCAAGAGATTATGGTATTATAAACAGCAGCAGATCAGTTAAAGAGTGACTGCACTGCTTTTGTCAAAGTTTTAACTAGAAAGATCATCTCATAAGAGCAGCTTACCTCTGTGACCACATCCAGGCCAGAGGTTAACCTTATTACAAACAGCAGCTCCCTGATGGATATCTGCTGGATGTGAGCTGGTCCGCTCAGATCTGGGAGTGAATCTGTGTTTCATCTTTGGAGCAAACATATTCAGCCACACATATTTGTCTTCTTTTACATAAACAGACTGCCAAAACAAGTTGCTTTGTTCAAAGAGAGGAACCAGAGCAGCAGAAAATGGACAGAAGCAAAGAAAAATAAGTATCAACTTAACCTATAGAATACATGTCATGGTCAGACTGTAAATTCTGACAGCATCATCACCACTAATTACACATTAAATGACAGGAACACTAAAACATCCTCAGTTCAATCAAAAACTCCCACTAATTATATTAATCTGTTCATGTGCTCCATTCAGCGCAGTTCTGAATAGAAGTCAAAACAATGTGACAGGCTGATCTTTTCATCTCACCCACACGATTTGTCTGTGAAGAGCAGAGATGCAGCCCTCAACATTACAGTCAGGTGACATTTATGTTGCGACAGGACATTTTTAACACCCTCTCTGCTGTTTGTGTGTTTGTGTGTGTGTGTGTGTGTGTGTGTGTGTAGACCCGAGATGTGTTGAGGCCCAGTTAGGTGTGACATTTCCGTGTAAGTGCATGTAAGACAAAAATCTTATTAAAGGTTATCTGTTAATTAGAGGACAACTGGAGGTCATGGATTTGGCAATCCCACCTTTCACTCCTTGTTTTCACACACACACACACACACACACACACACACACACACACACACACGTTTAGTACTTTTATATTTTCGAGGACTCTCATTTATATGAAGCATCTTATACCTTAAACCAACAAATCTTAACCCTTAAACAGCAGAAAACTGAGATAACTAGGTAGCCATCTACCAATGGCTCACAAATACATTTACAGAACACAAAAATACTTAAAGAAAAGTCAGGAGGTCATAAAAGCACATTTACAGGACTGGGCTATATTGGTGACTTCTAATAAGTGGGTACCCAGCCTTTAACCAAATCACATATGGACAAAATGGAGAATAAACATCTCTAACATGTGTTATCACTAATTTATGTTATATACACAAAGAGTAACAGTGAGGAATAATTAATTGTCTGATTTTCTTGGCTGACACTGATTTTTCTGTAGTACTAAATAGAGAGCGCAACTACAAACAAATGGTAATTTATTGGATATGAAACTTTAACCACCCCTGTGGGTACCAGTACGCTGCATCAGCAAATATTAGGAAACAGCAAAGGAACAAACAAAAGGGGCAAACAAGAAAAAGCAATTTGCACTTAAGCATTTAACAAAGGATCACAGGTGAACAAACACACATTATTTTTATTAGCAGATTTTGTTACGTCAGTGACTTAATATTAAGGATTAAGTGTTTGCATTAGAAAGGCTGACACACACAAAAAAAACAGAATAGATTTAAGAAAACCTACACAGAAACAGGGCGTAGATACAATGTTAGCAGAGGCTCATGTGGATGGATTGGTTGCATACTTGTGTGTATTCAACATTAGAGAGTCACAAAGCTTTAAATTTCAATACTGGAAACTTTCTGTTTATCTTGAAGTAAACAAGCCCTTTTATAGAAGGAACTGAATCAATTTCTGTGTGTTAAGATAATCATATTACCACACTGCAGTGCAGTTTTTGTCATGTTCTTCTGTCAGAGGATAACAGCAATGCTGGGAGTCTATATAAGAGCAGAAATACGGTCTTGCATAAGAGCACAGCAGTGTAAAAAAGTCCATGTGGAGGACCTCATTTCACGCAATTAACAAAGCTACTTTATGTCAAACCTTTGCTCTTTTTAAAATCCTTCTATATAGGAGCTGCAGGCCTCAGGATCAAGGCAAACCTCACAGAAGCTCACACAAATTCATTTCACACTGAATGGATTTCGATGGTGGACCAACTTTACAATGTGGCTTTCAGAGATTTTAGTTCCACTCTATAACACTCAATATGGCAGTGCTGTGAAATATGGATGCAAGAAGTCTGAAAGAAACAGACCCATAAAGGTCACAATTAAAGTGTCCTTTCTATTCCAGGATGAGACAAAGTAATGCTCCACTGCAGACTAATATCAATATCTACATTTCCTCTGCAGCCAGGTGTTTCCTTCACCATCAGGGCAGAGACATGGCCTGAGCAGTCAGTGTCTACTTATCTTTAGCCACATTCATTCTTGGTTGCGATGCAGTACATTACAGCTCTGATGCGTATTCAGCCTAACAGCTCTCTCTTTTCCCACTTCTTAAATCTCCTTCTCTCATACCGTTTTTCCATCCCTGCAGCTCTGACCTCAGCTCTCATTCAGCTGTGCTTTATTTACACCACTCCCACCCTGCCTGGATCCTGCCAATTTGATCCATGTGTTGCACTCCAGCAGACTTGCTGAGGCAGCAGAAATGGGAAATGTTTACAGAGCAGTGAGATGGGGCTAAGCTCCGTTCCTACTGCATAGTCACCGTTCTCGTCAATCACTGCTGCGACATCTACAGCGGCACACAGGCTGCAGTACAGGTTCATACAGATGCAGCCACTATGAACGTAAAATAAACGACAAAAAGATGTGGAGATGCACACAAAGGGATTAATACTACACACTCTGCACATACTATTTCAACATTCAGATACTGTAAATACTGAATTGCATATTTCAAAGTGAGTTGAAAAAAATACTGTGCACTGGAGTGCGCATACACACACAAACGTGTGTCTGTATCTGGTTTCACACACACACACACACACAGACAATAACAGTGGTCTGAGCAAACAGATGAAGCTGGCAGAGAAAGGTATTGCTCCTGCTAACTCTGTCAGTCCAACAAGGTCAGCACTGAAAACCGTGCACGTATCTGTGTTTGCTGGTATGCTGGTGTGCGCATATGTACATGGCACTCTCTGTGTGGAATGTGTTGACAGACTGGTAGACCTTGGAAACTATTTTCTGGAGTTCCGTGCCCTGCTGTTACACAATGGCGCCATTATTAGCACTTAAGCATGATTTGAGCTGCATACGGTAAGTTTGTTTACATCTTTGTAACCAGTAAGACAGACGTTGGCAGGGTGGCTCCATAGTCCATGACACAAGCACAGACAAGACATTAACACATTAAGACACACACACACACACACACACACACACACACACCATTCACTCACACCTAGAGGCAATTTGGAGTCTTTAATCAGGCAGAAGTTTATGTTATTTGACTGTGGAAGGAAACTGAAGAAAAACCAAAAGGGAAAGATAACAACTACACATACTAAGTTGGAATCAAACTAACTTAAAATCAAAACGACTACCTGAGACGTCCTCACCTAAATCTGTCATAAAGATTGACATAGTTTTAACTCATGAGGTCTCAAGAATCTTTATGCTGTAATAACACAATCATTTTAACTTATATCTTCTTCAATTGTAAAGATTTCCAGAACAGGCCAAATCTTTTGGTGGCTATAATCTTTTTAATTTAGGGGAAAAAAACCTTTATGATTAACCTGAAACTGAGAATAGTGTGCTCTGGAAATGTCAGTTAATGTAGCAAAATAAATGGAAGAAATAAAGGTAATTAAAATGGCTGCATTTGTGCAGCAGCTTGTAATGAGCACCGTGGCAGCGCCTTAGGCTGGTCCTTGGTGACAGCCTGCTTCGGAACACAATTAGTAAACTCCATTTCTCCTGCAAAAATAAATTACCACAGCACAGGACAACATAATCCACGTCCATCTTTCTGTGTTTCTCATTTGTTCAGGAGTGAGGGAGAGAAAGGTCTCAAGTAAAGTTGTGCCAACTGTGAGCCACACATTAATAATTGAGGAGGGCAGGAGGGGAGAGAATGGCTGCTGCAATATTCATATGTCATATTGACTTGACTGCCAGCTACTCGCCCATGCACACAGTACTTATGAAGTCTCACAGATGACTGAGGATGCAATGCTCCGTCCTCCCTCAGCCTCCTCCTGTACCTCCTTTTCTTCTCTCTGTATATTTTTTTCCATCCATCCATCCATCCATCCATCCATCCATCCATGTGCCAACCTGCTTTTTCCACTCCTGTCCTTGCACTGCCATCATTTCTCCTGCCTTTTAAATGTATCTTTTCTTCCTCCTTCTCATCTGCTGCCATTTCTCAGAAGAGGGTTTCATGCCCATGGGCCAAATTCAATTATATACCAAATTGAAGAGATGCATCTCAACTTCCAGAACAGACAAAAGAACACACATTCACTAGACCTGCCAAAGGGTTCTAGCCACAGATTCCGATTGTCCTCTCTGCATCACACATAAGAAATTACAAATATTAGTCAGTATAGCGGTCTAACAGTGAGCTCAGATTGTGTCCTGAGCCTTACAGCTGTTGCTGCCTCTTAGTCGTACGGGGCCAGAGATGCTGCCTTTAATTAGGAACAGCCACAGTAACAGAGCTGTGAATAACCAGCCAACCATCTGACTGATCAGACTCTGAGGAATGTGACTATAAAGGAGGGAGGAACATTATTAGCAACAGTCGTCTATAATTTAGCCTCAGCTGTAAAATATCAAATCCTCTGAAAGAGTGTTTCAGAGGTCAGCCAGTTATTGACTGCTGCAGGCTACACTGGCCACCGTTCAGAGTGATTAGAGCCTATCAAAGCACATTTGCTCCAGATGTTCTTTTGTGCAGAAACCAGAAAGTAAAAACATCAACAAAATTAATGCATATACTGTACTCTATATTTATGTATGGACATAAATGAATACATGCTACATATCCACCGTCTGCTACTGATAGCAGGAAAGAAAACATTAAAAACATGAATTTGTTGATTTAACTTCTATGACACCACACAAACATTTTTCCTGCTCATCATCACTTGGAGGTCAAGGATTCATGGCACATACTTCCAAGGGGGCTGCAGCATGACCTTGGTGTTAATGTATGGAGAGCAAGACCTCCGTGTCTGGGGATAGAGAGATTAAATTATCTACCAGGCAAAACACAGCCCAGAGGGTTCGCAAACAAACATGGATAGTGCAAACAATTCATACACGCTTAAGTTTGAAAAAACTGCCCATAGTCCTCACTACCTTGGCCTGTACCATTACTATGCACCAGCACGTGATCACAAATACACACGGCCAAGGATGCAGAACCATATCAATTCAAATGGCACAGACATGGTAATAAATATGTTAATAACCTCCAGTTTATGCTTTTGTGTGCTGCGGGAAACAAATAGTATCCACAAGAAAGGAAAGGTGTAAGCAGTTATGTCAACCTGTCATCAGATGACACAAACAACAATGCCAGAGTACCTCAAGAAACACACATACATACAAATCACGTATTCATTACACTAACAGTACACAAAAAGATCCAACTTCAAATGGGTCAATCAGAAAGCAACAATCTCCCCCTTTACCAACATATATACACACACACGCGGACATGGACATCCACACAACCTATGTGAGTGAGAGGAGGCTCTGACATTGTCCTGTATAAACCGATGTTTTTGACAACTTATCAAGACTCTTCATAATCCAATGTGTATATCTGTATGTGTGTCCCTGAGAGAGAGAGAGAAAGAGAGAACGCGAGAGCGGCCAGGCCTGGTGCTGTTGATAAGAGCTGAAGGCTTAGTCCTCAGTCACACAGACATACTCCGGGCATTAATGAGCCCACAACACAGAGGAAAGCCTGAGCCAAAGGTCTTTATCAGCCACAAGGGTGGGTGTTTGTGAGAGAGAAAGAGAGAGAGACAGAGAAAGAGAGAGAGAAAGAGAGAGAGAGCTCTATAGAACTATAGAGATCCTTGTTTATTTTTACAGGAACAAAGGAAATGTGGCCAAAGCCACTCTGAGGCCCTGATTCATGTTTATCAATGAATAAATCTCCAGACAAGAACGACTGTGAAAATCCATTGATTAATAGGCATTTTGCTTTGTGTGATATCTGGTGTTTTTCTTTATTCTAATTTTATTGCCAAAAACATAGATTCCACTTTTTTTTATTAGTCTAACAATAACAATATTCTGTCTTTGGTTTATAAGTCTCATTTATTGTTTGAACATTTTGTTAATTAAAGAGAGACAGTTACTTTTGCTCTTCCTTTAGCACTTAAATATGATGCTAGCAGGTTTGGACCAATTGCTTGATGAGTTAGTGTATTAAAAGTTTCAGAATGATTAAAAACCTTTCAAATGCAGTTTTAAGACTGTACTGTAGGAATCTGATTAAATATGACTTATCAAATACACTTAATTACTTTTGTTATAGGACTTCAGCTTTATAACTGCATTTGTATGGATGTGTGTGTTCAGGGTTTGATCATAAATAGCCCTAACCCTAACCCTATTCTTCAAATGTAGAATGTTACACAAATGTATATGCTAAAGGTGAGGCAGTGTGCACCGTATTCTGTCTTAAATGGCTCATCTATCACACAAGCAGCTATGTGTGTTTGTTTGTGTGTGTGTGCGCGTGCGCGCGTGTGACATATAGAACAAATTATCATACTGGCTGTCAACACGAGGCAACAAAATGGAAACATGACTGACAACATGAGGAGGAAGATGAGAGAAAATGTCTGTATGCCTCTCTGCAGCACACTTGCTGAGGACAGTATGTTTGCTCTTGAAAGTGTACATAAAGCTGGCAGACTCACCTCCTGCACAAATGCACATCACTGCACTAAATACTTGTCAAGTCAAACTTTTTGATGAAAATCTGTTCCACCAGTCTCCCTCTGATCTGGCAGCTCCCGGTAACAGAGGGGTCGCTTTCATCTGCAAAGATACAAAGCAGGAGGAGTGATACAAAATCTCTGATAGACACCTGTGTTCCGCTTACCATTGAGGTATTTCCTTATTAAGTACAATGAAAAAAATCTAACAAATTGGCAACCAGTGAGTCATAAATGGGAGAAGAACCAACCCAGTTCAGGATGGTGCATTAAAAATTTATAGGGTTTAAGTGATGCTGGGTTGAGACAGCAGCTGGGCAAAGGTCGCAGCTGTAAAATGATATTGTCCATAGCAAAAGTAAACTGCAGGGTGTGTGTGTGTGTGCGTGTGTGTGTGTGCTTCCACCTGGCAAAGCTGGGTGTATGTGTAATATACAGATAGAGGGAGGAATAAAGACAAAATATTTCCCAGGTAAACCAATAATGGAGACGACAGACACCACCAGGCTTGATCTATCTGCTTCCTTCTACAGCATATGTCTGCTCCCAGGCCCTGGAGTAATAGCTGCCATTATCACACACAGGCACCACACTGTGCGAGTGTGGTGCCTGTGTGTGATAATGGCGTTATATAGGTTATTACAGTAGCGCCGTAGCCTATTACCGTGCCTCAAAATTACTCAATTATTCAGCCTATACGGGGAGAGGAGAAGCAGCTCAGTGTGCTACTTAGAACCAGCCTAAGTAGGCCAAAGAGACTGAAACTAAAGTGTGACGCACAGCTGCACCACAGTGTCACCATGCAGACCCCAGAAACAGAGACCTCAGGAGGGCATATTGCATGTTTCAGCGAGTGTACGATGGTTGAGTAACAGTTTCCTCTTTAAGATCCACACTGATGCTCTGTAATAGCAACATCCCCATCATGCATTTCACACATCACACAGAAGAGCCAAGCTTGCTCTGATCCCCCTGTAGTAGAGAGCTGGGGCATAGGAAGGAAGGAAGGAAGGAAGGAAGGAAGGAAGGAAGGAAGGAGGTTGAGGTTTTACCGAACAACTGAAGAAGAACCTCTTTTAGAGAGAGATTAAGCAGCACTGTGGTGAAATGGAATCTCTGACCACCCGACTACAGTCGTGGGACTTATTAAAGGCTGTTATTAAAAGTTAAGGAAGGCCCTAAGACCCTCACAATAAGAAAGATAGGTGAGTAGGGATTCACGCAGTAGTGTGGGGGGAGAGAGGATTTAAGCTCTTTCCTTCCCTCCCTCTGTTTTTTCTATTTTTACCCGCCTGCACTCTCCATGGCCAGACTTTCCCTACTGCTCCTCCTCCTCCCTCTCCAACCAGGTCACCTACATTAGGTCCATTTTTAGCCTAATTTCTGACAACCTGAAGCCTTCACAGAGATGCTTTCCACAGTGTGAACTCATTCATCAAGCGGTGCTTCAGAGAGAAGCCCGTGGTGCTTTGCTCTAACACAGAGAACTGCGAGATGAGCTCGGCGCAGACCTGGTTAAGTGCCGCCTATCTCACAGTGGAAAGGGGGAGTGCT
This sequence comes from Pao palembangensis, assembly GCA_015343265.1. NCBI lineage: Eukaryota > Metazoa > Chordata > Actinopteri > Tetraodontiformes > Tetraodontidae > Pao > Pao palembangensis. The sequence continues at coordinate 21,271,821 of CM027082.1, read as the reverse complement.
GGACCTCCTGCTTATTGACAAGATAAGTCCTGCTGGAGCTAAAACCGATGGGAATGTTGACATAGTGTGAATTTTATACACACCTTGGGAGTGCGGATCGATGATTGGTGCATGTGCATGTGTGTGTGAGTTGGGGATGAAGTTAACTTTTACTAATTGTCCAAAAACTTTACAGTTATTATTTTGCCCTTTTCCTACTTCTGGAGACTCCAAATAGTGCAAATCTTTAACACTTTGTCCTTCAAACACCATAACAGGCAGGGAGCATGTCTGAAACCATGGCAACGAGACAGCCAGAGATAACACCGCTTAAATGGATGGTTTTATGGACAGATGGAATTTTCTGTAGGGGAGCAAAACTGGCCATAGGTCTGTGAGAGGACAAACATGAAAGAACACAAATAATGTTTGCAGTATCCTCACATGTAGTAGGTCACACCTGCTCTGTGGGGTTTTCGTTTGTGTTTCGTTCTCCGAAACAGAAACTGCAGAATTAGACTCAAAGCGACAGAAAACATGTAGTTTTATTTGCTAATCAGCTTTAGGCAGCCGTTCCCTGTGAACCTCGGCTAACAGCATGAGCGTGCAGGAAGCTTTCAGACATTATGGAGGTTCTCCCCAGCAGTAAGATGGAATTATACTGTCAAATTTACAACAAATGTCACAAAAACAAAGGTAGGTGGATTAATGTGAAATTATTCAAATGTATTCTTGACTTAATCCCTCATAATATCTCTGGTAAGTAGCGGTAAGCAGGCACATGTACAGCCCTTAAACACAGTGACACCAAGACTCATTACCATGAGAGTCTTGGAGAGTCTGATCTGATTTTCTGACCTATAGGTTTGGGTTAGGAGACTAAAAATACAACTTATTACATTCTTGTTTACACAGATAATTTCTGTAGCACAGCAAGAATAAAGAGTGACAGGCTTACTCACAGCATTTTTGTTTAATATATAAATAACAGCATTCCTCATGAAATAGTTTAATTGTTTAATAAATAGTTTATCCAGTATAGATATAAGTATTAGTGGCCCTGCGGTATCAACAAACACAACAGCTTCTCTTTTAGCTCATTTAAGCCTAATAAGATGAGTCAATTAGCTAACTTGATGTTTCAGTTCGATCATTTATATTATCTTTCTGTGTTCAAACTATGAACATGTGCTTTCTTTAGTAATTGTGAAAATTAACTTACCTTAAATAATGGCTGCCGGGTCATTTTTTTCCAAATGAATTTTCACCTGCCTCACCTGCGCACGCAGTTAAGCTCATGTCTGCCCCCTTGTGGGTGAAGCCTGCTCGATCGTTAATGGATTTGAGTTTTGAGCACTTTCAAGTGAGCAAAAAGAAAAACTGCCATACGGATCATATTTAGGTTAAAAATAACAGAGTATACTTGAAAACACCATTTGACTGTGCAATTTATTGCTAGGAAGGTTGGTTTATACAACGCATGTATACATCATAATTTTGTATGAATTTTCTTACCTGCTGAAAATTCTGAAGTGGAGATCTTAGCTTCTAAGGAAATACCAGTTTACAGATCTGGTAGCATTTAATCAGATTAGTTTATGATCGGCTAATGATTCCAATAAAAGCACAAATTTATTTATTGGGATTTATTTTCATCCCGAATAATGTTTATTTTGGACATGTGATTGAATATTGCCCTCCTATTTCTGCTGGGATCTGCACCCTCGAGGCCCCTGTGATGCTGCAACAGTGCTCGCTTGAGTGCAGCCGTAGCGCCTTAAACATAGTAAAGTGGCTCGGTGAATGAAAAAACAAAATCCATACACATGAAGACGCAGGCAAACAACCTGCATGTGGAGCGTGCAAAAAGAGAAAAAAAACCTCTTACTTCCTCCTGCTTGCATTGCTGATCTGTGTTTTATAGTTTAGACAGTCTTAATGTTGACTGGCTGCAACACGCTTCCCTCCATGCTTCTGTTGATTTCTCATGTTGTTTTGTCATCCAAATCTTGCCTGTGCTTGTCTCTGAAGGCACCACAAAAGGAGCCCATTCACTATCTGAATATACTTACTGTGAATCAAACTGAAAACTACCAGTGCCGGAGCACCTGCGGAAGACTGATTTAAACCATTTCATGTCATCTCATTCCCACCTTCTCTGCTTCCTCCTTTCCTCATCTCCTTCATTAGATCGCACCTTCTCCTGGTTGAAAGAGCGGAGAAGAAAGCTGGTTATTCAAATTTAAATCAACACTGACAGAGAAGCAGATGTAAAAAGGGAGATGGAGGGGTAACGAGAGCTGCAAGGCTTGTACCTGACGTCGTTAACATTAATGCGATTGCAGTGCCAGGGTGTGGATCGATGTAGTCAGACGGAGGAGTGTGTTAACATCCTAATCTCTAACAGCATCAGAGCAGCCAGACTATAAAAACCGTCACCGGTTCAACCATGAACACACACATTTGAGAACAGATCAAGCAGATAAGACACACTGAACACAGGGAGTCTTTAGAGGCCTTGTATCGAGCACTAAACACAACACTCATGGCCTTTATGACTCCACATTGTAAACGTTACACTGTTACAACGTCATGTCTGAACTGTGCTTGGACTTTTTTTTCAAGCTTTTGCTGCGTGACTGATGCAGATGCTTCTGTACTTTAAAAGACAGAGACTTGACTGGAGAAAATGCAGTTGACCTCCCCCAGCCCCAGCAGGTGAACCCTGTTTGCTTAAGAAAACATTTTAATGCCAGAGTTCTGCCATTTTCAACGCAATAAAATAAAAAGGGCGTGTTGTGTTTCGACGAGCTGCACAAAACACCGCATCATCAGCTAAGAGCTTTCCCGTGTGGCTCTTTTGTGTGAGTCAAAGCCAGACAAAGGCAAAACCAGAATGAGCAGCCGCTTTATTTTCTACCGTTGCTTTAAAACATCCCAAATCTAATTGTGACTCATTAGTAAACCCCCGGAGTACTTCTGTCTCGTACCGCAGACACAACCTCAGAGACTGCAGCGTGTGCTGTGTGAGACAGCATCTTTAATTACCCAGGTAACACAGCCAGATGCTCCATCACTCTGGCAATGGCTCTGATTAAAAGCAGTAAAATATTCATTTCAATCAGACGCCCACATGCCACATGTATAATTAATGCGCAGCCGAAGGACACAACAACAACTTTTACCACACACACATTTCCGTTAGTGGATCTCCTGCATCGGCCCACCAATACATGTGTGCAAATGGAAATGGATGAGCAACACTCCACAGGAAGGTCAAAGGTCAGCCAGATTGCATTCTGGGACATCACTGTGCCGCCTACACAGCAGATGTGTCGTGCTGCTCTCTCACTGCTCTCCCTGGGAGTGTTTCTGTTAGGGAAACACCATCCTGAGCTTCAGTCTCTCAGCCGCCTCTGAGGGTGGATTTGTTACCTTCTCAGTCTCACTCTGCCCATCGATACCTGCCGGGAGTTTGCCGACGCTCCATCTCTCCTGGCGGAGGAACACCCAACCAGAACATGAGATGAGATTCAGGGAGAGTTTGCAGATTCTCAGCTTTGTGGAATGGCTTTCACCTCAGACCTCTCTGAATAAACACTGCATTTCATCTCAGATCTGAATCATCTGAATGTAAACTCAGTTCCCACTGTTTCTTTCATTTCAGTTCATCTGACTACTTCTTTCCTCTGACCATATCATAATATTGTCTAGGTTCTCTAGATGGACATGTCCTCTCTTCCAAAAATTATATAGAGCTTATAGATATACAGATTATATATTTAAGGGAAATCGCGGTTTTTATCATACCCCAATCATACATCATACACTAATAATACAAAAATACTAAAAATTACGTCAAGTCTTCTGTGCTCAAACAGGAACTCTGATTCAGATATACCACGACTAATCTTACATTGCAGAAACTTGTAACAGTTGGCAGACATGACAGAGGCAGCGCTGTGAAACCAGCTGATGGAAATTCTGTAAGTTTATTTTGATTACAGCTGGGCTGGAGCGATTTCTGCCAATGAGTTTCCTAGACTTTCACGTGTCTGATCAGCTGCCAGAGACTGACAAGGATTGTACACGCAAGGCCGCCATCAGTGAGAAAGTGCTGATGTTGATGCCACATGTACAGACACGCGGTGAATCAAGATGCAGCAGAATATCGACTTGTTGCTGTCATCTCCGGTTTATTCTGTAATCTACCTTTCAAAAAGAAAACAACTAAAATGTTTTTTTTGCTTGTGTTCCTATATTGTAAAAAAAAAAACATATTCCATATCTTAGTCTCACAGAAAAGTTTCATTGCCCGTCTTTAAACAAAGCTCTTTTTCTAACTCAGACGCTGTTAGAGTTCAGCAGCATCTGTCTGGTGTAAGACTGTTGAAACAGCTTAAAAAAACATGACAACTGAGGCAATTTATCCCAAATAGAAAGACAGTTTTTTTTTTTTATTATTCCACAGTTCACCCCTGTGTATTACTCTGTCTGAGCACAAACACCAAAGACAGCGAGGACACGGATCATGGCTACTCCTTCCTCCTGAATTTTCAGACTGTTTTCAGCTTTTGAGATGTTCCTGTATATAACAATGTTTTCAGTCCACTAGCCTTGTTAAATGAGATTCCCCAAAATCCCACGATAGATTTCTCAAAGCTCAGCGGTTGTGCATTGGAATTCTTGTGCTGAGGTCCTGCACATGTTAAAACCTGCAAACAAGCAGATGTAAACATGCAGCTTGGAGTCCCCTGGGCATTCAACGCTGGGCGTTTGGCATGAAAATGTAAAATGTCATGAAAATGAACCCATCATGGTGAGAACGCAGATGTCCTCTGGCTGTCAGAGCCACTGGTTCACGTGCAATAAAACTGCTTGCTGTCGTCTGCTGCTGTATATTGTCTGCTGATGTATATTATAATCTTGAAATGTATGGATCTGGTACTCAGGATTGTTCTGCATTTCCTGTTTTTAGGTTAACTAATCAAACTGGAGTCAAACATGACTCTCTTTAAAGTGACTCTGGGTTCCAGTCTGCAGCCTGCTAATTCCGTGGATGGCAAATTCACTCTGAAGCTACAGCTGAGCCTGGTTCTTTATTTTCTTGATCCACGACTGAGAAAGCAGGGAGGGAATTTGCCAGAAGAGCTGCAGGACGTCCAGTTGGGACTAAGGCCAGCCGGTAACTCAGCGATGCCTTGTGAGCCCCTTCCCCTTTCCCCTGCTCCCCTTTCCCTTTGTCCTTTTCCAACATTGCCCGGACAGTCTCTGAAAAAACGGCACGGGGGTCAGTGGTGGGCAGGGCTGGACAGCTGCAGCCCTCCCTCAACTCCAGAGCCTGGGGGGAAACCACAAGAGCAACACACGTTAGGATTTTTTCTTCATGCTTTTAGTCATAACCAATCCATCAGTGATGCCAGGCAAGTTGCACACTTAAATATATATGTGCTCATGGAAATATGAGCTTTTTGAGACCAACTCCAAGCCCTTTCCTACAGTTAAAATCTCTTTGTCCAACTCAAACACCCACACACACAACTCACTCATTAATCTCTCACTTACAATCACCTACAAGACTCCGATCGCACACATGCACTTGGCAACCCACTCAAAAAGCTCTCTCTTTCATGCTAGCCAGGGACTTAATGGGCTTTTCTCAAGGATGATAAGCACGCTGGTGGAGGCGGCCTGCCCTCAGAAGAGTCGGGTTAAGTAGCTTGATGCTGTCACCCCTCACAAGGTTAAAAACATCACATTATGCGGCACTTTTACCCAGCAGAGCCAAACTGTTTATTGGCTCGTAGCTGCTTCTACACGAGGTCCAACAGTTTGGCCTGAAGGAGCGCTGAAGATGCCAGAGATGTGTGTTCATTACACAACAATGCATGGATGGACGAATCCCCCCAAATGACACTCGTGTCACCGCCTGTGGCAGCAGCCTGGCCCTGCCAGCGACTAGAGGTCGATCTACCACACGGGGATGTTTCATGAAATATACTCACATAAATACACACACAGCAAGGTATGTGCACACTGAATGATACCTGATGGACAATAAGCGGTTCACCCATCTGTTCTTCTTTTGTGCTCGCAGCTTCAAACTGTGAATCAACAGTCCACCTCACAAGGTTAAATGATCTGTTTAGTGTTTCACACACTGCACAGCTCTCTGTCATAGAAGCAGCCTTTTTAACTGCCTGTTGTCCTTTCACGTCCACGTCATCATCCTAAAACCTTCTATATTTTCCTCTCCTCTCAAGTTTTTTTATCTTCTCTGTCCTCCTTGTTACTTCTCTGCAACACGAACTCTCATTTCTCCAGGCGCTTCATTAGTTCCATTAGGGCTCCGCCCAACACCTCCTAAAGCAACACTGGTTCTCCCCAATGGCAGACAGGTGAAGAACTCTTTCTTCTCACAGATGAAGAGGTTTTCTACTTAATGAGAAAAGTGTTTATCAAGAAACTCAAGGACTGGCCCTGCCTAATTGCGTGATTCTATACCTGCGGAATGAGGCGGTCCAGTTGGGTGATTCTGTTCCTGTGTGATGGGTGTGTGGACAGCCACTCAGGAAGGCTGGGCTCTCCACTCAGCTGGTCCCTGATTTCCATTTGCTGCCAAAAAACGGGGCCTGCTCGCACATCGGCACATGCCTGGGCATTCACACACACACACGGACACACACGGACACACGTTTAAAATCACACTTTTATTTTAATTTGACAACAGTGCCCCCTAGAGTTCAGCAGTCATATTGAAACAGAACTTTAGGCAGACATGAATGTATAGTTCACGACATATACAACACTGGTGTGGGGAATTGTCATTTTATTTTTTGAATGACAGAATGTTTATTTTATAATTCAAAGAAGAGATGAGTTGAATAAGAAGGTCCACAGTCCTATTTGAATTTTTTTGTTGTTTTTACATCCAAATGTCAGAGTAAGATAACCTAGTGATGTCGTCAATATTGGGAGATCAGAAGCAGACTAAAACTTGCTGTATTGTACTACTTCTTTTGGAAGGTAAATGTGTTTTTAACTTGCCTGACTTTTGAAAGTGAGAAAGTCACACAAAGTTTCGTTGTATTCTGTATAAAGCTTTATATTCTGTATAAAGCTGTATATTCTTGTATAAAGCTTTCTTGTGTCTTAAACAGTTCAATTAACCAGTATCAAACTGAAAGAGTGATACCTTCGCGGCTAACTGCAGGCCAACTTGATCAGCCTCAGCTTCCAGTCTCCTACTGTAGGGACGACTGAACATCAGCTGGTGGAGAAACAAACAAACTAGACATCAGAACAACTTTAGAAATAGCAACATTTAAGGCAGCACAGGAACACTCGCTGTTTTCGAAACACTAAAAACTGTAAATAATGTGTGGAAAAAGCCGGCGTTCACTGAGTAACACTCTGGATCTTACCTGAGAAAGTTTGTCCTGTACCCACTGTCCCAGCAGTGCCAGGCTGTCTCGAGGACACAAAGCCCAGATGGCGCTCAGCAAAATCAGGAACAGGAGGTCCAGGATGTGAGACAGGCTGGCCTGTTCTGCCTGGGGGAGGGGAGCAGAGACATGTGTGATGACGAGAAGAAGGTGACTGAGGGGTTACTGACGAAAGTCAAGAAGGGGAAAGAAAAAGAACCGGATGCGAAGGAACAAAGGTGAAAATCTGTTTTTGGGAAGGTTACCAAAAATACTTTGAAAATATTGATTGTTCCCATCTATTTTAGTGGAATGTCTACACTAGAACAGATTTAGAGGTTTTAAACAGCCGCTCCAACAGAGCACACCTACTGGGTAATACCAAGCCCATCAATGCTCATTCTCCCTGTCTAATTAAAATCTCCTTCAAGATTTTCCTCTAAGGATATTTAAACTCTTGAAATACCCACAGGTTCATTAGACATTTTTTAAGATCAAGAAGAATGGGCCTTTTTAAAATGGGGAGGGGTGAAAGTCTGTGGAGAATTAATCAAACATGACAGAACTTGGCAGGACTTTGGTCATTAAAGCACAGAAGGATTAGTGTGTGCTTGGAAGTGATTGTCTTTATTACCGGCTGATGCAACAGCAGTGCAACTGAAGCCACTTCAGCCGTTTTTATGCCGTCAGGAAGGGGTCCGCTGATGATGAATGGTCAACGGCACTCAGTTTATAAGCCACATACTTAGGCGAGGGTTCACATGCATATTTTATGACTGCATGAGAGGGCAACTGAATGACTTCCAGCTTTAACTTGGACTGAAAAAGGAGTCAAAAAGACTAAACTGCGGGTTCAGGAGCTGAATACATTTTCTCTGAGCTAAAGAGCCTCCCCACGTGCTCTGCATCAAACTCAGTGCTGTTGTGTTTATGTGTGTTGTGTTTCAAGGTCATCCATTCAGATTCCTGCAGGGATGCTGTCTTTGAATATTAAAATAACTTGACTCCCATAGTCTGCTTGGGGATCACAGTAAATGACATGAAGGTGCGGTTGTGAACTCGGACCAGCAGATGTTTCTGTACTTACAGAATGTCCTAATAAAGCGTGAGCCATCTCGTGTCCCAGGATGATGGTGAGCTGGTGAACATCTGCCACACTCTCCAGCATTCCCGTGAACATGAAAACTTCTCCATTCTACACAAAAGTGAATATAATTAAAAGACAAATTATACAAAAAAACAAAGTTTAATATGAAAATGCTGTTGATATGACTTCAATTATGTTATAAACTGAGGCGCTTGTAATTCCGTATTTGCTGTTGTTCTACTGACCGGGAGGACAAAAGCATTGACAGTGGGACTTTGGACCACATGGACAGTCCAGGAGACATTGGACACTTCAGGGATGTCCTTGTTTCTCTGTGCCAGGTGCTGCACCACCCGCTCCACCACCTGGTGACGAACGTCAGTGACTGGAAGAAGTAGCTCTGCAAACTCCTCCATGTACTGAAACACACACACCTGAGCTTAGGCATTCTAAGAGTTATTATGTTTTAATAGTGTTTTTGTCCTTCATCCTTCTCTTATATTTCACTTCATTTTATTAATCTCATCATGTTTCAAAGCAGGCTGTTTTTCTCTCACCATCTCTGAAGTCAGAGCTGCCAGCTCCATGTAGCTCTCTGTGCTGAACACCAGAAGGCGAGTCCTGCCCGTCACCGGGGACTCATCCAGGTGGGTTAGGAGTAGGAGGGATACAATCACCATAGCAACACCTGCCAAGGTTGCCAGATGCCAGCGTTGCTGCCAGGCCCATTCACGAAAGAAGTGCCGTCGGTTAGCTGGTAAGGCCACCCACCACTTCCTTATACTCCTGTACAGAAGTGAACAGTACACAGAGCCATTTTATGTTTTTTTTTATTATTCACTTTATAACCTTGTGTTATTAAATGGCCAAATAACAACTTTAGATACTGAAGGCTGGGAATGAGGGAACCTCTGAATGAAATCTCTTTTATTTTCAAGAAATGCAAGAATGAAAAGGTTTAGATAATACTGTATGAATGTCTGGTAAAAAAAAAAAAAATGTTTCTCTATCAGTTACTTTTTCAAATAAAACAGTATCAAAAAAATATATTCAAATATAACTGTAGGCACTCAGGGTATGTCTCTACACTAAAGTATTCACAGTAATTATGAGGACCGAAAGATTCCAAGATGACTTTTTCTGACTAGCTAAATAAAACTTCAGCGATTATGTGCTGCCAAAGTCCATCAGCACAGTGATTTATCCTGGTCATTGTCACACCACTGATACCTATTTAATGAAATTCTGTTTAATAGATGCAAAAAATAAAAGGTTAAAATGACTAATCAAACAAATGCAGTAGGGACAAAAGAAGCACTAAACACTTGAAGTGTGGTGTCCTTGTTTTGTCTTTTCGTGTGTTTTATCATAATGAAGGCAAAAGGTAACAATTTATTAGGAAATTCATTACTTTTATTAGTTCATAAAATATTGAATACAGAATTAGCATATTTCCTAATTTAAGTAAGTGTTTACTTGTATCAGTTTGCTTGTGATGCTCTTGATGTATTTGTAATCTCTTTTCAATACATTTTTAGTTAAATTACAATGTGTACTTATCCTAAACGGATTTTAATTTTTATATGTATTGGTGAATCATTATTTGTGTTTATTATTTATTTATTTACTCCTACCTGCCCAGTATAATAGCGGCGAGTTTCTGCAGGGGTTTGAGCACCAGCCATACAGCAGCAGCAGGTAGACCCTTCAAATGGGCTGAGGTGTGGAAGTGGTGCACACGGTGTTTTAGAGCAGGAACAGATTGCAGAGATGAGCTGGTCTTCAGAAAGCTGCAGGGCAACAGCGGCGGTCCTGTCCTGGCCAGTCTGGATAAATGGCCGAGGTCTTTGACCAAAACAGCCCTTACTGTTCTGTGACAGCTAACGGTGTTGTTTACATTATGTCCAGTGTGCTTGCACAGCTGGAGGCATCGTGACAGATTCACAGGAAGAAAGCAGAAGCGACTCTTCTTGAAGACACTAACGCAAACAAGTACCATCCTCTTGTCCTCAGCTCTTCCGTATTTACTCTATGGCTCGCCAATATGTTGCTGCCCGTCACACTGACGGCGACTTTTATCGTGTATCAGAGTCGGTTGAAATTCCACATTTTCGTGTAAAGCTTTCTCATGTCAATACAGTTATTAGACTTTTAGCGTGGCTTATATATACTTCATATTATATATCATGCCTCTCGACCGTGTTGTGCCAATGTCATCACTACCACAAATACTATCGTTAGCTGCAATTTACCGCTGTACGTAACATGAGTTCTAAACGTTGATATAACACCATAAAGAGTTACACAATTATACGTGGAAAAACATACATAACTTAACTTATTTTGTGTATAAATAGACGTCTTACGCATAAAAGTCATATTAGGCGTTCCCTCAGTAAAAGCTTCCCCCAGAAACACACCTGTGACAAAAGGTCCGGTCGCAGCACTGTTTTTGGATATACGACAATAAGCGGCATTTACAAAGACAATTGCTCAATAATAATAATAATAATAATAATAATAATAATAACAATAATAATAATAATAATAATAATAATAATAATAATAATAATAATAATTTATTATTATAATGCTCTTTATTTTTGATTCAAAAGGAACTTTTAGAACAGAAAGAAATTAAACTATAAAAACAAAGATGGCAATACTGGTACAAAAATCCATTTGATATGAATGTGTAAATCACAACTGAAAAATTAAATATATCGGGTTTCACAGTAAATAGTCATGTTCAGCAGAAAGCACAGAGCCCATATGTAACACGGTGGTACTGTTTGTCTCAGAGGGTTTATATGTGGTCTCTTGGTCTGTGTCTGATTTTGCGTCATCGTAGTTCTTGTGAGTCAGATGATCATAAGCAAGTCTTACTGCTTGGGATGAAATGTTTACAGATTCTTCCTTTTTTTGGTCAAGCACAAGTTGCTTGGCAATAAATTCAGATTGGAAGAGGGTCTGGATCTGGGTGAGGAAGGCATCTCCCTCCTCATCTGGCAGAGGCTCAAGGTATCTGGCCAGAGAGGACAGCATCTAAAGAGGGGGTGATTAGTGAAAGAGGTCGCATAAAAATGTTGTCACCCGAGGAAAAGTAAATAAATCCCTTTATGATAACCACTGACCTTCTCAAGACAAGTGAGGTGGGAGTCTTTCCGGAAAAATCTGTTCATCGCCACACTCCTATCAAGAGAAAAGAAGAACAGTTTAGGTACTGCACATTAGCATTAACAAAATAGTGCATATAGTAATCCATATCATAGCTTTACAACAGAGAAGTGTACCATAAGAGGAAATTAGTCATTTAGATTCCTCTTGTAACTGCTAAATAGCTCCCTAGACCAGCCCGGACATGCGAATAGATTGTTTTGTACAAATATCCTGAGGTAAAAATAGAAAGTTAATAACTGCTTTTGTAATCTCTAAACTGGGCTGGTTTTGTCAGATCTGACAATGCTGGACTTGCTTCAAACTCCCTTGGTATTGTTTCACACTCACGCTGCTGACTGGCAGTATTTGTGGATGATCCACTGAGCTCTCCTCATCGTCTGTTCCCAGTCTGGAGTGTCTGGCGATGACTTAAAGTCAAATCTGTAGGGCAGTTCTAGGAGAGAACAGAGAGAAAGACCGAGCAAGAAAACACATGCTTAAATTACTGATCTACACTCTTAGATTTTCAAGTCCTCAGCAGCTGATGTCTTCAGCGGTTTCTGTATGGCATTGAGCTTACTCTGTGAACCTGAAGGTTCTTGACTCTCTTTCACCAACAAACAGGTTGTCTGGGAGTGCGGGGAAGGGTTTGCTGGGTCATATGGGCTGACAATCATCCCAATAAAGGGGGCCCCACCACGTGAGAAATAACGCTGGAAAAATAAAATTGAAGAACATCTGATGACATGCTCATGTCTGACTGCTGACCTGACCTGGCTGTGGTCCTTTTACCTGGAACTGGTCTTGTGTGTTTATGTCCCGTACTGAAGGGTTTGGATGGAAGGTGGGATGTGAGTGGTACCAGCCGACCACACTGAGGCCCAGAGATGACAGTACATCGCAGGCCTGAGTCTGAGACACTGGGTCCATCTCGCACTGCAATCCTGTGCTCACACTGTTGCATGGTTCTGCTGCACTGATCTGCACACAGGTTGGCTCAGCTGTCATTGTTGTTATATAGCAACAAGAAACGCATCTCTATCTTCCACATTTGGACATAACACCTACCTTTAGGAGTTTCTCTTCCTTGTTGAAAATTCCCCCCAACAAGCCAATAACCTCACTCCTGGAAACGTGGGCATGCTGGATAACATTTATAAAATTTTGACATAATAACACAGTAAAGTAGGAATAGTCATAAAATGAGCAGGACAGTGTTTAAATTCTGCTTTATACTATATATTTCTTTAAAAATTGTATAACATGGAGATAATTTCTAAGAAAAAAACATTCCCTAGTGTGTGTATGTATGTACAGACTTATACCATATCCAGTATGAGAAGTGTCTCTGCACACACAACAATTTGGAATGGTTCCTGGGGAACAGCAAAAAATGAAAATAAAACCTCAACCATAACATATGTACATTTACTTACTTCTTATTTTGAGCTTTGAAATGTAATAAACATTACTATAAACTTAAAAAGAGGAGAAATGTGTATCTTTAGCTGTGCTGAAAAACAGGGACTAACCTGCACCTCCTCTCCAAAGGACCTGCAGGGAATCAACTGGAATGGATCCAAAGACCTAAATGAAATAGTGAGTATAAATTTATTTAGACACACCAACATTTTTGGGACTTCGCTAATGCGTGGAGGCATCATGCTGACCCTCTGAATCTGGAGATCTTGCAGGGTTTGGAATGCTTCTTCATCTCTTCTCTCTGGCGAGCTAGCTCCTCAGCACTGAGATGCTGATGCAGACAAAGAGAAACAGAATCATAAAAAGGTCGTAATCAATACTTTATGCTTCAACACTTGTCCGTATTTAACAAACCTCATACGTCTGTCCCTCCAAGTCCTTTGCGTCGCACCAGTTTCCCCATATGTCACGCACACGCCTCTTCCTCGTTCGCTGTAACAACATACAGCTCTTCGGTGGTGAAATCCACTACTGGCGACAGGGTTGTAGGATGATGGGTACCTACCATGCTCTGCAGTCTCTGGGCGAGCTGGTAGGCCTCAAATATATCTTTGCCTTCCTTATGTTTGGACCGGTCCACCACCTTTGGGCGATTGTATACCGCTTGTTCTGTAAAAGAGCAAATGGAGCTTCATAATTAAAAAAGCAGATTTCAGCATGTGTTTCTATAGCATGATATCAGCATCTATTGAGTTACCACAGTTGAAGTTGATAGCTCCAATGAGTTCCAGGTATGTGTGGATTCTTCCGATGCAGTTGACGTCCCCACAGTTCTTGAGTCCAGGACGGACTGATGTCTTATTCAGGTACTTGGGCTTGCTCTTAAACCTTGTAAATGGAAAAGGAAGCATGAGTTTCTTTTACCAGTAATAATTATTTTGGATAATCTATAGTTTAATAACAAGCATTACCACTGATCCAGGATGTAGTTTCGGATCTTAAGGTATCGCTCAGGAGTCTTGGCTGGTCGTCCCTCAAAAAACTCTGGGATGGCTTGCTTTTCATCCTCAGTGATGGTCTCGGTGTCCATCTCTATTTCCTGCTCAGGTACCTTTAGTTCCTCCTCTTCCTCATCCTCTTCATCTTCTGTTGATATGTCAGCCAGATCAGTCTTATCAGCAAAATCTTTGGGTTGAAAAGTACATCCTCACATGAGATAACAGTAGAGTTGTCAGCATTAAGGAGATTTACACAATAACATTGTTCTTACCTGTGCCATCACTGCCTCCCTTTTCAAACTGACCAGGCTGTCGTGAGCTTTCAGATTGGAAGCTCTGGCATTCATCTTCCTGTGTCATTAGCTCTGAGGTTGTCAGGGCTGCCGTCTGAAGATGTGCAGTAGAAGATACTTGCTCTCTTACACCAGTCTCTTTGCCGCAAGTATGGCTAAGATGATCCAAACTCATAGACAGACCAATGTTATTCTGCTCCTCTTTGGGGTTTTCTGTTTGGATCTGAATCCACTCCAGGACTTTAGACTCACAGACATCGTCCACAGGTGGTTTATGGGCACTATCTCCATTAGTGCAAAGGTCGTCAGTGATGTCTACCTCCTCATCCTCTTCATCTGAAAGCTTCTCTATACGGACAGTGTTTGCCAGAGTAGATAAGGCAGGCTGAGCATGCTGTAATTTCAAGAGACCTGCAGATGGGGCTGCAGTGCTAGGTTCTGCCTTAGCCTTAAAGAATAAAATGAAAAAGTTACAGATGTTTCAAATTGACGTTGATTCCTAAATACTGGGAAATGCATTTAAGTTGAGTTTTGATTACCAAAGGGGAAAGAGAAATTTTAATACATTTTGTATGTTGCAGTGTATGTGCTGAAGGTAAAGTCTTGCCTTGTGTTTGAAATACTGTCTGGCATAACTCTTGACCTGGAGAACAGATCGGCTGCCCACGAACTTGGCAATTTTAGTCCACCTTCGACCAAACTGTTCCTGCATAAAAACACACCACACCACTTTGTCTCATACACAACAAGGGTGTCATAATACCCTATACATACATTTTCTTTTCTTTTATTTTGGGTTTTTATATATGGAATACCATACCAGTCCATTTTCAAACAATTCTTTCTCCTGTTTGGACCAACGGGAAGAAGCACTAGAGGCTGAGGCTGAGGTTTTCACTGGAGACCTGAACACCCAACATATTATAAGAAATATGTGAAACACTAAGCCATGTCTCTGTGTTGATGTGCATGGAAGAACAGTTTACTAACCTCTTGGCTTTGGGCTTGCTGCTTGAATCACTTTCCCAAATGTGATTATGAACCTTCTCACCTGTCAGATAATATCTGTGGGTATACATTAAGGACTAACAGATTTATTTAACACAGTACATCCTCACTATGATACAAAAAATGCTAATGTCAGCCAATGTTAAAACTTAATAGGTTGCTGCTTTAACTGTTTTAACCTCTAATTCTGGTTCTGTTTAATTTTGTAATATTGTTTTTAAAATTATTGTCTTTTATAAAATGGTTATTGACGATTTGTATGGATATGGATTTAATGGATCTTAACATTTTGAAAAGTTAGTCGTAGACTTTAACTAGACATGAGAGAAACCATAGATTTGTGTATTAATCCCTAAACTATAAACAGCAAGATGCCGTTGGAACAATGATTACATGTAATTATCAAAGAAATGTAAATAAGAGTTCGTAGACTCAGCATGAAGAGAGTTTTAGAGTGTGGACGACTTGTAAGGTCATGTATCTAAATATCTTGGTTAAAGAGAGGATACTGTTCTTCCAGCAGCATTCTCTCGATCACCTGTCTGTTTTCGGGGCTGATAGAGCTGTCCAGTTCCCAGGGCTGCACAGCACAGAGGCAGCAATCAGAACCAGCATACACTGTACAATTAAACGTGAGTACGAAGGGCCTGTATTATTCTTACCAGTATTCCATCACTGCTCTTCCAAGCAGACTGTATGAAGTGCTCTTGGGCTAAACATCCTTCGTCAATCTTACTGCAACACAACCAGCAGAGGCTGTGAGGACACACCTCTTAAGAACCATCAAATATGTCACGTCACACAACTAGCCACATTAGCCTTCCCTTTTGAGTGACTGAAAGCAAGAGCCACGTCTACAAAAACTACCGTAAATAATATTAATGGAGACAAACATAAGGAGATTAACTTAAATTCATATATTAAGAAAATATTCTGACCTAACATTGCTTTGAAACTCGTCTCCCTCGATGTCAACATCAACCTCGTCCTCCATGTTGTAAACAACGTATATGCGAGAGGAAGTGCTGAGGAGCGGCGAGCAGCTCCAGTCACAGCGACACCCTGTGATGGGAAGTGAGAACACACACATTCCATCTGTCCATTGTTTAATTCCTGTTTATTTCCTGACTTGCTGCCTAAATAAATTACTGCCACAACTTTGCTCAAATTTTAATGTTATCAATGTTACATTGCCATTTATATGTTTTGTAAATTATGTTTCATGATTTATCAGCAAGTGATCATGACAGCAATTTTAAAATTCTTAAACCAATATTATCACAAAAAAGACCACGTGTAGATTCAGACAGCTATGGAGGACAAGCATTATTGCAGCAGTTATGACAGTGATCTTTTTATGCAGCTACAACTGCAGCCAACAGTTGAGGGCAACCAAAATGGAAACATTTTATATGAACACAATGCAGGAATTTGACCCTTAACACTAGTCTGTTTAATGCTGTGAAGATGATCTTTAATTCAAACATATTTTGACTCATATGGTTCTTAACAGGACAAGTTGGTATGCAACAGCTAGCGTCTTCCTAGTGTCAAATTATAAAATGTTAAATTTCCTTTAAAGAAACAACATACCTAAGTGAAATACAACAAAAAAGGTTTTATTTAGAAATTCACAGTTTCTAATGGCACTACAGTTTTGTAGTAACACGCTCCTGCTCACAAGTAGTGTGCAGCTCTTAAGAGCAGAGGAAAAGAAAGGGAGAAAGAAAAGAGCACTTAACAGAAAGAAAACAAAAAAGGCATTGGGAGTTATACAAAGTGCATACTGAGCTAGAATTTCTGACCAACTGTTAGCTGTTAGGATATATAGAGAACATAATCTTCCTCATTACAAAACACACATACAAGAGATCAAACTGAAAAAATCTCACATGCATACAGGTTTAAAGATCCCCGCACACAAACGGAAAAAAACAAAATCACACATTCATAAAGGATTATAAAACTCTCGACCCACAGACCATAGAGAATCACATTAATCGTGTTCCAAATCATAACCATCTGTGCTGGGTTCCCTTTATTTAATTTATACTCTTCTCCCAAAAATCTTCTGAGGTGTTGTGACCACATAAAATCACAGAGCATTGACAGGGGAATAAAAGACTAAGAGTGTACATGAGTAAGGATCAAGCAGGCACGACGACTGTTCGAGCATTTTCAACTCCTACTAGGATCGTATGAGTGGGAAATAAAAGCAGGAATATTAAAAGTTTTCTTCACAGTTGTGCAGAGGGGGTGGTGGTCACATGACCTTGGTGGATAATATGTAACAGAGAGGAGTGTGAGAGTTAGAAAGACAGACTATCAAAAAAAGCACAACCAACCAGAGCTACTCAGAACCTGCAATATAATGTGGAAATAAAAGAAGTGCAAGTCTGCAATTCGCCGCAGGTTTATTAAATGTGAGAATGTTGAATGATGTGAGTTAATATGCTTTTACAGGTGCTGCAACCACGACTTTGCAGCACCTGTAAATTCTGAAAATGTTCTGAAAATGCACAAAAGCAACAGTGCGACGACCCCAGACCTCAACTTCCTAATCAATACGTTAATGTCTCGGTGGTGCTGGAGAACATGTGACTGCTCAGGCCTAAATGAAACAGGTAGAACCAAACACCCTCGAAGCAGAAGGTAGGTTAAATGTATTGCACTGTAATATTTCTAACATTAAATGTAATATGCAAATATAGACAGACTCCTGTAACACCGCAGCTTCTGGACACTCTCAAAGCCAATCACTAAATTTGAAAGTCTGAAATCATTTACATAAATAAATAAATATATTAATTTGGCTCATGAGAGTCTGCTGCAGGGTCCCAGTAGGACAAGTCTGAGTGTGAGAAGAAAGTGTAGACATTCAGCACTGGGCCCCCCGAATGTGCTCTTACAGTACACAGTACCCTGACAAGAGAAAATATTTACCTTTAGAATAATAATAATAATGATAATGGCAGTAATAAAGCAGGCCAGCAAGAGGTGGTTCAGTTGAGAGATGGTTCAGTTGTGGACAAAGACAAAAAAAATCCAAAACTAAAACCAAAGTGCTTGTTTTCATCCAGCCTGTTTTTTTTTTTTTACCTGACCTTGCAGTTACATCTACTTCAAAAGAAACATTTCTCTTTATTTGATGTGTCATCAAGCTTTTCAGGCCCAGCCCAAAGTACCTGTGGTTACTCAAAGAACGCCTCACCGTGCCTCTCCAGGCTCTACACACTAATGCGCTCTGTGCTTGGCTTTGTAATATGAGGGTAAAGGATTCTGTGTATCCGTGGATGGCGGTGTTCTTCATTCAGCTCTGATCGGTTGTTGGAAACAGAAATGGCAGAAGACAAACAGAGACACAAGTTCTGGTCCCACACAAAGTAAGAATAATGGCAATGATGGTGACAGATTACAGAAAGGAAATGAAAAAGGAGAGTCTTGTGCTCCTTGGTTCTCTTGTAACGGTGTTTCATCAGGAAAGAGCATCCTAATACTATTCCATGGAGGAAAGTTCAGTCGGAGCCATTATGTCTTCACTGTGCTCAAACTAGGAGTAAACTCTCACTGGTGCTGTAATGTGGAAATGTGCTTATACAGTAAGGAGGGGAAAGATTCGTTCAGTGTTTCTCTCCCCATCACAGTGTCTCTCTGCACCCACACTAATATTTCAATATCATCTTTTCAGCATTTGAACAGGTATAAAGGCACATAATCAGAACTGGGTCTTTGACTGGAGTGGATAAGGACTTGATGGTGTAGAGACACTTCCAGCTCCAGGGTGTGCCAGGGTGCCCATGGGCAATATGGTTCTTTGGGATTTTGTAGGACTTTAACTACCTACATTTCAAGTCTGCTACCATAGAGTGCGTGCATGTGTATTGTGTGTGTGTGTGTACGTAAAACTAAGTATTCAGAAATGTCCGGTGACTGCAGTCACCCCAATGGTCCCAACACTGATCTCCTTGTTTCCCTTAATAAGTTGCTGCAGGCTGGGCACAGCAGAAAATGGCAGTTCTGCCTGTCGTGACTTCCGCCTCTTCAGCGAGCGCTTCTCCTGGCGGGACATGGTGGTGAGCTGCTGCATGCTGAGAGTCAGCCCGTGGTCGTTGCACTGGCTGGCAGCCGTGTACGCAGCAGTTTGTAGGGCTAGGCGGCTCATGTGGGACTCATCGGAGTTGACAGATGAGCTGCTGGGTTCTTGGGGGGATTCCTTGGAGGGGCATGTGGAAAGGAAAGAAACCTCCTCTAGAGAGGGAGGGAGAGAGGGAAGGGGTGAAGGGAGTGGCAGGGGAGGAGGGGGAGGTGGCAGTGGTTGCAGAGAGAGGCAAGGATGGAACCCATTGCATTTTGGACCCCCATTTGTGAGAGGAGCAGGGGGATGGTATTCTTTCAGCAAGTCAACCTTGTCCAACGACTTTGACTTGCGCTTTTTCTACAAGAACAAAGAGAAAAGAGGCACATTAAAACTAAGCTTCAGAGCAAGAATTGTTAACATAACCATATGTTAATGAACCAAATGTGTTTACAAAAATGTACTATTGAAGTCCCGGGTTTATTTTAGCGTGCATTAAAGCAGCAGGTTTTATACTGCATATTATGTAAAGCCAAGACCCCATTAATAATTAATGTCACTTAAAAATGAGCAAAACTGAATAGAAAATTGAGTAAATATTGGTGTGTTCAATTGACTTCAAAAAGCTGAGATGAGGAATCCCCACCCTGCTCTGGCACAATGTCACTTATTGGACAGACACACACTTGATGCTGCAGGACAGCAGCAGACAGAACAAACACTGTACCTTTTTCTCTGGAGAAAACTTCAGAGGTTCTACAATGTACAAGTCATCTGGACCGACTAGGGAGGGGAGAGAGGGACTGGGTTAATGATGGACTGGTTAACAGTAAATGTAAGTAATAATGATAATGAAGCGACCTTGTAAGTCGTCAAAGATACAAATTCCCGTGTTCTTATCGTGGCTGGACTTAAAAAAATCAGCTGAATCACACCTGAAGCATGTTATTGAACCTACTAACTTACTTCCTAATTCCTTACTTGTAATGAACTAGCAAAGCAACCTGCTATGTTATTATACTCCTTAAGCCTGCATGTGGACACAAGATGGGATGAGGATAGTCTTCTGCCTCAAGTGAAACACTCTCACGTTCATATGCACCCTTGAGTGAAAATGAATGGTTTTCAGGGAAAAAGAAAATCTCTGACTGCAGGCACCATGGTCATCTTATGGCATTGTGTTGGCACTTCCAGGCATAACAGCCTATAAGCATGTGTGAGGACACATGAGTAAATAAGAAAAAAATGAAAGTTGGAAAGGAAAAAAAAAAGAATGGACAAATACTGGGTAGTGCTAGAAGGTTACATGGTAAGAGTTAGCAGTTAACGCAGCTACAAAAACTACAAAGAAAAAGAGATTGTCAGGTTCTTGTTTTTTACCTTCTGAACAACACAAAGGAAGGGAATTGGAGTGAATAATCGGACATGTCATCCTGCGCTTCAGGTTCATGTCATCATAGGAGGAGAAGCACCTAAACAATAAATTACATTACTAACAGATTTGGCCTATTACTTATTGAGGAATGGAAGAAAAAATAATTATGAATTAAAAGCCAAGTGTCAGACCTCTTTGGGCTAGGGTAGTGGTTGCTCCTGGGAATGGGAGCGGTGTCGGTGCTGGTGCTAGGAGAAGATCTGCAGCAGCACTGCAGACACAGCAGGAGGCCCAGAAACAGGCAGAGAACCAGAGAGACCACCAGGTAGCTCTGACGGTCAGACACCTGCAGGAAAACACCGAGAGGTAACAATCTGAAAAACACATCTGACATCACAACTAACAGAAAGGAAGGAACTATCAGAAAGGAAATAAACTCTCTCTACTGTACATCTGTTCTGATTTCAGGAATTTCCCTTGCGGTTCTGAAATAAACAGTACATTTAAATCATGTTTTTAATAACTGTAACTGGGGCATGGACTGGAATCTGCAGTCGGCAGCTGTGTCTCTTTAATGAGCATTTAGATTTCATATTCTTATGGGTTTCTTTTATAATTAAATTCTCATGGGAACAAAATGTTCCCATGTGCAACAGCTGTGGCATAGTTTGTGGAACTCAACATCTAAGTGGGCTGCTTAAACAGGGCTATTTAACCAGGTTTTGGTTATCCTGCGTTGTGTTGCAATTATTACCTCACTCTGCATTGTTTCCCCCCCACTATTTGCATGTTCAAGGACACTGTCGCATGTTTAAATTAAAACACCCAACACAGCTTCACTACCTGGTGGTTGTGAGAGTTCAGAAAAGTAAAAATACTGTTGTGTTGGTAGGAAAACTTGTTTTAATTTAAGTGTTGAAAACAGGAAAATGTTTTTGTTGCAAATAAAGTGCTTGTCACCTCTCTCTGAAGCTGGCCGACTGTCATGGTGAGATTGAGCATCAGTTTCGTGACATTTACTAGCTGGCTTTGCAGAACTTGGATGGAATCTGTCTGCTTTTGGTCCTAAAACACAAAAAAAGCTCATCATTCTGTTTACGGCAAACCTCGTCTGGTTCACGAGTCGTTCTCTTTGACTGACCTGCTCCTGAGCAATGCGAGAGGTGTTCTGCAGTTTAATGATGGTTTTATTAAATGCTCTCTGCATCTCTTCCATCTGTTTGCGATATCTGAACAACAGAAATGTGAAAATTACAATCATTCATATGGTACATCTTATTAAACAATATTATACTAGCAATTATAATACCAATATGGAAAGAAAGAAGTTCCATCTAATTACTTTTATCCACCATTTGCCAAGCCTTAGTAAAACCTTGAATAAAAGTTATGGACTTGGTATTTTATTGGGAACAACAGGTAATCATTCTTTGAATACTTCTAAATACAATATATTCAACCCTGAAGGAGACATGTGAGCGCCAACATGTGAGGAAGCGTCCTTAGATAACATACTGAGCATTTTTGGACAGAGTATTTCTTCAATTGGAAAAGTTTTATGATTCCCTTTAGGACAAAGTAGATTAGTAAGAGCTATGCAGCCTTGAAATCGCAAGACTGGTGCTCATGGACTTAGAAAGTTTGCACATTTTGTTGTGGGTGTGATTATAAATCTGACCGTGGAAAAAAAAAAATGAGCAAGCTTGAACTTAAGAGAACAAATAAAGAGGTGCATGGCCCAGGCAGAACCGACAAATAATGGAAAAGGCCAGCAACACACTGATGAAGACAGTCGAAACGTTTCTGTTTTTACACCTGCCTTAAATGAGATTAAAACCTTTCTAGGAATGGACCCTTGAGTGTTGCTAGCCTTTGTGATTATGAACTTCCCCAAGTCTCAGTCTGGCACTTATTCTAGAAAAGCAGAACCAGTTCTTGTATTACTGTTTAAAAGCACAACTGTTGTCTGTCTGCCATGATGTTTGGCAACCTGGACTAGTTAGATTATTGCTACAAAGGCTCACACACCAGAATTTACATTTTATCAAGTAGTGCTGAACATATTGTGCATATATTTTGCAGAGACTGGTTGTGTTTGTTTTTGGTTGTGTTCTCTGGTTTACCTCTGGCTGAGCTCTTCCAGGTACCTGCTGGACAGGCTCATATTCATCTCCAGGGCTTTGATTCTGTTATTCAGCCTCATAAACACACTCTCTTTCTGGCTGGAGCCATGCACCGCTCCTCCGTTCAACAACATCCCGTTGACATTTGCTGCTCCTGTGTTAGACTCGCCGCTGTTCTGCAGCTCTGCATAGAAATCTGTAGCTGTTCGTTGGACATTGCCGTTCCCACCGGAGCTCAACAGTTCCTCGTCCGTCACATCTTCCACCCGCTGGGGTTCTCCGCTCTGTATCACAGAGTCCCCCTGCTCCTTGCTAGGCTGCGAAGCTTGGACATTAAGCCTCTGGGAGTCCCCACTGTCTGCAGCCGACTTATCTATGTGGATGTCTGTCATAGGGAGAACTGTCGGCAGTTCAACAAGAGGAGCAACAACAGGTTCAGGCCTTGATGCTTTAAGAGGAGGCTTTACAGGCTGTTCCAATACAGGGGGAACGATATCACTACAAGAGGCCATTTCAGAACCTAGAGACTGCGAGGAGATGCTGACAGTAAGGGTGGGGGTAGCAATGCCGGCCTGTTGTGTCTCAGGTACAGAGGCTGCTTGCAGGGGTGGAGTGGAGCCCGTGGCCTGGACAAGGTCCTTAACTGGGGAGAGAACCTTCACCTCGTCGGTAGAAGTCAGCCACACGGAGGAGCTCAGGCTATCTGAGAAACCGTGAGTGGAAATGACAGTTCCACTAGGCTCCAAGAGAACGTTTAACTCTGGAGTGTGTGTGTCAGGAGTGTTGGGCTGTACAATATGAACCTCCACCATTTTAACATCATTTTGGGGCATAAAAGGCACCTCGGGCTCCAGAACAATTTCTGTTAGGGAAAGTTCTTCTTTAACAGGTGTGGGAGTCGGGACAGGGATCAGTGGAGGTGTGTGAATGGGAGGAGGAGTGTTTGGGGCAGGGTGTGTGTGTGTCTGAATGCTCAACTGCCTCCGCCTCAAGCTGCGGAGTCTCTCCTTGGCCAGGCGCGCAGAGCACCAGCGGTGCAGCAGCTCTGGTAAGCTGGCCATGCAGGACAGAGACAGCGAGGAAAACAGAGGGCAGTAGATGTGACTGTCAAACTGGTTCCTGTCTGCGTCTTTCTTCTCCTCCTCTCTCTTGTTTTCCTCCTCCTCTCCCTCTTCTTCCATCAAGGTGACAGTAGATTGTCTGGGCTCCTCCTCCTCCTCTTCTACCAGAGTGACAATTTGTCTGTCATCATAAGAGTCTTTAATGGCTGAGGAAAGGCCACTGGAGTCACTTGCATTTTCCTGGCTTGCAGGATGTTCCAGTTCTGCAGACTCCAGTCTGCATGAGAGAAAACCACAGTACAATTGGAATTCTAATAATCATAATCAAACTTTAAATAACATTTATCTGTGATATTTGTAAATGTTTAATTTGTCTTACAAGGAAGAGTCAGAAAATGCTTCTGTGCTCTCTTTCTTATTCCCCTCTGCTGTTGTATTACCTGTCATTTGG
Organism: Pao palembangensis; assembly: GCA_015343265.1. Taxonomy (NCBI): domain Eukaryota; kingdom Metazoa; phylum Chordata; class Actinopteri; order Tetraodontiformes; family Tetraodontidae; genus Pao; species Pao palembangensis. Next base: position 21,247,366 of record CM027082.1, on the reverse strand, counting down.
AGAAGAGAGGAGAAGAGAAGAGAAGAGAAGAGAAGAGAAGAGAAGAGAAATCTTTAATTACACATCTGCAAACACTGTACAACACTGGCAGGTTTCTTTAAATTTATGTGACTGTTGAGAAAACAGGAGAACAGAGAGACACTTTCTGCTGCACAGCGTGGTTAGCAAGGCCATGTTTGGAAAAGTCAGAAATACTGGAAAACCAGTTTAGCCCAGTTTGAACTCATCTGTCTTCTCACTGCCTGCTCGGACAGTGTACGTGGAAGCAGAAATCTGACTGTAATAGTTACAGTAGTAATATATAATGTAAAACAATAACTTACAGTTTAAGGATGAAACACAAATCTAAAATTCATTGTGTGAAACAATAAACAATACTTTAAAAAATCTGGTACCATCTTCAACACAACAGATGTCTTAATATACAGAAAGCCAAAGTTCTCACTACTCGATCCCACTTTTGCCTGAACTACAGTCTCTGTGTGTATTTAGGCGAATATAAATATCTGAGGCTGGAAGTACAGTATGGCTGTGTTTTAAATCTTTCAGGAAGTTTTAGAGAAGTTTTAGATAATTAAAGCAATATGAAGCAAAGATGGCAGAGAGCAGAGGAGAGCAGTAACATTAATATTTATTAATAAATTAATATTAATGACATCAATAGCACCGAATTAACACTTGGCAATATTTCTTGCTAGTTAAAGTTCAAAGATAGATTTTATTAAGCTGATAATCTAAAGCATATCCACCTCCATTAAGTGGAAAATGACTTAAAAATGAATTAAAGTATCCAGTATATAGTAAGAAGTATAGAGTAAGAAGAGTCGTCTGTACTTGCTTATTCTGAACTGAAGCTTTTTGGAAAAGAAAGTCCAGTCGAATCTCTTCTTACTTTATAGAACGACCATGATGACGAAGAGTTACCACAGAAAAAATTAAACTATCACCTAAAAAGGTTCCAAGAGTACAAAGGTAAAGGAAAAACTGAAGTGAACAGATTAGTTATTTTTCAGCTGTAATATTCTGATCAATCAAAACAACACAAAAGAGGACACAGAAAGTACAGAGTTTTGGACATAGAGAGTGACACAGGGTGACAAACGGGAAGTTCAAATTGTAAGACGGATCAGTACCTTCACTTTCTGTTCCACCTTCCAGTTCTGGTGTGGCACCCAGCACATTAGCGGCAATGTTGTTTACCATGTTTAGAATAGCATCTAAAATGTAAACAATGCACAAAAGTTTAATTGAAAAAAACATGAATAGTTCCCAAGACAGTATGAAAACTGTCAGTGGCTTCGGGCACAACAATTATGAAAACCGTAACTGGCTTCTTTCTTTTTCACCTCTGAGGCTTCCACAATTGTAATCTGACACTACTGCCGTCATTTATCAATCTTGCGTACAAGCGTGCGCAGATCTGCGTGCAGGGGTCGAGGTAGAAAAAGACGCAGGTGTGATTCATGAAATGCCGAGCCTTGCCAGAAAATGGCAGTGCAGTTTTCTGCCGTATGTACGGTTCATAAATGAGGGCCTACATATCCAATGACAATGATAAAGTGTTGGCCACTACTTTACAGGGGATGAGTTCATATCCAAATGACCTGTAGATGCTGCACTGGCAACTGCACAAAATCTCATTAGACAAAAAATAATCTGTGCACCCTTAATTTTTACAGGATAAATGGCAAGTACATACAAGTATATTCCTTTAAATTGTGAATCAGTGTATTATAAAGTTCATGGTGCATTACCTATTAGTTCTTATATATATTTCTATAATTATGAAATATAATCAATTGACAAAGAATGATAGCAGATTGATTATTTATCTGATTACAGTCCTGGAGCATATTTGGTGTTAGCCTTCTATGTCATAGCTGAAAGCCTCTCTTGTTTTTGTACGTACTGGTTGCTGAGCCAAGCAGATTTTTGGAGCCGTTTGGATTGTCCTCTGCTAGTTGGTAACCAGGTGGATAGTCTGTGAAAAGTTACAAAACAATTCAGCACATTCAACAGCAAACATTATTTAAAAGATTTTTCTGAAAGTGTCATTTGACCAGTTCTCGGGGTCATTTACTGTTTTAGTTGTCCTGTCTGATCTGTTACGTCACATGTGATGGCTGAAAATCAGTTTCACTACAGAAGAGCTATTTAAATTACCTATAAATTCTAATAAAATAATACATCAGCAAACCATGTTAAATAACACCTTCTATGATAATGTGTGTGTTAAAACAGCACGGGTTTATATCTTACCATAGTCCTCATCTAAGTATTCCATTCTCTCGGAAAGGTATTGGGAATCTGCTATCTCCTCATACTCCTCCACCATGCTGGTTCCAAACACCCTACACACACCCCAGCACATACATATACTGTTACAGAAAAAGCCTACGCACAGCAGAAGGTCAGAAACTGAAAGGAACTCACACATGAGTCAGACAAGTGCTTATGAAATGTGCTGTTCAGATCAGGAAAAACACCAGTTTCATTTTACTGAATTCTCTGGGTTAATTTATTTTAATGTTCTGGCAGGAAGTTTCAGTAAATCAACAAGCTGGAGCCTGTAATGCTTGGCCTTAAAAAAGCTACTTTTTGTAAGCTACTTCCGTACTTGACAGTTTTTACAGTATTTACTGATTTACCTGATGAGACTGAGAGGACAGAAGTGCTCTGATCCAAAGTGAGAAAGAAGCTCAATCTGGCGGAAAAACAGACAAAATGTTAAATATCATGTAAGACACATTCCATCAGTCCCATGAAACTAAATATCAGAGTTTTACATGTTACACTGTAATATAGTTTGCATGCATTAAAAATAAAAACCTGTCACAGTGCAGCCATATAAAATAGGGCTGCACAATATCAAAAATATCAGATAATGCCATGGTGATATAATTTGCAACAACATAAGTCCCCCACTAAAATATCATAGAAAATAGATTTTTAATTTAGAATAGAAATGAATCAATAAATATTTATCTTTGCTGCAAACATAAAAGCCCTCACAGTAAAGACCTTCTCTTTTATTTACTTTATCCTTTTTTAAAAAAATTAGATTTACATTTTCACTTCAAAAGAACACATTATTTAGGTGCATATTAATGTCCACTTAAAACATTTTCTTTTACTCCAAGACTGGTAGAATATTTAAAAAAAATTTAAATTATTATCATTATTATTTATTAATATGTAAACTTCCTACTTTCAAACATGGTAGTGTCTACATCTAAGGTAGTTTTGTACACTGCATGTGATGATGCTGCAATGATAGATTCCTGAAATACTGTGCAGCCCCAATCTGAAGCATTACAAGATGCATGTCAACCTGTGACAGAGACAGAAAGTTGCTAACCTTTATGTACTTGATGAACATCTGATTCAAAAGAAGACAGGAGACAGAAATAAAAAAAGAGAAAAGGAAATCAGTAAGCACTGAGGAAAACTGCAAGGAAGTCTTCTGCTGGCGTAACTTTCTATGATGAGAACACCACTAATGAAAAAGTCAAACAGCTAGAAAAAAGCAGATACTCAGGATACGATAAGACAGTTGACCAGGAGGGGCATGTTAAGAAAGCGGAAAACAATGAGACAACACTGCCAATGCCTAGACAGCAACTTTTAAAGAGAGAGCAAATGAACTGCAGCAAAACTATCCACATAACACCTGATATCAAAACATGCATGAAGATAATCATTAAAGCAGCTTGGTTACATATGATAGACAAAAGGAAATTCTCTGTCAAAGGAAATTCCTGCTAAAGAGGACGTAAACCTGGAGAGATGGAGTCAAGAACTGTGAAATGGTGATCAGCTTACAGCGAAACCTGAACTGAACTGTCACATTCTCAGCTTACGACCACCCTACCCTCCTGCTGACAGCTGTTACATAAAAGATTCTGCATTTAAAGGTGCAAATCAAACAGTTGGCAGACTAAAATTAAACAGCCTTTGCAGACAAGACAGGAAGAGTTTAGAAAAGTGCAAACAATTTAAATTCTTTAATGATACATATTGATCAGACAGACAGACAGATACAGACGGTCAAGCTTGAGGATATCCATCTGCCTAAAAGCACCCCGCCACGTGGTAGGCAGCATATATAGTTAGCCTGATAATAGCAAGTGCGTTTGTTTTTGTTATTTACACCAAAACTCTGTCTGGCAGTTTGTCATCCTGTTCATGGGATTTATCTGTGGTGCTGTCATACAGCTTTACCATATGAATATAAACGCGTCCGTGCATTATTTATAACTCTCAATCGTAACATAGTGTGTAGAATGAATAATTGACTAAAGCAGAACCCCTCCCTTCAAATATATTGACACTTTTCAAGCAAAGGAGGAATAAAAACACCACCTTTAAATATTTTGCAAAAAGCTGCTCATCCAGTGGGAAGCTCTGAACTATACGCTCATCACGGGCATGGAATGTCCCCAGCTTCACCCATTTGCTTGTAGGATATCTAAAGGATGAACAAGAAATGTTATGTAAAATTTAGAGTGGTGAGGGCAGTTGTGTAAATGAAAAAAACAATCACGGCAAGTTTACCTGTCACTGATGGACACCAAAAAATCTTTAGGTGTTGATGAAAAGAGCTCGAAATTAGCAATGTCCAGCTGTTTGACTTGAATGGGCTCACAGAGCTCGATGACAAACCTGAGCAGAGGGAAGGACAGGGGATTAAAAAATAATAAAATAAAAAAAATCCAGCACAAACTGTTAACAAGTGATGTGAATTAAACCTACCAGATTTTGTTGCTACAGGGATTTAGCATGTAAAGGTCCATATTCTCTTTGAGAATAGCTGAGGTGCTCTGTGAAAGAAGAACACTGAAGATCAACATAACCATAAAATTTGAATTTTATTCAATTATTTATCAGCTACAAATATGTTAATTCAAGTGCTGTGTGTACGCTACCTTGCCTTTTTGAATATAAATTATTTTGTAGTGGCTTTCTGTTCATCTGCTGATCTAATGTGACATCTGTACCCTGAGTGCTGTTTGTGTGTGTGTGTGTTTTGGTAGGCAGCAGAAGCAAGGTAGACAAAGGGGATATGTCTGACCTTGGCCTCACTGTTCGCAGCCAGGATCTTGGCACCACACTCTACAGAGGCGTAGTTATTCTTGAAGTTTTTCTGGACCTTCTTTGCTGAATGCGGGCTGCCAGTGGTTGAGGTATGGAGAGACTGACCTGGAATTAGTTTATGACATTAGGTCCATACACAAATGCTGGAGAGAAGAGAGCTTTGCCTGAGAGACATAAGTAACGAGATTACGTAACGTGCCGCATAAACACTCTACTGACCACCACACAGAGTTTGCATAGGGACAGCACAGAAAGAAACTGAGATAGATGGTGAGAAAGGTAGACAGAAATAGAACGGAGGAAAAGATGTAAATCAAACATGCAAGAGAAGTTGAAACGACACGCACGCATGCATCTGGCTCTAAACAGATTAAGGGTCCACAGATTTAACCGTCACTTTCCATCCATGCACATGTCTCATTAATAATTGAAGTACTTACTTTTTTCCATCTCCACCTCCATTACTTGCTTTTTCCACTCATCAAAAGTGGGAATATCCTCTTTGCTGGGCACTGAAGGATCAGTAACATCCCCGGCCTGAACCACACACACATGAATATCACACACACATATAGCAACAGCTACCTCAACTAATCTAATATCCTTATACCTTAACAAGCAAACTAACAGCATGCTGCAAATTAATCTACTATTGTTAAATAAGCCTACCAAAAGTTCAGGAGAGTGTGAAGCCTTTGGCGTCATCTTCGAGTCACCGGTTACCTGCACTGTTTCCCCACCCACAACGCTCCGACCAATCACAAATAATATGCCTTACTATCTGGCATTCAGAACTCCATGCTGAGGAGTCAGTGAACACGCATGCATCAGCTAGCCTCTAGCCACTGAAGCATGGAGATGCACTGAGCTGTGAATAATAATTTGATGGATTATATAAGCACCCATTTGGACTGCACGACAGAGCCAGCTCTGGGAAATCCAGCCATTCAGACTTGCAGACAGTAAACATGCCAACGCAACACAAACGTCACCAGATGCTGATTAATCAGCAAATCTTTGCTTCAATATAGATCTTTGCTTCAAAGTGTACAAACACATGAGGAAATTACCCTACAACCCACATCTTTTTTAATCATTAACAAATAAGTAAAAGCAAACTGATGTGAGCCGTTATTCTGCATCATAAATTAAAAGCTGTCCTGTTGAAAAGCATATATTCATTTAAGATTGATAATGTTTATGTCATCTCCAAGCATGTTTTAGTTTGGCCTGACTAACCTTGTTTTAAAAGAGTGACCATTCAGAGCTGGGAGTAAAGATCACTTTCATTTGTTGAATATTGATTATTTTATCAAAGGCACTGATTAGCTGTTTAGCTCAGAAAATAATCTTTCAAAAGCACCGTGATGACCCTCTAAATCTACAGCAGGACTCTTTGGAACAAACAGAGCAGGTATTAAAATACTTGTTGATTAATAGAGGACAGTTGAGACAATTAAATAAACACATCAAGGACTAAAATCTAGAAATTCTTTTCTCAGGATGTTCGGCAACACTTTGGTTTTACATAATGAATCCTGCAGAGCTGTTGTTGATGTTTCCACTCCACCATAAAACTCTCATAATCTGCAATGCAAATGTGGTACTAACCAAGAAAAAGCACACATTTTAATAATGATAAAAAAAAAAAAAAAAAAAAAAAACCTTGTGTGTTGAATCATAATTTGTGACTAACCTGTTTATGCTGGCGTAAAGTCTTATCCTCCAGATCCGAATAAAGCAGCTCATCTTCAAGCTCCTGCCTGTCCTGTTGCTGCTGCTGCTCCTGGTCCACATGAACTGGGGTGGACTGGAACTCGACTTCAGGAGCAGAGCTATGGTTCTGGTCCAACTGTGGTTCTTCTAGGACAGCCTCATCCACACTAGAGCAGATAGAAAGGAGGTGGGGGTAATGAAACAGGGGTATTACATATTAATCTTAAACACAACACATAAATCAACACCAATGCAACAATTTTGTTTATTCTGTTTAAGTTTTGACAGTCCTTGTGTACAGCCAAAATATCAGAAAAAAGGTAATTAAAATCAAATGCAAAAGCAAGAGGAGGGCAAGGTCAGCAGGTCGGCGCGGTTGCACAGCAGAGGTTAGCTGACGACTTGATTACCTGCCACTGTGCTTTGACTGGCTTCTTGAGGGGGATCAGAAACTCACCTGAGGAGAGGCCTGCCAAAAGGGGGGTTTTCACAGGTTGCCAGTTTGGGGGGAATGAGCCAACACTGTGAGTGTTCAGCAAACACAAAGGTGTCTAATGCGAGTTCACCTCCTTCACTGGCAACCCACACTGCACTGAGGGAAAGAAAATACACGGCTTTTACCAGACCGCCACTCACTGGGTGAGTTACAGAGAGCGGATCGACGTGGGAATAAGGCTACGAGGAGAGCAGTGCAGAGAGAATGAGATGGATGGACCAACAACAGGAATGAAGAGGTTACTAGTGTCCTCCTTTGGAATTTCTGCTTTGGCAAACAGGTTTTCAGTTTGGTGTGGAAAATTTCAAACTCATCTGGTCAACTTTCCACATTGTTTTTTCCACAAATGGGTGAACTACTATTGCAAAGTCCACAAAAAATATCAGTGTAATTGAAGGATTCAACACGGGGGGAGCGACTCTGCTTTTTCCCTTTGCCTGTCGGTTATTATCCACGATTAACTAAAACAAAAATCTGTGAATAAAACAACAAAAATATAAGAAACATGTACTCTCACTTAACAATCAGGATTAGCTTGAAGATTGCTTCAAACGGTGCTTTAATTTATGCCATTATAACCAAAATTCAAATGCCAGAGAGCAGCTGTCAGAAATGCAGAAATAAAAGTGGACTAACCTCAGCTGTGGTGGCTCGACACTCTGGGAGGTAGGTGGTGTGTCCTCAGCTTCATTTGGGGGTGTTGCTGGCTGTGAGTCAAAGCCCGGGTGCAAATCAGGGCTATTAATAAAAAGTTCTGCTGAAGCTAGTTCATCTGTGGACGAATGTTCCTGAGCTGGAACCGATTCTGGAGCGGAGGACATGGGGACATCCTGAATGTGGTCCTGGTCATAGGTCTGAACATTTACTTTATTGTGGGGTTCTGGATAGTGTTCTGGCTCAGTAGCAATAGGTTCAGTATCAGAAACCTGGTCAGGCTTGGTCTCCTTCACCTCATCTTCATGAAGACTTACAGTCTGGAAGGTAAAAATAATTATTCAGCAACAGCACCATCATTGAAGCCTGTCATTTCCACTTTCTTCATACATTGTAAAACTGCAGCTAAAAATGTTTAATAAAACCCTTAATTTAATGACAGATAAAAGTTACCTGTTCGTGCTGTATGATCTGCTTTTCCAGCTTCTCTAGCGCAGCTTTCTCTGTCTCTAATCCCAAATCATACGATGCTGGCATTGGCCATTCTTCCAACACCTCAATACAAAATATACACACCTAAGTACTTTAGCAGTGAACAGTGCAATCTTATGAACCATCTCAGAGCAAAATGAATGAAGTGATGACAGCCCGTGTAGCCTGTTTTTTTTTTTAACAAATTGCAACGCAAGAAATTCTTTTGACACACAAAAACCGTGTGAGAACAGCTGATGACTCAGGCCTGCTAAACTGCCCCAACATGCCAAGGAAGCTGCTGGACGGCAAACTATTTGCCAACATTTTCATAAAAACACAGTAATTTGTCGTTTATATAGTCCGTGGCAGCATCAGGTCACCCCTGTTTGACTGATGTATGGATCCATCTGCCTGGTTCATCTGCCTGGTTCAACCTGGTTGAGAAAGGTGCACTCTGAACTCTTGCATCCCCCAGCCTGTATCACATCTAAATCTAAGTCACTCACAAAGCTACAGCTGTACCATACTGGAATTCATTTATGTCGTGTTTGACCTAATCACATGACCTGAACAGAATACATGTACAGTCATACAAAGTAAAGCCGGAAAAATGAGGAAAAGCAGCTATAAGTATATTTTAACCCACAGAATAACAATGCATACTAATCTAAAGTACCTATCCAAACATACTGTCAAGGCTGATATCAACACTTTATGCAAATGACCGATTTTAAAAGATGCGGAAGCTTAAAGCCACCTGGTCTTGCTTGGAATCCAGCTCCTGCTCCTGCCTGCTGGGGTGTTGCTCCCCAGCAGCATGATCCGGGTTTGAAAAGCTTTGCACTGAACAATCCGCATGTTGGCTGGGGTAACTGAAACACAAGATACAGAGGTATTTGATGCAAGAAGAAACAATTGAGTTTTTACACAATCTTATAAGAGCTACAGTGTTCAATTATCCAACAGTGCTCAACAACAGTACACATTACTGTACCAATTTTAGTGCGTGAAAGTGTAAAATTGTTTCACACACTGTGCAATTTTACCACAATGATTAGAAGAACCGATAAGAATATTCATGTTTTTCTGCATCTGTAATTTTTAATCTGCCCTGGGGTCAAAGCTGCAGCTCCAGTTCATGTTTGCATGTCAGTATAATTCCAATGTATCTGTTTTTACAGCACTTATCAATTTTCACCAAGATTCTGTTAGATAACTACTATAAACAACCCAACTGCATTCAATGAGCATAAACACAAACCAGAAGACGTGTGTTTAAACAGAGCTAGTTATGTGTTTACTCCCGTATCAGTGGAGTTAAATATACAGTACATTAAAGACGTGACCAAGGAGAGTGTGTTTGAACGGGATGTCTGGAATCTCCTCACGACCATCCCACAAACTATGATGAGTCTTGATGAGAATGAGTCAGAACACAGATCCGTCATGCAAGAGACTGAATATCAATTCATCAGAAGCACAGATGTTTAAGCTGGTATGATGTGATTTTCTATATATTGTGAAATATTAAATGCAAAAAAAGTTGAATGGCACCTTGACACCTGACAGTGACAGCAAGCACAAAGCCCCAATCCAAACCATGTGACGATGAAACCGGAGCAGTTTCTCCTGAGCGGTCAAACGTCAATGACATGAGAGCACATGGACCGTCATGTTAGAACCCTGTCAGCCCCCCGTCACCCTGACTACAAATACTCTGTATAATATCTGTAGACGTCAGTGTCCTGTCAATCAGAGGGCCTCTCCATAAGAATTCTGTCATTAACATTAGAGTTCAGTCTATCAAAATATGCCTCTTATATTATAATTATATAATTATACATAACATATTGATAATCTTAATGAGCTAATGACCATCCCTAACACAGTAAATTAAAATAAATGTGTTTTTTGCTTGTTTGTGAAAATGTGTGTGAATGCATGAGTGTTGCAGAGCAAAATGTCACAAGGAAGATGATAGAAGAAGCACCTGCTCTCCCTGCTCTCTAAGCAACAGCTGACTTTGAAAACCGGCCGTGCCTTTTACAGTTATTTTGGATCACCGCAGATGATAAATTGTCTGTATGCTAACGCTAGAAAGCTTCAGGTCAACTCTTCCCTGCGTTGTATTCGATTCAGACGCAGCCAGCTTTATTCAATTTTAAAGGGGACGAGGAGGACAAAAAGGAAAGCACAACAAACGACAATCCCTGCAACCGTTAATGCTGAAAATAAACAGGAGACTCAAGTTTTACAAATCTGTGCATTCACTATACAGAACAAGTTAAAGGGAATCTAATCAGTCACCCAAACATGAGAAAATGGTTGAATAAATCTATGAATGCTGAGAAAAAGGTAGGCAGTGTTTTATGTGCAGATATATTTATTTAAAGATCCACCACCCATTTATGTGTGATCATGCACCCAAGTTATCACATGTCCAATCTCTTTGCAATTGATTTGGTTTCTGTATATGCTCCAATTTCCTGACATTTACTTCCCCGCGTGAGAAAACACCAGTATACGCAGGATAAGAAGCATGTGATGCATCACGGAGCAAGCTTGGATGAACACGTCATAAAGTAAATCACCTTGAACAAACCTCCTTGATGCAAACTTGAAGGACTTCCACAACGTGTCCCAGTGAATAAATGTTGACTTAACCAGCCAATTAACACCACATACATTAAGGAAACTGTGGACAGAGTGGAGACGCTAATAAAATCCACTTGAGAGAAGAGGCAGCAGAAGTACTGGGCCAATGTCAAGTTACTGAAGAACTTGAAAGAAACAGGATTTTAATTTAGTCCCCATTTCTTGGAGGTTTTATTAATTAATTTATGTCATGTTTGACATTAAAAATCCTTTAATATTCAAATGACTGTCACATATTGAAGAAAAGTCCATCTCAGAATCTAATTGTGCTTATCACAATTTCTAGCAAAACTTTCCAAGCATTTTCTAATTTTGTAGGTGCACGCAAACGCTAGCTACAGCATACGTCCCGGAGCACTGTCTCTGTTGTGTTCTGAGCGGCAAAGTCCTGGGATATTTCCTGTTGGCTTTAGGACTATTCAAAAGCGTGAGATGTGCAATGAATCAACTATAACATTCTGTGCCAGCTTACTGGGCTGGACATAGAGTTGATGAATCTGCAAAGGCAACAGTCTTAGAATAGACTCAGAGCCAGAAGGAAGTCGAACGCACACTACAGCAGCACGCAAACCGAGTTCTCTGCTCTTCTCCGAAGCATCTAACAGGATAAGGTGTAAACCTGTGTCCTATGGCGCAACACACCATATTATCTGAACCAGGACAGATTAGCTGGAGCTTCTCTGGCTCAGCCTAAATCTCAGCTCAGTCTGTTGCTGCTTATCATCTCTTTACATCTGAATCGCAAACAGCCTTTAACATATTATATATAACTTTTTAACTTGATTGTGTTGCCCTTAATAGACAAGTCAGCTTAACCATGTCTGCTGTGAGAAGCTTTGAGATTCATGTTCAAATGGATGAATCAGCAAATTAGCATCCTGTTAAAGATAAGATAGATAAGATAAGATAGACTTTATTCATCCCACAGTGGGGAAGTTCTTTTGTCCACAGCAGCAAAGGGGGGTACGACAGAAACAGAAACAGAAACTGATCCAACTTACACGTTTTGACATAGACACGCAAAAAAAAGAAGGCCAAATAACTCTGAAAGAGAGACACCTCTGAAAATAAATTATTTAGGAAGACAGAATCCAGTCTTAACTTTGTGTAACAGGAAAAAAAAAAAAAATGGGGGGCAAGGAGAAAGCAGCCGAGAGAGACAATCCCTCCACGTGGGCATGGCTTTTGGGACAGGAAGATGGGCCAGGTCTCGCCACTGAAAGTAGGCCAGTACATGTGCCAGGCAGACAAAATCCTACCGTCACAGTTCACAGGGGGAAGAGAGAGTAAAGCCTAAAATCTGACCCTGAGGGAAGCAAACATGTTTGTGTGTGCTGCTTAATGTTCCATTTTTCCCATATCAGAGCGTGAAATCATGTAAACGTAGTTTGTTGCAAAACCCGCTCATCCTCTTTAATCCTCCATGCTGGTGTAGCTGAGAGCGACCAGTTTAACACTGGTGAACAGACCAATGGTTCTCAGGCTCATCAGTGGATTTAAAGGGGGAACCAGGCAAAGCCGCCTGTCTGGACCATAAGGGAAACTTTCTCAAAAATAACATCAATTTTTGAACGACTCCTTTTCTGAATTTAAATTTGCAGTGTTTTCCTTCATGTACACACATCTCTACATGAAACCTGGTCATACACACAGAAACGAAGCAATACTAAGTTTATTTGTAGTAAACTCCCAAATGTTTGCACATTTGGATGCTGTTTTTTTACTCGGCTGTCCCTTTTTAGTTTCTTTATTGAAACCATTTGGTCTGGGCAGTAGAAATAAATTATTTTCATTTATTCTGGATTCTAAAGATTATGAAAATAATATAAGCAAGATAAAAAGTTAATATTTTCCATTCATCCACTGCTGCAGAGTCAAAATAACAGCGATGATGATTATGCTGCTTTCATCAAACCTAAGTAGGTTTGAGTTTAATACTCTATATTTACCAAATAAATGGTTAAAAATACCTCAGAGTGATAGGAGCAGCAGAGAATTGCAAGTCTGAGAGAACCCCAATAACAGACATACATATTTGTCTTGTTCAAAGAAGACTAAGCTCAAGACAGAGTTGTAGGTGTGGATCCTGTTTTCTATGATCAAAGTAACCACAAACCTTGCAATTACTAATCTTCTACTTGGAGTGATGCCACTCGATTTTAAAGCCATTTTCTTCTTTTAACATTGGGAAGATTATGACCAGCGGATTTTTACAAGTATAGGTACTTCCATCCATCCATTTTCTGTACCTGCTTTATCCACACTTTGGGTCACAGGGGTCTGCTGGACATGACATAAAAAGGCTATGGTGGTAATATAATAGCACAACACTAAAATTGTCATTTTATTTACTGTCTTACTATACTTGATATAAATACTTAATATAACCTTCAACATCTGCATTTAAAAAAAAAAAGACTGGATTAAGTTGATGATCTACTTGTTTCTAAGAACCTCATTTAAAAAAAAAAAAAAAACCTTTGGCAAAGTGCCTGTACTTCCTGGTAGATGACATCAGATAATTGCAATTTATAAAGCACAAATGATCTGCAGTCCTGTAGGCCGTTATTAAACCTTATTTTCCCAGCCTAAAAAGGTTCTTCCTTTGACTATGCCAACACTGTGACGTAAAATAATCCTTAAAATTTACACATGGCTTTTCCTCTGGGGTGTAAAGAACAGACACACCTCTATTTGGTGGTAGCCTGTGGCACAGGCAAGTTACAGAACTTCCTGAAAAAAAGACTTTCTGATACATTTACAAGCCTGCAACCAACAAATAATGAGACATTTGCCTCCAGGCTTTGATTAAGAACAACATATAAAAAATACAAACAATTTATTAAAAAAAAAAACCAAAAAAAACATGAAGGTATCAAGTAAATACCACGTCACCCAGGATCCTCAATGTTAAAAAAACAACCATATTTACAATACTAATATGACTATAAACTAACATATTAATAATATTGTAACACATTTAAATATTAAACAAAAAAGCGCTTTTCCTATTTACACAGTTGCTGCTTCTTCACCTTGACTCTTTCAGTTATTTATTATCTCCATTTAAATGTTCCCTCTAAATTTAATCTATTCCATACAAACAACCCTGCTCCACTCCCAATATTAATAATAATACAATATTTTTTCTTTTCTTAAACGTCAGCAATTGCTGACAGCAAAATAAGTAAACCCACCTTCGATTAACCATGCATCACTAATATGATGTGATATGTAAAGATGTGGATCATCCACAGACTGGGATTACAGAGCACTGGGAATGTGACGTCGGGATCATCAGACTGGGACAATGGGTCTGAGAGATGCAGTCATATAATGTAATGAAACTGAATAGGAAAAGCCACTTTGGCAGCGTAGGGTTAGTGAGGGTGGGTGTGCATCTCACAATGTGCTTTGTTAAAGAGTATGTATGCATCAGCAAGGATGGCAACAAAACGCATCTGATATTTTATCACGGAGATGGATCATTAGAATGACAAATTATTATCAAATATTCCACTTTACCTTTTTGAAGGTAGATATGTGCGTGTGTGTCTATATATATAAACAAATAAAATATATTTGTATAAAATATATATACACACACATATATAATGAAAACCTGAGGATATGAGCTAGTACACAGTGTTCTTCAGTAGTGGCTGTTACAATTACCCTCCCCCAAGTGAAGTTTCATGGCACACATGCACTCTGACATTCAACATGCTTCATACACACTTACCAACCCCTTAAAAAATTAAATGAGGAGAGAGGAACAGATGTGTACTAGCAATACAAGGACAACAAATTACTAGTTGTTGAAGGTAAACCGTAACAGAATGTCCAAAGAGGGGGAGGGGCGGTTAAAAAGCCAGAGAGTTTGAAACTGTAAAAGCGAAACTGAGAAAAACCTAATAGAATCTAAAAACTACTGCCACTACTAAAACTCAAATTTAGTTTTTAAAAAAAGAATTTTTAGTAGTCATTTATGAGGAAAAAAAACTCAAAAGTACAGGCATGTGCATCAGCATAAAACACTTATCAAGAAGCCAAATTTATCAGATCTCACACTTTTTAAATATCCCGTTTGTGTGCAGTCTTTATGCAGTTTCTTCCCTTTAAAACTTCCCCCTCAACATACTCTTCACAAGCAGAGTAAACATGGCATTTTCACTCTGATGGAGCCTCAGGCTACTGGCCAGTGCTCAGCTTTCTCTGCAGGACTATTCCAAGAAAATTACCATGCAAGCAAAAGAGTGATACAATGAACTTCCTGTCCCCAGCAAATAAATCCCATGATACCATAATTGATTCTTATGGTAAAAACTATCACAGAGCTTCTCAGAATATAATGTTAGTGTGTGAAACCGACCCTCATCCAGCAAGAGGTGTTCTATGAAAAAGTTACCTTCAGATAACACATAAGGCTTCACATTAGATTTTCTATTTGTTTGTGCTATTAAAGGTGCTGCTGAGTGTCTACAGCAAGAAATTCAAGCATAACCACTGGTGACATCGGGCTCCTTGCCATCAATGCACATGGGCAATGTGAGGAGGATAGTTATGCAATAACTGCCTCATGGCAACTTTTACGATGTGGGAAGAACACACAGTTCTTTCACGAGGGAGTCTCCGACTATGCTCACAACACCTTTAAGCGAGTCACAGAGGACATTGTTCTGACAGAGAAACACAGTAGATGAATAATTTTTAAACCTTTGCTTGGTAATCATTTTAAAGTCTGAGGAGACCTTTATGTGATCCTATATCTGCTCCTCTGTGTGTGCAGTAGAAAATGGTAACTGCATCGTTCTAATCAAGCAGCAAAAATATTTGACACAAAAAAATGTTCCTATGAAGGAGCATAAGAGCACATGGCATAAGAAAAGTAAAAAACAAACTAAAAAAAAACAACCCCCCCCCCCCAAAAAAAAAAGAAAACCAGTAAATTTTAACTGTTTAAATATCACCATCATGGTGCAGATAGATAGACAGACAGACAGACACTTTATTAATCTCCAAGACAAATTCACATTTCCAGCAGCTCGAAAGTGGAAACACAAAGTCATGCAAGTCTCAGGAGAACACTAAATACTAAAACACTAAATACTAAAATTAAGCTAAAATACTAGACACTAAATACTAAAACTACAATGTGCCCAACTGTAGCTATAATATGCAGAAACTCAAGCAGCTCTCTTTTCCTGCAGATGCTCAAAGGATTAATACTCTGTAATGCTCTGGATGACTGAAGTCTATTTACACTGGAATATAATATAAAATCTCCAGCTGGCCATTTGGCTGCAGAATTATCTCAAGTGGTAATGATGTTGCATAATAAATAATCTTTAAATAGCCGTTAAGATAATAACATGACAATACTGGAAAATAATTAACTGATGTCATGGCTCTCAAACATTTGTACAAATACTATTATCATAACTGTCTATATTGACTTGCTGATCATCTTAGGGAATAGTTTGTCATTTACCATCTTTTATAAGAACAATCACAAAGCACAATGACATCACACACCATTCAGTGTTAAAATTAAGATGAGGATGAAATATATACGTCTGAAAAAAATTATACTGAGAATTCACCTGGGTTAAAATGCGTATCTTCAAACAAACGCCCTCAAATAACCATGCAAATCTTCTCTAATGGTGGCTTGTCAACAGCCTGAACTAGCATACTGTACACACAGTTAGATTTGTGTGGCTGACTGTGCGAGTGAACAAGCAGTATGATACATAGAATACAACTAACAATACAAGAGTCAGTAAAGAAACATGCTACTGAACTGGAAATCCTAACAGTCCTGGCAGTTACAAATACAAAGAAAAAACTCTCCATGTGAACCACGAAAACACAATGTCCAATCCCCTTAAGCCTAACACACGGTGTTTTGCCACCAACTTTTTGACACAGAGCTCTTTTTCTACATAGAATTACTGCAGCTTTAAAAACCTTTGGACCACTCAAACTGCAAACTGGGGGGCAGCTGGGGGTGTTGTCATACTCTCAAGATGATTTTTTTTTTTTTTTTTTTTAATTACATTGCAGACTAATAACCTGCTTACCAAATAAACTCTTACCCTATATGTGGAGCAATACCTGAACCTTTTTGTCCTAATTCTAAATGGAATGTAGATATTAACGGAAAACAAAGATTTTTTTCTTTGGTCTGTCCAAAGTCTGTGTCTTTGCAGTCTTCTGCAAGTCTTTGCAGAACAAGACATTTTCATCACAGAATGTATGCTTACAAGATTCATTATTAATTTGAACATTACACAAGGCTTTGCCGTTATGCTCAATCAGAGAGGAAAAAAGGACAAGAGTGGGGAGACCTTACACTGCAAAATGCTTGTGTTACCAGTCTGGATAAAAGTGGCATGTTTGCTGGTCTGCTAATCCAGTTTCCCATACGCCGTGTATTACTGCACCTGGGCACTGACAAATTCCAAATGTCGCCATTTTCAGCATCCATGTGTTAATTGTACCCTACTATAGTTCTAATATAATATAATAAGACCAATCACTAAACATAAAACAATGTAAATATAAACAATAAATATATTTTCCCCACGCAGCAAATGATGCTAGCCTGTATGAACTCACGAAAACCAGCTGGTCATCAAGCTAATTTTGACAAAACATAATCAATATATCGAATGGTTAAAGTTCTATAATAAAGAGGGGGATAATATTTAACGGTAACACAAAAAAGATACAGATATAGAGCTTGCCAGCGTCACTTGTTCCTAGTCAGGAATTATTAGATATAATCCTCCAGACCACTGAAGGTAGCTGGCAGTATTTATGTTAGCTATTCAACAGCTGGCTAGCTAACCTACTGACCCACTAAAATCACCCAAACATCAAACATCATCAAACGGTTACGCTTTTTGAACTATGTGAGAAACTGACATTGCTGTTGATTAAAAGCACAGACAGGAGTAAATATAACAGTGAGAATTGGACATAGTTAGGAATACATGTCAATGAATGTTAATGACTGACGGTATACGCGGGGGCAGCCATCAAGGCAAACAGACATGTTGGTTGGCACAATTGCGAGAAAACTTTGTCGAATAACAGTTATGTGACGTGCCATTAATCTAAGAAATTAATAGTAAAGTAAAGATGTTGGGCTAGGCTTACCAGCACAGGAGAGCTACAATCAGGCACAGCAACAAAACACGCAGCCTCTTCATTATCTTCCCGCGGGGACCAACATCCTCGCTCTTTGGGTTTTGTTTACTATTTGACGGCTTCACAAAACAAATAATTTTTCACTTTCTATGAGGCCTACAAAATCACCACTGTCTTGTTTCTAATGAACACCACTTGAGATGTGTTAATTTTTATTGGGGTATGCGCTACTTTACAGACTCAGTAGCAACTGCTGTTAAAGGGTGGCTGACTGCTGGTAAATTCAACCCCTGTTCCCACTTCAGCCAATGACATCGGAGATGGAGGTTTGGTAACCAATCAGAAGTAAGATGACGACGTATATACGTAACAAAACCCCACCCATGGGATGAGGGGGTTTGATTGAGACGTTGATGTGGAGTTGAACGCGTCACCATTTGATAAGCAAAATATCAAAGTATGTAGAAAGTTATTGCAACAGTCAGATGGTCTAACAGTTATCCATAGATGTATAAATTAATAGTATGATATCTGTATTGTTTAAAGAAGGTGTTCAGGAGGTGAATGCTAGCAAGAAAGTGAACATATTGTTCTTTTGGCTATATTGAATGACGTCGTTGGAGAATATAATTTGATATTATATCTAAAATCATGGATGCAAAGTATTATTGTAAACGATTTTACAATTAATCCTTTAAAAACTGTTCTTAGTATCTGTATGATAACAAATGGCTCAAAGCATTTTCATAGTTTTATAACAGTTTCATGATCAAACGCCTTTGAGCTACTTATTAATGTTTTTCTTTGCGAAATATAAAACTTAAATTACTCTGTTTCGCCAATAATAATTTGAATTTGCACATGATATCGCAATATTTAACTTGGTGATAAGAATCTAATATGACTACATATCCCAGAATGCAATTGGTGAGACCACTAAAACGTGCAGTAGTCGTTTTTGAAAAATATACACTGGCGTATAAATACAGTATAGACACTCTATAATAATAATAATAATAATAATAACAACTAGTGTGATAAGGAATTTTCCTCCCAGTTAAAGGTTTAAAAATAAACGAAAAAATATGTGTTCTACACAGGCGGGGTCCTGAACTTTCGGCGTCTTGAGGGAATATTTTTACAAGTGAAGTTTGGAAGCGTACAGCATACCATTTCTCAGCTCTCTTGTTGAAAAGTTAACCAGTAACCCTAAAAATCAGTCTATTTTTAGACTAAGGAAACGCGTTCAAATATGGAATTTCTCCGTTTACTTTTTTGTGTCCTTTCCGTGTTTATCACTTTTATCGCGGAAAGGTTTGTAGTGCTGGCCGCCTTCTCCCAGGCTATGGACAGCGACTTCACCTTTACACTACCCGCTGGTAGAAAGGAGTGTTTCTACCAAACTATGAAGAAAGATGCCTCTCTGGAGATTGAATATCAGGTTAGACAGCATGAGTCATGTAACCGTGTATTAAAATGTATTGTAAGCTGCCTTAAATGAATGTAGCTATTCTTGTACCGAGTGTGCCAAATTGGAATCAAGAGCCGCTATTTACGCACAGTCAACGCAATACTTATCTTATCCACCAGCTTTTTATAAATTCCTCTTACTTTGAACCCATTTCTGTATGGTGTCTTAATTTGTAGATAATCTTTTCATAAAGTTTGATACACCACTTGTAAACATGTGTTCACGATTATCGAGGATGTAGTAAATGTTTATTAGAATTAATTACTGAACCATATCACTGTTGGATCACACATTTTCTAGTCTTTTTTTTTTTATTATTTGGAATCCAATTTAATATAAAGAGTTGAAGAGAAATCTTTACACATAAGAGAAAATAATTGACACAATAATAGAAATAAGTGTGTCTGTTGTCTAAATGCCATAAAATGGCTTGGAAAGAGTTCTGATGGGTATGTATCAGAAATAGATTCTTTAGAAGGCTCTTTCTGTTAATAGCTTTACAGTAGGTCTCAACTGTGACTTCAGTTGCAGTCATCACATTCAGAATAATAAAATCTGAAAATAATTTGAAATATTTTCAAAAACAAATGTGTTTCTCATCTCAAAAGTAGTAATTTGTCCTCATTTACATGTTATACTGCTCTTGGAAGTTGTAATAAACATCTTAAACACACGAAGCAGATTATGAGATACACACCTTAAATTTAGCATTGTAACAAACCAGTTTTACCTGCCTTGCAGCATGGAATATCACTGGCTGAAATGCTGGTGTGCACTCAGTCATCAATCAATGTCCTGAGGCTGCAATGTGCTGCTGCATGACAGACTGAGTTTTTTTGTTTGTTTTTTTTAAAGATGCCTGTTGTTTTGTCTACCGTTAGAAAAAGGTGTCCAGTCTTATCTCGTTCAGTGGAGAATGAGGGAGTCCTTGAAAGAGAATATAGCATTCATCAGTCGTGATCCTTGTAATACCCTTAAAAGAAATGCTTCTAAGTCCACGGACTTTATTCTTTAATTTTTTTTTTTAAGTTTCTCTAACAGCCTCTATTTCCCACAGGTATTAGATGGTTCAGGCCTTGATGTAGATTTCTTTATCTCCTCACCCTCTGGACAAGTTCTGTTTAGTGACTACCACAAGTCAGACGGAGTCCACACGTAAGTTACTGGTGTGGCCCCTTAGGCACATTACTGATACAGACCTGTAATTTTTTTTTCCTTTTTCGGATTCATTCTCCAGCATTGAAACTGAGGATGGAGACTACATGTTCTGCTTCGACAACACGTTTAGTGCCGTCGCTGAGAAGCTCATCTTCTTTGAGCTGATCCTGGACAACATGGATGTGGATGAAAACCCAGATGACTGGAAAGAGTACATCCATGGGACAGACATAGTGGACATGAAGCTAGAAGACGTCATGGTGAGGACACACTTGCGTTGTGAAGCAAAGTCCACATTCAGCCAATATTTGCTTTGTTCTCATTGGGTGGTTTAGACATTGATCACTCTTTTTATGTTCATTGACATGAACAGGATGACATAGTGGGTGCAGTTTGACCCTACGTGCAGTCAGACTGCCATATATACTCTACCACAGAAATATGTTTTCCACTGTATAGGAATTCATGTGCCATGCACTAAGCACAGTGGTTCAGCTCAGCTGCACACCATAACAAGATTAAACTCTTTGAGTGTTGGTCTCAAAGGATGTGTTCCTAACAAAATTTTAACATTATTTTGGGAAGAAATAGTTATTTGTATATTAATGGTTAGTAGTTTAAAAAGAGTACTGCAGCTTGGACTGATAATTCCCTTTATTGGTAGTTAAAATGTATGGTATTAGTTCTTATTATGAAGGAATATCTAATTATGCTACTATTAAATACAAATTATATTAGTTTTTACCATTCTAATAATCCCAAATTTAGTTTTGCCAGCATTTAATTTAAAATCCTTGTTCATTTCTTTAACATATTTGTTTAAAATGCAACATTTACAGTCTGATTATATTTTTCTGCAAATGTCGTATTTGTATCAACAGTAGACTCCAAAATGGCATTAAATCATTTTAATGCCTAATTTATGCCTCATTTTAATGCACTATTTTAAGAGAAATAGACTCAGTTCAAGCATTAGTAATGCTAAACTACACAGTGTAGAAGGTAAAATGTATTGACAGGCACAGGCATATGGCACAAACATACTGCTGAAAATACGCCAGAGCGTGTTGCAGCCATAGACAAGGTACCAACCTCTCACCTATTGACAGTGTCGACCATTGTTTGAGCTTCAACCACTCTTCAGCACTTCATCACAAAGACTTCACTTACAAGAGAGGAAATCTAACAGCTGTGCTGTAAAGGCTGAGGATCCAAATACAGCACTGCCCTTTAGAGATCCAACTCTTTGTTTTTTTGTTTTTTTTTAATGTATCCCTGTTCTTGGTAATTTATTGTCTTATTTTCTTTATTAAGTAATGTTTCACCCCTCTGTCTCCCCTCTGTCAGGACACCATCAACAACGTGAAGAGTCGGCTGGGCAAAAGTGTGCAGATCCAGACGCTGCTGCGGGCGTTCGAGGCTCGTGACAGAAACATCCAGGAAAATAACTTTGATAGGGTCAACTTTTGGTCAATCGTAAACCTCGTTGTGATGATGTCGGTGTCAGCGGTCCAGGTCTACCTGGTCCGCTCCCTCTTTAAAGACAAGAGGAAAATTCACATGTAACAGTATTGTAGATAGAAGTACAGAGTTTACACTAGATCTCCTGATTTGATGGAACACTTGGAACCACATACACACACATACTGTTGTTGCTCAAATCTTCAATCCACTGGAGCTTTAGGTCACCTTGGTTTGATAACTTTGAACTTGGACCTGCCTAATTTACTGTTACTTTGAATGAAATCTATTTCTGTCTCACTTTATAAATACTTTAATGCTGTAGTTCTTTCTAGCTGCTATAAAGCAGAGAAAGCAAAATAACCAGGACTTTTTTATGGAAATATTTTCTGCCAGAGTCCAAAATTAGCTGCCATGGTTTTGATTTAAACTAAAAAGGATGAAGACAATGTTCTGTGAAGACTTTGACTTTTTATCATATAGAGTTGGGAAGTGAAATCAGTCTTCATCTCACCCATGTGACCCTGATGCAGGAGTAATAGGCCACCTTCAAAAATGTTTTATCCACTGCCATGGTCTCCATAGTCTCTGACTCGTGCTTAAAACTCGTATCTTAAATCTTAAAAACTCCCCCTTATTGGCAGCTGTCTGTTTACAGGCACCTACTGTGCAAATATATTGGGCCTGCTCTATTTCTATCTTGATCCACCCATAAGGCCATTACCGTTCTAACATTCTGTTCAAATTATGTAATATGCACTGCCTGGTCTCCATCTTCACACTTGTCTACTAAGGCAGTTATAGCACCGATGTGATCAGACAATGCCTGGTCATTCATTACTCAGACTAGAGTTTCAGTTCATATAGCCAATCAATGCCTTCTTTCAGAAGGACTGAAACACCAAAAGTATACTGTTTTAAAGTAATGCTGTTTTTTCCATGCTATGTGTGTTGTCACAGAAGTAACATAAAGGACATAAAAAACCAATATAATCATGTTGTACCTCAGTTGAAGAGCTTTCTACCATCAAAAGTTTCTCTGCTGATCAGATGTGCCAAGTGTTTAATGACAGTATTAATGTTGGAGTACTGTCTTGTGCAGTAAATCATGGATTACAAATATGACATTACTGTTTAATCTGTTTTTTTATGTTACAGACTTCACTAATACCATATGCCACAAATATTCAAAAGGGTATTTCTACATTTTAGGAGACTGCACTGACTGCACTGTTTTGAGAAATTGTATTATCCTGGATGGAGCAGTGGAAAATGGGGAGTATATTTTGGGATATTTATTCAACTAATGTCTTGTTATAAATGTGTATAGAATAAAATCATTTTTTATCTCTTGTGCCATTTTTGACTGACAAAAACTACATTGTTTACCACTTAATTATACATTCAAACAGTGTGCACGGTTATGCAAATATACCCTTACTTTATGTCTCTTCCAGTCATGCAGTAGCGCATTTGGAACAATCATTTGAAACTGCAGCCTCAAATTAGCTTCAAATGTGGTGGTCCAAAATTTTTACTGAACTAAAATAGAAAATATCATCAGGACACCATAAACATGAAGACCAAATTAAGTTTGCAATCATTTTGTCCAATGATTTTTCATTTTATTGGCGGATTATTATACTAAAATGAGCTTGGCAAGGTCAATGAAATGGTTAATTTAAGGCAGGTTTTGACTGTCTTACAGGCGTTTCGATGTTTTACCAGCAGGGAGCGCTGCAGGCTTTTATAAAACTTTACTTCCGGGATAAAGACGTGCTGAGATGTTGACGTTGCTCTCGAACAAAATTCCACCACAGGTAGGTGAATAAAACTTTATGGAGACGCTGTTGGTGATTATGATTATGTTGATGTCGACAGACACGTTATTCTATGAATTGGCTTATTTATGGTGTTAAATAGAAAAATAAATAACCCGGAAGCACCGGCAATTCATGTTGGCAAAATGTAAACAAGGAACGCCTGGGCTGTAAACGATTGTTACTTTTACAGTAACGCGAAATTCCAATTCTCAATCTCTGTTTTTAAGGCAGGTTTACTTCTCAGGTATCAAAATCTATAGCTAAAGTCTGAACGTTACAAAAGTATCTTGGACATTTTCGAGAGATGTCTTGCTGCAGACCTCTTGCCTCAGGCCGCTGATCTCTCGTCTCCTGGCCAAATTCTCAGCTCGTGCCGCTTTCTCGTATAAAGCCTGGGAATAATAAACCCATGTATGTAATAAACGTCAAAATAAAATTGTGTTTAAGCGTTTGGATCAGTCGGTGCAGAATCTGCTCTGGCTGCAGAACGGGTGTTGTGCCGTAGAATGCACCCCCTTCTTACCGCGATACATGTATTGGATTGCGTTCGTCATTAGCTGTTACGAATTAAGTGTTAGAGGGAATTGATTTTGAGAAAAACATCGTTTACTTATACTCTTTAGAAGAGTTTGTAAGAGTGTAAATAACCGATATTCTTCCCTGAGGGTGTGCTTTTCACGGCAAGTAGCATTGTGCTGTACGTTTTTCTTTTGATCCCAGCATCAAATACTTTTCACAGTATATAGAAGAGACTAGTGTGTGAACCAAAGTGAGTTTCATGCCTGTGACACTTTTCTAGTAAGCGTTAACTGAGGAGTGCATTTCACGGCAGGAGTGCACATTCTACGGCACACCGGCTCGGGGCCCTGCGCATACAGATGACGTCACGCACAAGAAATGGCATTTAATATTTTAAATATTGATTTGTAATTTCGGCCTAGAATCTGCCTTCTGGTATTTAGGGTTGGATAACAACAAACTTGGATAAGTTTGTTGTTTATTTTAAAATTATTCAATAGAAAAAATGAGCACCCCGGACTAAACCAAACTAATAAAGAGGTGCAAGGCCCAGAACAAACCCAAACAATAGAAAACGGCCAGCAACACTCAAGGGTCCTTTACCAAAAAAAAAAATGTATGTGAAGTGAGAATATATATTAAAAAAAAAAAAAAAAAATGGGGAAGGATACTTGAGTGTTGCTGGCTGTTTTCTATTTTAAAATGATAACATAAATAACACAGTATCAGATGGATGTGGGAAGGTTATATTTATTTTCCTGCTACATACTCTATATTTATGTGTGTGTTTGTATTTACATATATTATGAGTACATTATTAACTACTCTTTCTTTAAGCAAGGGGTAATTGTTTGATGGTGATGACAAATTTGTTTAAAAAAAATGCACATGTGGACATATGGGTATGTTATTCTAAAAAACGTACATTCTGCTTATTCTGTATATATGTAGCATTTGCTATTGCTGTGTCTGTGCACTGAAGGCAAACTTGTAAATGTTTTACACTTTTGGCAAGGCTTTCTTAAACTTGATAATGGTCTCTCATGTGGCATGTGCATAGTCAGGGCAATGGGACCAGACGGCGCTCCAGGTCAACCGGTACCCTGGCGGAAGGTGCTGTGGGAGCATCAGCCATTCCCTGATAACTACGTGGACTGTCGATTCTTAGAAGAATTGCGGAGAAATGAGGGAATACGGCAGTATCGCTATTGGGCTGTTGTAAAAGAAGCAGGCTTTGTGGGACAGCAGCTGTCCTGTGTAGCAATTTTTATCACCCTCTGGCTCTACATGGAGCAGGTAATTATTTATATGTGTCCTCACAATGATTCTAAACGTACATTTCTGTGTAATTAAGTCGTTTTTCTTTACTCCTTGCAGGGCCTGTTGTCTCCTGAGAGGGTGCTGTGGACATGCCTTGTCTGTACTTTGTTGGGTTATGGACTGCATCAGAGTTTGACACCTCTAGCCGAGTCAGGCTGTGAACTTCGAACACGCTTGGCAGACTTGCAGAGTGCCACTATTTTTCTTTCCTTTACTTTTGGATTCTCGCCAGTTTTAAAGACTTTAACTGAGTCTGTGAGCACAGACACGGTTTATGCCATGTCTACCGTGATGCTGCTAGCTCACTTGGTGTCCTTCCCTTACGCTCACCCATCTCCGCCCGGCAGCCTCTCCCTCAACGCAGCCCTGTTTGCCTCGGTGTGTCTGGCCTCGAGGTTACCAGGGGCGCTGCACACTTTCGCCATGCTCAGCTGCGCCCTGCTCGTATTCGCTCTGTGGCCATGTCTGCTGCAGAGGTTGAGAGAGAACACGCCAACCCAGTTCACTGGGTTGTGCGTGGGAGTGTGTGTCGGAGGGGTCGGTGGTTTGGCGTCTCAGTCGCCAGGGGGAGCTGTGCTGCTAGCGCTGGCCTTGGGGACCGTTACGCTGTTCTGCCCCCTGCTACTCGTCAGGCTGCAGAGGCACAAAGACAACATCCATGGACCCTGGGATGAAGCCGAAATTCACGAGGACCTCCGTCACATCCTCCAGTGATGATCAAATAAATAAAAACAGACAAATGTAGATGTTTTATTAAAGACTTTACTGTTTACTCTGCAGGACTATGGGTCTGCTATACAGCATCCATTTGGATAGATATGGAATCTTTTTATTCTCTTGCAGATTATTCTATAATGTTAAAAACATTTAAGATGCTATTGTCCTTTAACTTAATTTAAGAATTTGTATGGAAAAAGATCAAGTAATTTGGAAAGCTGCTTTAAATACTGACAGATTTTTTTGTCTTCTTTAGTTTAAAATACACAAAGGATGTTTTGTTAATTTGTGGATATTTTATGATTCAGTATTGATATTAAAACCTAGTGTCACTAACTATCACTTGTTTTACATTACACTGCAACATTTAACAGTTTACAGTATTTGTAACAAAACATGATTTAATTATTTCATGTTTCTCATGAATTTGGACATTAAATTACTGTCAACATTGATTAGAACTGTTTTTTGAATTGAAATGATTTCCCTGCAGTATTCAAGCTCATCAACATAAAGAAACCTGCCATTAACTCACTTAAATTAAATGCAAAATAAAAGCACGTTTTACTATTATTGGCCACCATTCTTTTTATTTTTTATGACCAAAACATTGTGTACATGCGGCAGCAGAGCAGCTTTTAAACACATTTACTTTTTTTGTCAGGTAAAAAAAAAACGGTGTTGTATAGATGTGGATTGTTTAAACTTTTTTTTAAATCGATCTGATCTGGTGAGCTAATAAAACTGCATTTTTAGTAACAATAAGCGGTTCAGTCTATGGTATACAATATGCATGTATATGTACTTTGTCTTTAAGTACATTTGCATTTACACTTTCTGAACTTGCAGTGCAACACTAATGTAACAGCCTGAGTTGTGTGGAGAAATGACCTAAAAGTCACTAGAAGTCAAGTAAAACAATTATAACGTATTTCAGCTGATGACATACCACAGTACCTGTTTATTTCATAACAGTACAAACATTTATGTATATTCTCTTCATAGAATCATTCAAATGTATAACTTTTATATACAAAGTTTGGGCACTTGTGGAGACTTTGGACACAGCTTAGCACATTCCAGCCTTTACAGAGGACAATAAATATGGAAAAAACAGGCTCCAGGATTTTGCAGATGGCAGCTCCCACAGGACAGTGAAGCACAGCAGTGCTTCAGCTGGATTACAAATCATGCAGGTTAGTGGGCGTCGCTAGGTATTTCGCGGCAGCTGGAAGGATCGAAGTGGAACATGGGTAACGAAGTTCAGAACGGAACAGGTCTTATTTCAGAATTGGTATGGCTGGTGGAGGCCTCCTGAAGAGAAGAAGAAGTTAAAGAAATTATTTAATATTGTATAACAGCGCACGTTTCAAGTCAACACCCTTCATATGTATTCGTGATTAAATGTTCACGAATAAAGAGCTTCATTTTCCTTAAGGAGATGGCTGCTTCTCTCGTGATCAAAATTCCAAAACCTTTTGAAAACTTTCCATTGAAAAATATATGAATTTTGGAAAACGAATGAAGAAAGTTGGGGAAACGGGATGATATAAGATAAAGTATTGGAGTTTGGATCATCAAAGCTAATTTAAACGTTGGAACACTGACAAACCATAATCACCTGCTCATATACCACAGCTGGGAATATTTGGTAGAAAGCCTTCATGACCCATATGTACCTACAGCAGTGAGCGATGTGGTGAAAGCTATGGAAGGTCTGGATGGATGGAGGCGAGGAGAAAGAGGGAGGTCGCATATGGGAAAGAACCCAAAGAACCATTGGAGAGCACAGAGGAAATGAGGCAGAGAGAAATCGGAGAGACGGGCCAAAAGCAGGGGAGGAACCAGTAAAAGTGAAGAAATGAACAAGAAAAAAAGGGAGGGGATAAAAAAATGGTAAAAATAATAGTTACTGCATGAGGGGAATGGGGGAAGGCAATAAAAATGCATGCTAAGAGAAAGACAGAAAAGGAGGATGGAGGATAAAAGGCTGAAAGTTTGGCAAAGTGCTGAGTTTGTTGTCTCTGGCTCCAGTAAACGGCTGCCCAGACAGAGGTCCTGTCTGCTGAGGTTGATGGGAAACAGTAGATGTGAAACACATTTCGCAGCAGCCCTCCACCCAGCTCAAATGTCAGCCCCCTCTGACCCCGTGTAGTGCCAGTGTGTGTATGCACGGATGCCACTGCACGTTTGAGTGGCAACACGCTCCAACTAAGCGGACATCAGGCCGGTCCTTACCTTGGCACACTAGTAGGAGCCATTTTGTGTTTGACAGCGAGTTGCTTCAGACCGCTAGTGCTCTGGGAGGCGGGGGCTTGAGTGTGTGGGAGCGCCTGAGGAACAGCTGGGGCGGGGCCACGGACCACTGTCTTGCTGCTGGTCTCGGAGTGTTTATACCTGGAGGGCTGTATCCAGGAGGAGTCCACAGGTGGGGGTACGGGCGTGGTGTAGGTGGACGTGGAGATCTTTCCGATGACACCGAGGGCCTCGGTCAGGGCCGCGTGTTTGCGGAGCACTTCCTCCCGGTGCTGCCGCTGCTCCGGTGACTCATCCATCAGGGCTGCACAATCTCCCAGCGCGTAGAGTTGAGCCAGGAGCTCACAGCTAATGAACTCTTTCACCTACAGAGAGGATTGCAAACAGCTGTGATGAGTCAAAATGGTGGGCCAAGTCATTCTTTCTCATTAGATACCGTGATCTATCTACTTACGCTGTTAATCATGAGGTGCATGACAGTCTTGGGCATTAAGTCCTTGACGGTCTTATAGATGGTGTTCATGTAGGAGTCAACCAGGTTGCGAATGGTTTGCACCTGACGCTCCAGCTGGGGGTCCGAGAATGTCTCAGTGTCCTCGTCTCTCGGCTCTTCCACCTGGTGTTAACAACATGCAGGCGACAAAAGCACAACAGGTTGTCCGTAGATTGTGCCACATCCACAATAAAATTACACGCCTTGTAAAAAAAAAAAAATAAATGATTCACTCCATCCTCTTAGGTGGATGTGATGGTGGACTGACTACCTTCTCATGCTGTAGCAGATGTAAGAAGCTATAATGACAGTACTATGACAAGACATAGAGGGCCATATAGAGTGAACTCAATAGAGGAGTTTAGGAGGAGTGCGTAAAAAGAAAAAAAGGGGGGAGGGGGTGAAGAACTGATTAGAAACAGACGAGAACACACACACATATTGGTGTGACAGCATGGACCAAGAATGCTGGGGTGAAGAGCCAACGACAGAGTGAGATGGAAGGGGTGGGGGACTTTTTCGTTTTGGCAGGGGGGAGAGAAGGGGGAACACAATGAGAGGGAAAAGGGTTTCAGCTAGCAAATGTTATAAGTGCAAACGACTGAAACGTGCAGGTTAGGTCAGAGATTGGTTTATAAAAAGGGTCAGAGTACTAACTGTAACTTTCTCAGGATAGACTCCAGCCTGTAGCAGCGACGCCTTCCAGCTGTCCAGCTCCTCCTGAGAACTACAGGACAACTCCAAGCATTTGTAGTCCTTATACACATTCCTGAAAATTAATGCAACAACGTTAGACTTCTCCGAAAGCCATGCTTCCTCGCCAGTGTTTACAAAACACAGCAAAAAGGAAAAAAAAAAAAAAAAAAAAAACATCTCAGGTCATTAAATAATCCACCGAGCTTTGTGAAATCATCCCGGGTTACAGTACTGAGTGGCCAAATGTGACAGACACTATCCAAAATAGAAACGCTGGCCTTTCAGTAATAACATGTTATTACTGATGTCTCAGCGTAAGTGTTGAAGGCAGAGTTTAAGTCATGATGCGTGGGATAATTCCAGCTGAGCAACGGCATTTTCAGTCATTATAGCAAAATACTGTCTCCTCCTCTTTGCCATGCTCACTTGCAGCGCAAACTTTCAATTGAATTGTGGTTTATTTTAAATATTCAGCATATTTCCAAAGTGCCAAAGCTGCTTTCTAATTCTTTGGCTTCCCAAACACCACCCTGAACAAGGTTGGGCTGAGGAGAATTAAATGTATTTATTCAACAATTGTTCTGGACAAAACAGAAAGAAACCGGGGATCTAAGGCGACATCATTTGACAAAACTCTCAGCAGAAAAGAAGTTTGTGGTGTGAATACAAAACGACTGCTTAACAAAAAAAACGACTGGAAAGTCTAATTAAAAAGTTACTCCTTTATATCAAAACTGTTACAGCGTAACAGTTTCATCATTCATCCAGCAACTTTTCTTTGAAAACGTCTTTGCTTGGGGAAAATTCAACAGATAGTGAATCAAATTATAAACATGACATGAATCATGAGTCAGAGTACGACCCTAAAAAACCCACTTCCAGAAAGGAGAGTAAAATGAATTTCTTGTGAGTTAACTTGTCTTCGCCATAATGTACGTACTTATCTGTATCATCTGTATTTATTCACTGGCTTCCCTTTTCCCTCCCCTCCATCTCCAAAACATCACACCATCTCTGCGCAGCAAAGCCAGGCGGGAGGAAGAAAGCAGGCGGTCTGCAGCCCATCTGTGAGCGCTTTTTTCTTTAATCACCTATTTGTTTCTTCTCCTTTTGTTCCCTTTTCACATTCATAAAACACATGACTTATCCTCAAACATGCGAACTGCATGAATGAGAGGAACAACAAAAAAACTGAAACAGCGGGGGTGGTGAGGGGTGTATTTCAGCATCAGAAAGATCCAGTCATATGAAAGCTGTCAGGTTTGTAATCTAGCGCACAGACTAGGATGGCTAAAGTTACTAAGTCAGGGTGTGGTGGCTGACAGACGCAGAGCGAAGCCAATGACGACAACGCTACAGTGCTATCACGCTGGACTCAGGACCCTCGTATCTGTACACACAGCAGAGAGCACGAGACATCAGTCACGCTAACATAGCTCCGATGTTACTGTCCTGTCCTCAACGTGAGGCCTGTATGGGGGTTTTTTCACTCATACTGGGGAATTTCTGCTTTAGATTTCGAGAGTTTCCTGAGGTTTCTGATTATTTTCAGACAGGAACGAAACCGCTGCAATGCCTCACACACACGCACGCGCGCACACTCACACCTAACGCAGCAAGAGAAATGGAGAGTAAGGGTGCAAGAAAGGGGGAGGGGGCGCCATAGGACAGACTTTGACACATTCCTGGCCAGCGGCTCTGAGACTCTGTCTCCCACTTTCTTTCTCTTCTCAGCTCTTCCAGATCGTCTTGCTCCCTCCTTTTTGTGGTGAGTCGAGCAATTCTTTCCAAACAAGAGCAGGCTGATCTCTGATCCAATCTCTCTGGCTTTGATTAGCTGTTTAATGAGCCTGTCGTTGGTATGTTGTGGTCAACACACACGCACCCACACACACACATAAGCACAAGACACACAACAATCCAGTTTGCATATCCAGAATGCATCATAGCCCACAAATACAAACATAGCCCAGATGTTCTGGTACAATCAGGGCAAACTCCAACTCTTAAGCTCTCTTTCTCTCTCTCTCTCTCTCTCTTTCTGGCTCACTTTGTCTTTTTTTTTTTTATCTTAATTCACACACATAAATGATTCTGTCTAAATGCGT
This sequence comes from Pao palembangensis, assembly GCA_015343265.1. Taxonomy (NCBI): domain Eukaryota; kingdom Metazoa; phylum Chordata; class Actinopteri; order Tetraodontiformes; family Tetraodontidae; genus Pao; species Pao palembangensis. The sequence goes on along the minus strand of CM027082.1, from coordinate 21,215,100 downwards.
TCTATCCTCCACAAATGGATATATTGCTGGAGGTGTAAAAGAGGAAACCAAGCCCACTGGAGAATGTGGTGGATTTTTTTTGTTTTTTTTTTTCAGTTCTGGTGGCATGAACAGGGTCAAAGGAGGAGCAAAATGCCACGCTGACAATACCATGTCTGCAAGTACATATGCAACACAAACGGATCTCCCGTCATTTGCTTGCTGCACAAACACAAACCTTAACTCTGTGTTGAAGAGGGCAAAGACACATTTGCTGGACATGAAGCCCCTTTCCACATCTCTGAACTTTAAATTGTCCAGAGGCATCATGTACTTCTTCTCCTTCTCCTGGAAAAGATAGAATACATGGAGATAAGTCCTGACAGAGGAATCCAGATTAATATATGACATCACAGAGGCAACACAGGTGTTAATACCCAGAAAACAACTAACTGGAGACATATGGGGGATTTAGCTGAAACTGTTGCATGTCTACTGATTGATATTTTTGGTAAGACCTGGAAACAGAAAGTCAAGATATTAGTGAGGGAAATGTTGGAAAACAACGTGAGATTCAGAACATCTCAGATGGTGTCTCCACCTTTTGGAAAACCTGGCATTAATGACCCAATAACTAGTGAAAGGGTTGCCACGAGACTAAGGGACTTAGAAATGACAGACAACAGTTGGAGGAATGGGATGACCAAACTGAGATGAACCAGACAGCATAGAGGAAGGGTACAGAGAACTGAGGCAGCGAGGGAGGGAATGAGAGAAGTATGAAAAAAGGGGGGAGAAAGGCCGGGCTCACATGTGAAAATCATTACTCAAACTCAAACTCTAACACAACATTTCTTCTAAAGAGTAGCCCTTCCCCCCCCCCCCATCGCTTTTCTTTGGCTGGCTCCATCTTCCTAACCTTGCAGAAGGCCGGTAAAAAGTAGAGATTGAACACATTTCCATTAAAAAGAGAACTTAAGCATGACCACTAAGAGAGACACGCATATGTTGCGTGCGAATGCATGAGTGTGGCTCTGTGTTCGGGGCTTTGCATACATGTGTTATGAGGTATACTAAGCGTGATTGTGGTAATTTTTGTTCTTCCCTCTCTGTGCTCCCTTGAACCCTATGACTTTCCTCCTTTCGTTCCTCTTTCCTTTTTCCAAAGGGGCCCACTTCCTGTAACAGTGGCTGAAAAAAAAAAAAAAAAATGACAGAACGCAATTGGCGCTCATGCTGCAACATCTGGGATCGATTTAGACCAAGGGGGAGGAGACTGGAAAGGGAATAGTGTGCTCTGATGGGGTAGAAACAGAAAGTAGAGAAGTGGAATTGTCCTGGACAGAGAGAACTGGGGAGGTGGATTTTGCTAGAGTAGAAGAGGAAGGGTTGAAGAACATAGAGACCAGGAATGAGCATGCAGGAGAATTGGGGAGAAACTGCAGTTGATTCCCCATGGGTCCCATCAACCCATATATGGTTGCTATGTTCCTCCCTAACTCTCTCTCCTTCTTTCACTCCCTGAATTGCCTTACGCCTTCCCAAAGTGAACGGGCAGATCCCAAAGTGAATGAGTGAGTGTGCCACGTCAAGACTGGATACTACACCAGGACACAGCCCTGGGGATTGAAGATACGCTATGCGCCTCCTGAGGATGGACGCCCATTGGAGTAGATGTCCAGTTTAGGTACCTTTCAACCCACCACCAAGGCCGGATAAGAAAGAAAAGTGTCACAGAGGAAAACTTTTGCTGATTCCGCTCCACCACAGGCTAGACTGCTAGCACACGACCGAAGTAGCGAGGCTGAACGGACAACCAAAGAGGCTCCTGCTCCGTCATCCCAGTGTTCAGACTACCTGTTCAGGATTTTACTGGTGTACAGTAGTCTGCACATTGGTTAGACAGTGCAAGGACGTGCTTCAGCAGCTGGACTGAGGAAAGTGTGAAAACATGTATGTACGCTAGAGTCTGATATTCGCTGATGTTTCTGCTTAAATGACTGCGAAGACCCTGATATATGCATACAATATCAACAGTATTCCACTCGTACTAACTGACTCAGTATTAAGCTTTATACATTAACTATGTAGCTGTTAGCGTTCTTTGAAAATGGTGAGCCATACATTGGCAATATAGAAAATACCAGCTGGAGCACGTTTTTTTTGCCATGCATTGCTATGGCATACTGAGTTCCCACAGTGCAAATTTGTGTGGCATTATGACAATTGTTGACAGACATCATGGCACTGTGCATTGTGTGTGTGTGTGTGCATATGTGCATGTCTCTGCTGTGTGATATTCCCAGTGATGTCAGGGTGGTTGTGAAATATCATACATCACCACTGCTCTTTCAACAGACTAATGGATTTGAGATATGGAACAGGCCTCATACACACACACACACATACACACATGAGAGGGGGGGTGGGGGGGGGCAGCATGTAGATTAAGCGTATATGCATGAGCCATCTGTTTTTCTTCAAACCGCCCTGGCAGTCGAGGGATGAAGGAATGTATGCCTGCTCAGTGTGCTGCAGAGATTAAACTATTACGATGTACTTTCCATATGAGGTCAGCATGGGAATACATTAAAGAGACAGACTTTAAGATGTAATCAAAAGAGAAGTGATCAACAAATTGATGAGGGGATAACGGGTGGTGTTCAAGGAGTTCATATGTGAGAGAAGCTGTCGAAGGGAAGTTTAGGGTAGGCAAACAGGGAGGTCTGCAGCGTAGAGGCAGCCATGAGGGATTTCTCTGGGCAGATCTTGGAAGCTGGTGTTTGGACAAAGCTTCAGAATTTCCAGCTTGGAATGTGCATAGTCCCAGGGAGACTGCCAACCACAGAAAGGGGGTGAGAGAAAAAGAGGGGGAGACAGACAGCGAGAAAGGAGGAGGAAAAAAGGCAACAGAGGTAGAGACAGAAGATAAAAAGACAAAACAGTAGAAAAAAAAGAAACGAGTCTGAAGAGAGAGTGTGATGAGGGGGCATCAGACCTAATCTCTTTGATGGCACGCATGGCTAGCATTGCTCTCGAGCATTCAAAAACAAATGATTTAATCTTACACAGAAGAAACAATGCGCGAAAGAAAAAAATCAATGAATGACTTGTTCTCTCCAAAAAAAGTTTACAATGTAAATATGACTTTCTGATATGTGTGACACGTATTTGACTGTGTTCATATTAACTTTAGCAGATGTCCCAAGTCTCCGTGTGTATGTGCAGGTTGATTTGTAAACTTAGAACTCCATGTGTGTATAATATGCCTGCCTGGGGCTGTGTCTAGGAACACTGTGTTCAAGCGATCCAGTGTTTATATGAAAAGTGGCCGTGTGTCTGTCTGAGAGAGTGTATATTTTTCTCCACGATTTGCAGTGCCAGGTTGTTTACACCAGACTCCACATGTGTACTGTATACTGTATATACAAGTCGGTCCCTCCGTGTGTTTGTGTGTGCACACATATGGCCGAGTGTGTGTGTTCATGTGTGTATTAAGTTTGGCTTGGGGCAGCTCCAGCTGTGTCAGAGTGAGCTGCTCCAAATGCCTGAACTCCCAGAAGAGGAAGAAAAGGCGGAGTAAGGGGAACACTGAACCAAGAGCGAGGCGAATTTGGGGGGGGAGGCAGACAATCAGGGTTAAAAAAGCACTGAGTGGTGTCACATGTCCATCTGCCAAGAGTCTGTTTGTTTTGTTTCTGCCCAAAATTGACCACTGAGCAATTTCAGCATTTTTAAAAAGCCACCTATTTAAAAACGCAACTCTGTCACAGCCTCTACAGAACTGACCACACTGTTTCCACTGTTTCCTCTGGATGCGACGAGGCAGAGGTTTTCATGGGCTTGTCTCTATCTATATATACATGCTGCCATGTGTTCTCCTCTGACATCACTTCCTGTACTCTACCCTCTTCTTTTCCCATGACATCAGCTGTGACAGGATGAGACTGTTGTGGTGTGTCTGCCTGTCTACACTTGCTGTGCAGACCTTCTGCTCCTGTACAGCAGGCACAGACAGGCAGACAGATGGCAGCCCCACTGACATCAGAAGAGAACTACAAACTCCGCTGCTTCTTTCATTTAAACTCTACAAATGTTCCTGGAATGATGGCACCAATTCTGATGGGTAATGGATTCCCCTTCAATAAAACGTCTGATTAAATAAACAAGTGATACCCTCAATTCAGTGTTGTATTATTCCTTTCCATTTGTATACATTAACATATTAAATCATCTTGAATGTGAACACCTCACCTCATCATCCTTGAACCAGGAAAGGCTCTCAGCTGTGAGGATAAACCAATATTCCTTAGCTCCACCCTTCATAATGCTGATGTTGGTGATGGTCAACCAGCCCTTCCTTACAACCTGCAGAACAGCCAAGGGTAAGGAGCTCAGACACAACAGGATAGACATGCTCATCCCAATGGCTTTTATGTGTTAGAAGAATTGGATAATGAAGATATCACTCTTTCGAAAGAGTGCAGCAAAGGACAGAAGATCACATGAATCTTAAAGATAAAAAGGAAGCAACAGTCAGAAAGTGCTAGAACTTAAAGAAAAGACATTTTCAGCCTAAACATTCCCGAGACATTTAAAGAGCCGTGTGTCACCATTAAAATAGTTCCCTGAGCACCACCGGGTATGTAACGGAGGAGGTGCATAAATAAATGAGAGAACTAGGCATAGAAATGTGAAACGCAATCAAAAATGGAAAGAGAGGTCAGCAACAGTGAGCAAGAACAAGGCAGAAGAAATTGAACTCCTACTATTAGATCTGACAGAGGGCCCACACCCTAGGGAAAAGGAGACATTTAAATCATATCATTATTATTGTTGTCGCTGTTGTTGTTTATATTTAGTTTTAAATGATTTAGACTAAAAATCATTAGAACCAAGGGATTCTTTTTCGGTGCCTTGGAACAGTCAATGAAGGTGCAAGTCAGTTCCATGTGAAGGAAGTATAAGTAGATTTAACAATCTTTTGGTATCTTGATGCAAACAAGTACAGATGCATCTCTTGACAACTCTAGATTGCATGCTCGTTTGTAGTCACAGCCACTAGTCTAGTTCCTTTCACCACATTTAAGAATGCTGCAATTGCCACATATTTATATCAACAATATCTGATATTGCTTTTTCAAGACAGATTGCAGTATACACGGTAATTCAGGTGTCACAGTAAATAAAATACATATTGTGTAATAGTGCATACGTAGGCATTACTTGAGTAATAATAATGGACTAAGCTGCTGTGTAAAACTGAACATCACCTCAGATAACAGGGCTTTGGATGAGAAACTGATTTCTAAACTAGCAGCCCTGTTTATTTTCCGTTCAGTTTGTAACAGGTGACTTGATACAGGCTACAGAAATGATGCAAAACATAAGAAAGTTTTATTTTATATATGCTAAGGATGCAAAGGACGTACACTAAAGCTGCCTGTAGGATTTTGGATATGTCCAGTTTATTTAACTCCCATTAAATCCATAAAAAGTCAGCCTTTTGCTGCCTGTGTAGCTCTGTTCAGGCTGCTGGAGGAGCCAGAGAAAGTCAACCTCAGAAATGTAAATGCAGTATGCTAGCACATCTTCAACGACCTCAGTCCACTAAATCAGCAGTCTGAGGCTAGTAATATATTACCAAACTAAATATTTCCCTTACAGAAAAGAGCCCTCTATAGAGCTTTAGCAGATATGTCGCATAGAGAGTCAACTGCACATAAAAGATCATTGAGATACATGATCTTAGAAACATGTCTTGACAGCCATACCTGGTTTCCCGCCATCCTTGCATTCTTCTTATTGTTTTGGTTGTATGCATGCTGGGCACTGAGAGGGGACAAACTCTTGTTAGTTACTCTGCTACACTGTCGGACCTACAGTTTAGCCAACAAGTTTACTCACTTAGCAAAGCCAATGAAGTCCACATGTTTGGTATTTATGTAGGCAAGTTGTATGTCAATAAGCAAGAGGACCTGGAGACCAAACTACATTAACTACAGGAAAAAGAGCTGTGACTTACGTTTCACTGTGTGGAGTAATTCAGGTGTAGTGTATAGTTGTGTGTGAATGACCTGCTTTCTGCATTTACTCTCTTGATGTTGTATTTCCGTGGTTACAAGTTTCTCTATTTCATCTTGCAGTTTACGGAAAGAACTGAGCTACAACGAAAACAGAAAAAGGAGGAGAGTGAATTTAAAATAAAATGTGCAAATAAATGATATATCTTAACCTATCCCAAAATTTAATATAATTATGCTGCCACAAATGTGCACCTTGTTGATACACTGGTACAAAGTGGTGATCAGTTCTTCAGTGACCATGTCGATAAGTTTAATGCATGGCCCCTTTAGCTTTATTATCTGTTTCTTCACAATTGTTTCAAAGGCCATGTCAGGAGTAAACAGGCCTGTCCTGGAAACAAGGTAGATGGTGGACATTAATAAAACAAAGCTAAAAACAAATGAAATGGTGTAAAAAGATTTCAGAACATAAACAACACTGCACTGCACCTGACTCCATTGATGTTTCTGATGGCGTAATGAATTTCCTGTCTCAACTTCTTCTCGTCAGACTCTGTCTAAATGGAAAAATACGGTATTTATAATAAATGTGATGCAGCACATTCTGTATAAGGACGAGCCAGCTCAAATGTAGCGATGCTGTAACACACCTTGATCAGCTCATAGGGGAAGCGCTCGTGGAAGATGCGATTGATTCTTGCCCCTCCTGAGAGCGAAACTGTGTCTACTTTGTCTCCTGAGCCCTCGATCAACTTCTCAAAATCAACGGCCAAGTGCTGAACTGAGCTGAATGACAGAAACCCAAAGAACAAGGAAAAAGACATAAAGAATTTTAAAGACATAACACGCTGAAGCCCGTCTCCGATGTCTGACCGACTCACTGTAGCAGGGCCTTGGTCCTGTGTGCAGTGTCATCAGGACTATACTGCCTGTACTCTTCAGCTTCTCTATTTAAGGCCAAGAGCTGACTCTGCAAATGACTGCGGAAGGCCGGCAAAGTGTCTCGGATGTGGTTTGTCAGTTGCTGCAAACAAATATTTGGAATAAAATTACATTATATATTACATTTCATATAGAGTGTTGTAACTCCACTGTATGTGTGTGTGTGTGTGTGTCTGTGTGTTTAACCTGATTAAGCATTTTCTGTAAATATGGCGTGCCCATTCTTTCAGCCATGTGTCTGTAAGCCGGATGGGCTAGGAAGAACTGTTGCTCTTGAAGTAGTGCTGCTTTAATATCCTTTTTCCCGTCAATGTCCTTTTGGCTGCGATTCACCACCCCTATGTATCCTGGAAAGGAAAAGATAAGAGAAAGTAGAGAACAAAGACCATATGTTCACTGTAAATAACACATTATACAACAAATGTGAGGATATATCTAGGAATCTGATGAAAGATGGATTAAAATCACATTTTTTAAAATGTCTGCTAAAAACTGTTCCCACGTTTAATATTACTTTACCATACAAGTAGGAAATGGATATGTTTTTGTAACATAATAAGGTGGTATAAAGCAAGGCAAATCCAGTATTTAATACAGTTACTAGTTGTAATAGCACCAGGCTCCATATCTAATGCTTGAGCTCTACACTGGTGCTGGTGCAGTTCTTTCAGTGGGCATCCATAGCTAATGCATTAACAGTGCAGAGAAGGCATGGAGGATCCAGCACCTGGTACTGCTTACAAAGTCTGTATACTCTGACAGAAGAACTCTGTCTTGCCTTTTTCTCTAACCATCCCTCTTACTCATTCATGTGTGTGAGCAAAACCACAGGCAAAAAACAAGGCAGCAGAGGAACTAAACATGTAGGTAGGACAATCATTCCAGTGCCTCTTAAGAAAATAAATGTGTGGCTTTGAATCAGTGAGGTGATTTTTTTTTTTTCAGGATGTTATTACACACTCACTTCCCAGGGAAAACTTCTATTTGCAAATGCCCTTTCAACGAGTTCAAACTGTTGGTAAATGACATACCTCTGCGTAGAGGGAGCAGCCTGTTTTCTAGTATATTTCGGGCATCTGTTCCTGCATCCATCAGGTCCAGTTTAGTGATTACACCAATTGTGCGCAGGCCTGGAAAAATATTATTTCTTACTGTATATACTCTTGCAATATAGGTTCAAGACTTCTAGGTTATATTAAAACTTGTTCTTCGATTACTTACTCGCTGTAAAGACAAAGGTTTATAGCCATATTCCACAAACAGTAAAGCAGCACCACATGCTATCGATGACAACGGTGGCTTACCCTGGGGATCAACATCTTTGGCCAGTTTGAGTGCATCAGAGTTGGCAAGGTCAGTGTTAGCTGGTGTCACCGCCAGGATGAGGCAGTTTTCCTTACAGATGAACTGCATGATCATGTCTCGTATTTGGTACTCTATATCTGCCGGCTGGTCACCGACAGGCACCTTGGTGATGCCAGGCAGATCTACGAGGGTCAGGTTCAGCACTGAGAATATACACACGAACAAAGTGTACAAAAAAACACCTGGGCAGTCCACCATATACATCTGCAAATGGTGATGTCATTCCAAGATTGTGTTACCATGTGGTGAATAAATCCTGAGACTGATAGGAACTGGGGAAATGCCTTTGTTGGACCCTGTAATCCTGTATGTCTCTCTCTCAATCTCATTACGGATTTCCTGAAAATCTGTGAATTGCTTTCCTTTACAGTGGAGAAATTCTCCATACTCTAAAAAGAAACAAATGAAAAGTAATGATAGCACTTTTACAATATCTGTCAACAACATCTGAATACAGATGAGAGAGTACAGACAGACAGACAGACAGACAGACAGACAGGCCGACAGACCGATAGATAGATAGATAGATAGATAGATAGATAGATAGATAGATAGATAGATAGATAGATAGATAGATAGATAGATAGATAGAAACAAGCAAACAGAGGTCTAATCACACATCTGAACTTCAGATCCGTTTCTACGCTTTACTGCATCTAAAATATAACACTGCCACCTGGTGGAACTTATTGGTACAGGCTTAGGAAAATACAGGGGCCTATGTGAGTCCATATGGGTGTGTCTGACCTACCCGTGTTAGCGTTCAGTAGCTGGAGGATAAGGGGCCTGCGAGTGACGATTCCTGAACCCCGTGGAAGGAAGTCTCTGTCATGGAAGAAATAAAGCGGAGAAAGATTTACACCCAGACATACAGTCTGGAACTTCCTAACATTGCTTATGTACAGTCATACACACCAGTCATGTAATCACATTCTCGCACAGACACTTATGCCAAACATTTAGAGAAGAGTATTTGACTATTGTCTTTAATAGTCAAGTACAATCTGTGGACATTACTAGTAGTTCAGTTTAATATCCATTTGTTCAAAAAATAAATAAATAAATAAATAAATCAGCAGGATTAGCCAGAAATGTAACTATATTTTGCCAGCAAAGACTCAAAACACAAGACGGTATTAGAAACAAAGTAGCACAACACACAGATTCATGCTAATCCTGATATCTTCTATTGAAAATGTATTCAGGAAGTGGGCTTTCCTGTATCCCATGCTGCTGTGACGTCAAAACTATGGCTATGTTTTAGCAACAAACAGGCTGTCATAACATACTAAAACTCAGAACTGAGGGTGTCTTATTAATATATCAATACACACACAGGAAAGCATCAACATCTGTACTTTCTATTTATACTCTTATCTGCACCCCACCCCCACACCATTGTGGTCAATACTTACAAAGCTCTACTGTCTTGTGATAAGTCACTTACTCACCAGCATTCTTCTCCAACAGGATGGAAATACTTAGTCTCCCCCACAAAAAGACACTTTGAACGTTTGAATGCAAACACTTTGAGTAGCAGGTATCACACACTAAAAAGACCCTCAAATCAATTAAACTTGAAAATAAGATGCAACTGTAAAAAACTTTCATTCATCTTCACAGAAAGAGTTGTTGCTTTCTGTAATTCTTACCATTCTGTAGTGGCAACAAAGTAGCTGTGAGGGTATTTTGACATTTCTGCTGACATTTCAAACCATTCAGTCTCTACTTCTCATTAACTCTTACTGAAATAAATTTGTGGAGCTGTGTTCTAAAACATGCTGGAGTTAGAATTTTCCTGCATTGGAAAACGGCTTCTTCTTTAGCAAGTAGCATGCTCATTATTAATACTCTCTTAATGTGCTAAAATAGAAGAAACATCCGAAGAAAAGCCAAGTCTCTGTCTGGATAGTCTTGTGATAAATCTCAGAGAAAATAAAACCTGCTTGTGTAAATGAAAAAAAAAAACAAAAAAAAAACACATTATCACAAATTAATGCACTGCTGTTGAATTTACTTGTAGCACAAAATCGTGACAGGAAAAATCTGTAAACACAGCTGTAGGTTAACCGGAAAAAGATGCACATTCCTTTATATTAACCTCCTTTCCCACTACATACATAGCCAGTAGCTGAAATATGATGTTCTGCTCTGGCTCCTGTCAAACTGACACAGGCACCCACAGCGTGCATTCACCTTATACTCCTTATATCCTCCTCCACATACTAGCACAATATTTCATAAGCATTGGTACGAGTTCCACGTGGGGATGCTGGAACTGATTATATGTGAGGTGCTTGAAGCCTATACTTTCAATTCAGCAGAGCACAGATCCATGGGTTTTGATTCACCTCCTGGACTCTAGAGTAAACAGCATAGACAACTCAGTTTTATAAAGATTACAGCAGCAAATTTCTTTATTCCATCCATCATATCCCCAGATTATACCACCAATGTAAAACAGGCTTGTACAAGGAGACCTAATGGAGATGCTTAAATCCAGACACCTTATTTCAGTAGTTTCAGGGGTTAACGTGGAGGGTCTTACCTTCCCACAAAGTTTTCAAGGACGGAGCTCTTTCCTGCACTCTGGCCGCCCACCACAGCGATCTGCGGCAGGTGAAGGTTACAGACATGTCCCACGCTGCTCAGGGCGTCCTGCAGACGGTTGACTAGCGGGATAAGCTCCTCCATCCCCCGGTTGCCCATCGCAACCGAGTAGCCACTTTACCTGCCCGGGTACCCCCTTTTTTTTTTTATCCCGTCCTACTTAACCTCGACACAGGAGCCACCATTTCCATAACTGAAATGTAGAAAATCTTAATCCAACAGCAACCCTGTTTGTGTTTCCAACATTCTCGGGATGGACCTTCAAGACATCGTCAGTGGAATTCGAAAGTTGGGGAGGACTTGAGTACGTTCCAGTTGTTGTTCGAAGGATGGGGCCGTTTAGTGTCGTCCTCCTATTTTCATTGTGCGTTTAACGAAAACAGTTGAGAATCGAATGGCCGTAGGTTTTGATTTACGTTACCAGCTTCTTATTCCAGGTGGTCTCAGCGAAGCCGAGTAACGGGGAAGAGGACTCAGCCGTTGGTGTAACGGCAAAAGTTTCCTCGCTTCAGCTCAAGTCGGCCCACAGGTCTCTAAAAACAGCTCGCTGTAAATGTCACCGATGATAACCCAAAGGGGTTGGTAGCGCGTCCATTTCCCGTTTATGTCAGTATTCAGCTCCGAGGCTTCCCTCAGCGCAGAGCCCAGACTGGAGGAAAACGGTCCACAGACATGGAAACGAGTCACACTTTCCTGCGCATGCGCAGTTACGCAGCAATTTCAACCAGGACAAGTCCTCGGCCAATTATGAATGTAAACTGACTTAACAACGTGCATGCGATCGCTCCTCAGGCCCGCAGCCATCTAAAAGATCACATATTCAGAGGGGGTAGGGCTCCGCTGCAACAGGAGCTGTAGTGGGAGACTCACCTACTGTAAATAACACGCCTGGATTCTTTGGAAATGAGGGTGTGAGGGTCAAAGAGTGAAAACACAGCAAGTGAAAGTAAAAGCAGACTAATGCACACAATTGCAAAATAACGGGACCTCATGTCAGCAGAAATCCCCTCACTAACTTAAAAAGTATGAATTTTTTTTTTTTTTTTTTTTTTTTATTTTGTGGTAAAAATCAGTTTGCTTTCATTCAGACTTGTGAAACCAAATCAACAACTTTTAAAATAACTTAAGGTTTTTTAATGATTCTGCAATGTCTATATGTGGGCTGCTGTTGGTGGTTCCAATCCCGTCAAAGCGCAGTTTGTTCTGTAGACTTCTGGCAGCTTGGTTCAATAATGGCGGGCTGCAGGCGGCCTCTGAGGTCTTCTTCTCTTTGCGAGAGCAAAGGAGGACCTCGTTGACATCTTCTTCAATCTTTTTAGAGAGTATGGTGGGAAACATTGCACTGACTTGTTCCAGCACGCTTTCCCTCAAGGCCAAGTTGCGGCAAACGAGGTTCAGTATGAATATTCCTGGCAGGCAGGTAGAAAGAAAAGAAGATAGCATAACATATAAATTAGACTAATTAGTGTAACAAAAAATGAATATTAGGAAGTCATAATGTCTCCACCTGTTTAAAAACAGACATGTTTACTGTCAGACATCATGAAATATCAATGTCAAATATGCTGTACCTCTGGGAGACAGAAGGTTATAGACTTTGTGTAGAAACAAAGTTTCCACAAAGGCAGGAGGAGGACCACTCATTCCCAGTGCACTGTCTTTATTGTCAACGTCAAACATTATCACGTCAAACGAATGTCCACCTGCAATAAAAGAAAAAATATCTGTGAATAGCGTTATTGTTGGAGTTTCGTGTTTACTGTATATTCTGTGTGAGTTTTTTCTAACCCTCTTCCTCAAGGGCACCAATGCGTTCAAGGCCATCCCCAATAGTGACAGTCAAACGATCGTCTGGTCGGAAACCGAACCACTCCTTGGCTACCTCCAGCACAACTGGGTCAAGTTCCACCACCTCAACAGTAACATTGGGCACAAAGTCCCTTAGAAACTGGGCCAGTGCTCCACCACCAAGTCCCACCAGGAGCACCGACACTGGGTCATCTAAGAGATGATGAATAAGGAGAAAGTTGTTAGGTTAGTTTTTCCCACGAGAGTGGAACCATGCAGGAATTAACTCACTTTTTTCCTGTGTCATTTCCAGCCCAAGCATGGCAAGACCGGCCACCATAACCTCTTGGTAGGAGCAGCAGAGGAAGCCACTATCCAAAGACAGAGAGGAAGAGGATTTTGGAGCTGCTGTTGTCTTGACCTTCTTTTTGTTTTTCTTCTTGCTACTGGATGCTGCTTAAACAAAAAACAGCATACCCTTTAATGTTCTAAAAAATATTTTAACAAATAAAGCATATCTTATTACTAGAAATAGGAATGATAATTTTATTGTACTTTTAACTGTAGCAATTCTTTATGCTCTTCTTCAATTTAGTATATTTGAAAACTTTTGCCTGACATGTTCAGTAAATATAATGGTCCTTAAATTCATGTACGTGCAACCTGTGTACTGCAGATGCAAACAAATGATAGCGACAATGACGCTTTTTCATTTCTCCAAAGTAAATATGCATATTGACTTAAATTAAAACATTTAATTCTCTCTCTGCTGAGAACAACCATGAGATCACATATGCCGCTTTAGCAAATATCAGGGTTAAATTATTCAAGACAAAAAAAAAAAAAAAAACAACAAAAAAAAAAAATTGTCAAGTGACCAAGGAAAAATAACTGACCAGTATTTGAAGAGAAAAGGCGGCTCTCAGACTGAACGATGGCAGTATTAGACAGGAAAATGAGTCTCCGATACAATTCTCCATCTTCGCCTCTGACATTCTCCACCAAATACTCCCCGCTTAGCTCACTCACACCGCTGCCGACCTCCTCTCGCCAACCCAGGTTACCTCCAACTGAGAGAAATGGCACCTTGGAGCAAGAGTGCTTAAATAAATACACTGAACACATTTAAAGTGTCTTCATTTTCAATGCAAAAGAGCATCATTAAGAGGAAAGTGTGCTTGTTTACCTGCTGGTTAGGTGGCATTGCTGGTGGTGCCAGATCCATCACCATTGGAGAAAGTTCTGACTGGACAGCTTGCATATCTGTGTACTCTTGATTTCTGTGCATTGTCACAACCACCAAGCGACGAAAATTAGCACTCGCTGCTAACTGCTTTCGACCCTCACTGGAACTGTAGAGCCAGGCTGTCTCGCTGCCTTGAGGCACTAATGAAAAAAAGGAGAGGAAATATGTTTAAAAAGCAGAGCATCTGTCAGGACCCAAACATAGTAATATAGCAAGAATGCTCACCAATAAAAATAGCAAAATGATTTGACTTTGGCACCTTGGCACCTGGGGCACAGTCTTGCACTGTGAGTGTGTATCGGGGAAGGCCAGTCTTGGCGTGGCAGAGGGTGAGTGACACATTTGAGCTGGCATCTACGCCTGTGCGCAGTCTTTTTTTCAAGACTGAGTAGGCCTGGTGCTCCCTCACAGTTCCCAGCAGCTCTGATACCTGTGTAAGACGAATAGGGGTTCCATCCTCTCCAACACACATCTCCAGAATAGGTGAAGGCATCGGCTGACGGAACTTTGTGCAAACCAGTACAAAGACAGGCAGAGCAAAAGAGTCCTCCCCTATGCCATTTTCTGCCAACAAGCAGTGGAGCCTCACAGCCCACCCGAGCTGTACAAAGTGTTCCACGGCCAATTTGATCACACTCTCCTGAGCCAATGTTATACAGATGTACCGACCACCAACACTCAGAACACGGCCCACCTGCAGACACAACAGAATTGTGTTAGGGTTACACATTTCACACTTCACATTTACTCAAAATATTAACCACAAGTCTCTCACCTCAGTCAGCATCTTCTTTGCAAGTGCTCCCTCTTCTTCAGATGCCATGGCATCCAGTGTGCCCTTGTCTAACGCTGCCTGGAAGCTGGCATCCTCATAAGGAGTCTGAGTTGCATCTACCTGCTGAAAGTTCAAGCCTGGCCGGCGTTCTGAATTACGCTGGTTCATATGGGTGACTACTGTCTCACTGATATCAATATTGGTTAACTGCTTGTAGCCGACATCATACAGCTGCTCACTAAGCTCAGAGTTACCACAACCAACCACCAACACCTAAAAATCAGAGGTACACAGGAAATTAGCTACACTGAAATCGCATCATTTGTGTATGATATAGTGAGGGATTACATAATTAGAGCTTCTTTATACACTAATATTCACTACCATTTTACCTTATGCTGGATTTTGATGTATTTGTGGAGTATGCCACAGAGTTTGTTGTAATCTCCATACCACTCAAAAGACTTGTCTCCGCGTTTCTTAAAGAATCGTTCCCAATAGTCTGCAGAGCTGAACTCTTCCGCAGTGCGAGGTAAAAGACTCATTGTGGCTAAAACAGCACAAATTGCTATGGTTTAGATTAAGAATGTTTCTTTTTTTTGTTTTTTGTTTTTTTTACCGGAGTACAATTTTCCACACGGCAATCGCTTATTTTTTTTCCAAGTCGGACGGTTTTTCTTGTAACACTACTCGCTGATTGGACAGGTTTGTATTAGGTGGGGCTACACGCTGCAAGATAACTCGTCGAGATTCTCGACAGTAAATTAATTGGATATTGCTGACCCGGAAGTATCTGGTCCGTTCATCTTAGTCCTTCGGGTGTTTTCAACTATGGCTGTGCCAGCAGGAAGATCTGTGGTCTTTGTAACTGGAAACGCAAAAAAACTTGAAGAGGTAAAAGAGACACATTTTTTAGATGTACGGGAACGCACAAGTTCGCATTTCTACCTAAATTGATTCAAGCATTTTTAAAAACTCATTTCCTTGTTTTCTTTTGTGCCGTCAACTGCTAAATATAGACAGGGAAGATGATCTGCAACTGAAAGAAGATCTCTCCACCTTATTTTAACAGAAATAAATTTTGATTAAATTTATTATTTTCCATCCTCTGCGTTTTGTCAATCTTATCAGGTTATTCAGATCCTTGGAGACAGGTTTCCCTACAAACTTGTGTCAAAAAAGATTGATTGTAAGTATGATAAATGATTTTTTTTTTAATCTATTCATTGGTTGAATAAAAAAAAAACCCCACACAGTCAGAGTTGATTTAATTATTTTTAATGAAGTGCCTGAATACCAAGGAGAGCCTGATGAAATTTCCATACAGAAGTGTAGGGAGGCTGCTCGAGAGGTACTGCAGTTCTATAGTGACAAAAGAAAGTAGCTGTGCATGCCTGTGTTTGGAAAATTAATAACACTATGGTATCAATCAGATCAATGGACCAGTCATAGTGGAGGACACCTGTCTGTGTTTCACAGCTTTGGGAGGCCTTCCTGGTCCTTATATGTAAGGGTAACGACTTTAACATAATGCTGTTATACCTTTAATAATAAAATTAACTGTAAATTTTTTTATTGTAGAAAATGGTTCCTGGATAAACTCAAACCAGAAGGTATGTGTGTTAATAAATTAATAGTATATATTATACATGTGGATATTTGCACTTAATAGATAAATGGAGTTGTCCAGCATGTTTAAAACTTTTAATGATTTGTTTTAGGTTTGTACCAACTCTTGGCAGGATTTGAAGATAAATCAGCCTGGGCTCTTTGTACCTTTGCTTTTTCTGCTGGCAAAGATCAACCAGTGCAACTCTTCAGAGGGAAAACAGAGGTAAGAATATCAGGACTGTGTGTGCGCGCGTGTGTGTGTGTCTTGTTGTGGGGGTTGGTTGTGGGGGGTTGGTTAGGGGAATAATTGTGATGGTTAGGGTATGGGGCTGGGGCTGGGGAGGATATCATGTCTATGAAAGTCCTCACAGATTTATAAGCACAAGGACCTGTGTGTGCCAATTGAATCTTTGTTTTTTTTTATATTTTTAGGGACAAATTGTGGAACCCAGGGGTCCTCGTGACTTCGGGTGGGATCCTTGTTTCCAGCCAGCTGGATACGACAAAACGTAAGAACTGTTTGAGATTTCCAGAATTACCACAGAGGAGCCACAGATCTACTAATTCAGTAGAATACTTCAAAAACGTTCACAAGGCTGAACGCAACTGTGTGAGCCTGAACACTAGTGCTTAAATACACTGTAGTGTTTAGCAGTGTTGAAGCAAACATGTCCATACTGACCACTTCTCTCTCATCCATAGATATGCTGAACTCCCCAAAGACGTGAAGAATTCTATTTCTCACCGGTACCGGGCTCTGGCTGCAATGTCCGAACACTTCTCCCAGACCAATAACACCTCACCAGAGAGCAAGAAGAAGAAGCAGGGATATTGAAAATTTAAATTGATCAAAATTCAGGTTTATGGACTACATACGGCCATGATAGGGACATACTTCTCATCAGTGAAAAACAATATTTGCTATTTTGTGGACAAGGTTTTGTTTTCAAGATGTGTGCTTTTAGAATCAGCAGCAGAATGGGTTTCAAATAATGTCAGTTTTATCTTATTTTCAGTACTTTTGAGAACATTTATTTTGCCCTTGAAATTGTATCTACATGTTATATTCCAGATTATTTTTTTTATAAGATCTGAAATAGATTATTTTAATTGTTACACGGTGGATCCCTTGGGGCATGCTCAGTAAATTATATGGTACATAAAAACAGAAGAGCTCTGGAGTCCTGATGAGTGCAACAGATCACACTGGCAGAGACTGAAGCTGTTTGGGGAGCAGGGTTTTACACAAGGAAGAATCTTCGGAGGAGGGTGTGGGGTACAAGTACAGCAGTGGAGGCTAAGTGTGGATAAAAAACGACTGTGGAGCTCTCTAAGCAGGAAGCACAAATTCCTCCCATATCTCCTGAAACACATAAATGCGAGCAGCACCTGAAAAAAAAAAAAGTAAAAAAAGAAAACCTGTTTATTGATAATCTTGGAAAAATGAGAGCACAAAGGTACTGTATTTTTGTAAATGATTTAACAGTATTTTCTTGGCTGACTTCATGTTCGGATCTCCCATATTGATTGTGGATGTAAGTGGAAGGAACAGGTCAGACTCAGTTATCTTCACCTTATCAGTCAGCCAGGATTTTTTTTAGCATGGAAGATGAGTGCCAGACATCAGGTCATTAAAGGTCAAAGACCTGACCTATGAAGACTTAATGCATTCTTCCACCATGACCTAAATGCTTGCTATCAGTACCCCAGGATCGATCTGTGGCATGTTAGATTCCCGAGTTTAGTCCCACGTAGGAGCAAATATCCAGCTCTCCAATAATGGGCCTGGGCTGCCCCGCTCCCCTGTCAGTCTGAGCTCACAGGGAGAACTTATGCGTGACAGCTTGTTAAGCTGGTGTCGAGAGGACTCGTCTAGCCTCTGACCATCTTTGATCGGTTGTTTTACCCTGCTTCCTTTGAGCAGTCTTCAGAACTGTGCAGCTTAGAGAGGTCCTGAATGTCTGCTTCAAACACAATCGCAACGATGGCTCCTCTCTCATGAATCAGTGCACTTGGTAAATGCTAAATTAGGTTTTAATAGCTGCAGACAGACAGCTATAAGGGTAATATTTTATTTAGGGGTTAAAGTAACCCAGATCTTGTTTTTGATGCGCACAAACACACCTTTGTTTGATGGAGGATATGCTTTTAGTGAGGGTTTATGGCTATTTATTCATTCAGCACTGGTCTTATGTTGTGATCAAAATGTCAGGGTGTTTATACTAAGTAATTTAATTACCAGGGTGTTTATCCTATCATCCAGGTGATAATATCAACTAATTTACTAATTTAACTTAAATAGTAAGGGTGTTTATTTTCACACCAGAATTTTAACCTTAATTTTGAGATATTTCAATCAGCATAAATTAGTCTAATGTGGTGTTTCATGATGAATATAGCTACAGTAATCAGACAAACTTCTCCTTTTGTGTTGATTTATTAAATAATTATGCAGATTTACATGTAAATGATTATATATTTAAAAGATAAATGGCAAAATTAATGCATTAATACGATACAAATCACAATAATCGGTGCTGCTCATAAGATTGCCTGTGCTTTGGTGCATTTACTGTTGGGTTTTTGAAGAAGGGAGGCTTTTGAAGACTGAGGCCTGGTGCCCGCCGACACAACCTGGTCTCTTCTGCACAACCAGTCACTCTCCTGACCTCAGGGCAACTCCTGATGTTGAGGCCTCAGTCTTGGGGCATGAAAAGAGGAAAACCCCGTCTGCTCGTCAGTGAGCAGATGGCCCCAGTGTGCTTAGTTGTTAATTGTTGTCGTCGTCGTTGCAATTGCCCGTTACTGCTGTTCACAACTTTACCTCCCAGTTTCAATTCTTCAGCAGGGCACTCAGCACACAATGTTGTGATCTTTCTCTTACTTGCCTGCTCGTTTCGTTGCCCCCAAATCAATTCTTCAGTGCCTCAAACTGCTCAAACGTCGGTGCTGAAAATCACAAACTTCATCCAACCCAGCATGATCCTCTTGCTGTGTCTGGCATGGAGAGTGATGATGTCTTGGATGCGCAGAAAAAGACCTTGAGCATCTGTGTGCAGGCAGTTTTATCCATAACATTCTGCTCCAACCCACAGGACCTCCCTTCAGCTTTCATTGGTTGCCATCACCCAACTTCCCTCCTTTCCACATTCAACTCTGATTACCTCATCTCTCTCTTAAAAATGCAGGCACTAAGTAAATCTTAACCATGTACGGTACTCAGATTATTAACTCTAAATTACATGAACCAAAACCATGAGCAGCCACCGGTCACCAATAACATGAACAATGACATCCATTAATAACGCATCAAAACATTCTTAATATTCACCTTTTACAGAACAAAATACATTGTTTTCAATGAGTTTAACCATAATGACATATATCAAATCAACCACTTTTAGGACTTCATTCTTTGTGCTTTTACAAGCAATGTAATCAATTAACCAAATTAATATCATTTAAACATGTTAAAGCAGATGAGGGAATGTGATAATGCTAACACAGTGTTGCTAATACACCGATGCTAACATACTTCTGTCCACACAAGTAACATTACATATTGATATTAATGAATTACTAAAAACTGGATTAAATGGATGAATGGATAAGGAAAAAAAATAAAGGAAATGAATATTATTCAATCATGTTAAAACTCAGAACCCAATGAAAGAGCATAGTAACGCTGGCACAGTGTTATGTTATGAATGCATCAACGCTAACACACTTCTATTCATATAAGTAACTCCACATGCTAAAACTACTTAAAAATGGATTATATGGATGAATGAATAAAATAACAAATAAAGGAATTAAAAACAAGACAAGATGTCATCACACCTCATCGGAATTCACTGTGTTACCGAGGTCATGGTGACACAGCACACACAGCATGAATCCCTCAAGGCCATCACCGTCTCCCCCTCTCTCTCTTCTCCCGCGGTATCGGTATGCCTCTCCCCATCTATCGTCTCGTGATTTCCTGCCCGCCATCGGCCCGTAGTGGCGATCCAACCTCTCCCCTTTGTGCCAGCTCCTTCCTGTTTCATATCCAGGTGGAACCATTGCAGACCTGTTTGTATCTAAGCGTTTATAAGGCACATAACCTCTCCCTCCAGGAGCGCTCTTCTAGGTGGTCCCTCACAGCCCCTTCTGACCCCTGGGTCACTCTTGGGCGTGGGGCTCGTACTGCTGATTGTTCATCCTTGTGGTGTGCTGCCTGCTGAACGGCTGCCTGCTGAACGGCCTGGGGTTCTGTGATAGGCTCTGCCCCTGACTGCCCCACCATCTTGACCTTCTTCTTCCCCGGGCATGACCCAGGCATCACCACCTTCAGCTTCAAAGGGGGCACTGCAACTGCAGACTGGATTGTGCGTCACAGTACCTTATTTTCCTTAGGGGAAGGCACAGTGGACCTCAACTTTTCTTGACAGGCATAACCATCTGATTGTTCCTTCCAGTCAGATAAAGCCTCCAGTTATAACAATAAACTGATTTAATGGACACAGACAGTTGTGTAGTTTCCATTTATGTTTGTATGACTAATTAATTAATTAATTAATTAACAAAACATATGTCCAACACATTACTCGGCCTAATGAAAACATACATTTGTTTGTGATTCAGATGTTCTATTCATCTTAATCTCTTGTTTTCTGCTCTGATACTAGATAAAAATAGAAATATAATCACTGCACTAAAAGTGTTCACCACTGCTATGTGTATGCACAGCAAGTATCACAAGACACAAAGATGATGTGCACTGCAATATACTAGTATCTCCTCTGACCAGATAATTGAAATCTAGTCCTCTTGCAGCCTTTATCAGAGGTAGAAAGTTTTCTGGCTGTTGAAAAGAGGATGAATGTTCTGGATCAGTGAGCAGAAAGGATGCCTGACTTTATAACATTTTAATCCTCATGATTGTGCCACAGGATGGCGTGGCTTTGTTTACACAGGGTGCACTTCCTCTTATTTGGACAATGATTAACCCAAAAGATGAAGGATTAATATTCTGTGTCACATACAGTTTGACTCAAGAATTCCAAATATTAGATGGCTTTTTTTTAACTTCAGAGTAACAGTTAAAAGGGATCAACAGCTGCTCTAATGATTTGCTAAACCCCCACCCTTAAATCAAGGTCGTGATTATTTCACCATAAGGTAAGTGCCGCAAATGCTAAAACTTTACACAGACTCCTGCTGGGCCTTTCAAGTGTTATGAAGCTGTTAAAAATATAGGAGCAACTCCAATCTAACTTTTCCAGCAGGTGTGGGTGTGGAATCCACAACAAAAGACTCATCTATTTTATTCAATGCCACTGTCAGTGTAATAGCATAGCACGTGGATATTAGCAAGTATTTCAAGATGTATTGGCATAAATAATGTCAACAACAGGCCTTTGATGTGGGATTACGGAAGTTGGAGTGTGGTAGAAGAGCGTTTTAGGCAGAGAGGAATGTGGTGAGGAATAAAACAAAAACATTACCAGCCAATGACATTTATTTGTCCTAAATAGTCACAGGTACATGCATTCATTCCAAAATGAAAATATAACATCAGGACAACTATTTTATCATCTGATCTTGCTGTTAACATCCTATAGTCAGAAATACTGCTCAAAAGCACACAAAGTATGCCAGTAACTGCCAGTGCTGTTTTTTGTTAATTTTTGAATCTAGATTATCGGGTTTTCTACCCGAACAACCCTGGATTGTGTAGAGTCAGTGTCTGCAGCAAGCGTTGGAAGTCCACCACTGTCCATGGCTCCCTGTGCATGTCCGCTGATGTAGCACTGCTGCTATCAGGATTGATCCTCTGTGGGTCATTGAATGTTACCAAAATATCTGTGGAGAACTGAGGCAAGCGGAACAAACCGAGGTGAAGGGTCACCATATTCCTTGCTTCTTCATTAAATTTGGCAACACACTGCATCCCAGTCAGCATCCACGCAGTGCTGCAGTCAGACAAGGACACCTCAGACTTGGACAAGGGGGCCACATTTGTTACCTCAAAAGCACCCGACTCTAAAGCTTTATTGCTACTTGCTATATCTTCAAAGTGATATTTGGCAGCGTCCTGATCTTCCACCTGTCCCTGGTACTCAACCAGTTCCACAATCATGCTTTGATCGGTGTGTGAGTGGGTAAACACCTCTTGATTGTCTGGGATCTCTCTCAGCTCGCTGATGTCTTTGGCGCTGCAGGGAAGCGCTGCTGAAAGCGCTCCACCGAACAGAGGGCGCGTCTGGCCGCCAGCGCACTCCATGAGCAGCTCTGAAAACAGTCAAAAAAACACCACAATCTACTTCAACTTTTACAAATAAACAAAGCCAACTGTACATGTACAGTATATGAACTTGATTCGGATAACAACATGGCGTAATTAGTTACATGCGAGCAGCGCCTTCTTAAAAATATTCTTTTCTTTTTATATTTTATTCTGGCCCAATTCACAATGCTACCATCTACAGGTGGGGATGATATAAAAAAAGAAAGTGCTGGAACATATAGACGCTTTAAACGAAAATTAAAACTAACAGCATTCAAAAACTCATCATCAGAATCAACATCAGAAAGATAAAATACACTTGCATGGATTTGTCCCAGTTAGTTTAAGAAACGCAGCGGTCTCAATCCTCCTCCAGATATTTACATTCACTTCCTGGTCAGGTGGTATGAAAGGATAAGCAGTTTTTCCAACGTATCCGCCAAGTCTACACGATTTTTCAAATCGGCAAGGCGACTTATATTGACAAAAGCGACTTGCAAGATATCTAGCGATTTTTGTCGGTGTTGTAAGAGACTTTTCTGCTGCGTTTGAGACTGGTGCGAAAGCACGTATCGTTGCGCTCTTTCCGTCCTCATTGAGCATGCGCTGGACCCACCCTGACCGTTACAAGTTGACGCGAATGCGTCGCTACGTCACGACGCTGATCGGCTCTCCCGGTGGCAATTTCACTTAAATTTGGCAAAAAATATTTATTTTTTGCCAAATTTCGCTTCTCATGCACGATTCGCACCCTGTGTATCGCAGGAGCCGCACCGAATCGGCTAGAATTCAAATCCTCCTTTATATGTAAAGTTAACGCGCAAACCGCGTCAAACCGTTTGCGTGAACGTACGATAAGGGTTTCTTCACTGACACATTAAAATAAGCTTATGCGAGGTTACGCAACTAGTTATCCTTTATCCTCCCAAGCCTAACCTTACGCAAAAATAAGTTTAAACAAATAAAAGGATCAAAAAGCTTTCACATTTGATATTTTAATGATTAAAGGTTAAAGGGGTGTTGATTAAAAGCAAAATACTATATTACATCAAAATACTATGCGACATTGTGATACCTGCCTTCCATAACACTGGTATAAATTAACGTGAACCAAAGTCAGTAAGAAAGGTAGCAATCCACCCGGCATAGCAGTCTTTTCTTTTTTAATTGATGTTAATATTCCGTTTGACAGACAAAATTGATTTATTTGAATTTTTATATAGTATTTAAGTCATTAAGTTGAACTACTATTTCAATGGCAAAATAGAAAATAGAGTCAATAGATAAATGTAACATTACATTAAATTAACAGTTAAAAACATTTTCCTCAATTTTTGTCTCAAGACATTATCCCTCTCACCGTTACAATAACATGCAAATACATTTTTAAAAACTATGCAAATTAAATGTTGACGTCATTTAGCGAGTTCGAGCGACTTTTGGTTCAAAGAGTGGACAGCCAATAGGAGCTTTCCTTATTGGGGAGTTGGCAAGACTGCAGATGAGAGGCTGGCGTCCGGCGTACTATCCAGAATGACTTCTCTTGTCATCGCCAGGGCAGCACTGAAAATGAAATGAAATGAAATGAGATGAAAGACAGAAAATCTTCATTCCACCGCAAACCACGGATATAGAAGGGGGAAAATCAGCACAGTTTATTTTGCGTCTGTGGTTCCTTTCGTCAAGCATCAAATCGAGAGAAAAGGGTAACAAGACGCGTTAGCATCTTTAGCTTAGCTTAACCGGGTAGATGTTATTGGTAATGAAATAAGAGGCCTGAGTTAAGGTAAAGTAGCTCTTAGCTAGCGAATTTGACGGTTATTTAAACTCATTTGTAGTATCTTTTTTATAAGTATTAAATCAGACCATTAAAATGGTTTATAGCTTGAGGTACTTGGTGAATATAAGCCAATAATCAAGTAAACAAGCTACACTAATGAAAAAACTATTTTTAATTTTCCTTAGGATGTTCGCTTATAGTCCCATTTGAAGTGTAATGACGACGTTTGTAGCATCAGTACTATGTTAACACAGACTATATTCTGACAAATGCAAACTGTTTTCCACCCTTAATTGGAAATCAATTATGTGTTTTACGGTTTTTAAAACGGGCATTGTAGTCAATACTAAACAGTAATGATTTTTGTAAAAATGACACTAATTCATTGAATCACAGCAGATTTTGACATTCTCAATTATAACACTATTGAAGAATACGTTAGATTTTGTGGTTATCAGTTCTCTAGATTTCTGTCTGCAGTACTAACCTAGAAGACCTTTGCTTCTCTTTCCCATTTTCCTTTGTTTTTCTCCATCTTCTGCTTCTCTGCTGGAAAGTTCTCTTCTGGGCAATATAAGGCTTCCCCCCCATAACATTGCCAAGAAACGGCCTTTACTGAGAAAGCCACAGTGTCCAGTTGAACTGGATTCAATGGTATAAGTTTTACTGTTGGACTGGGTCTGTTGGTGTGTGTGAATGGTTCCTGTTTTGGGTCCTACATTTATCTGTTATTTAGTTCAGTGCCCCAGTGGTACTTTATTGAGAAAAGTATGTCATGAAAAACACAAACTTCAAGGGGTTTTATCTGGACCAGCAGCATATTTCCATAAACTGTTCAGCTGAGGTTTTATCCAAAGGTACAATAAGTAACATTTCCTTTCAGACCTAGTGACGCTGAATTATAGAAAAGCCAAATATTCTCAGATACTCCTTTTTTAATTTACTAAGAACTTAATTAACTTCTATTATGTAAGACGTATTTTCATAACTAGCAGAGGAATATAATCCACTGACTAACTATGCTTTTATGTTCATTCCTGCTGCTATTTGACTGTTGTCCTTAATTGTCTATTTGATTTTTTTTTTTTTTTTTTTTTTTTTTTTTTTTTTTTTTTTTTTTAATATAGGCTGACATTAGTACAACTTAAGAGTGAAGAGGGGCATTTTTACCATGTAACATATTTACAGTGCTTGAAAGATTAACTGTTTTATTTATTTATTTATTTTGGTACAGTGCCGAGCTTAACAGATGTCCTCTCTTTCTCTTGTCCTCTCCTAAAGAGGGAGCCAGATCGTGAGGAGCAACCTGACGA
The DNA here is from genome assembly GCA_015343265.1 of Pao palembangensis. Classification (NCBI taxonomy): domain Eukaryota; kingdom Metazoa; phylum Chordata; class Actinopteri; order Tetraodontiformes; family Tetraodontidae; genus Pao; species Pao palembangensis. Next base: position 21,189,394 of record CM027082.1, on the reverse strand, counting down.
CAACATGCCCCCCAAGTTTAAGCGACACCTTAATGATGACGAGGTCACAGGATCAATTCGGAGTGAGAGGGTGAGACACAAATGTTGAAGGCTTCGGGTGCAGTATCTGAGTATGACAGTTATTATTACTGTTATCTGTTATAATTGATTATCCAGACTTTTTAACTTTGGTGTGTATTTGGTGTATACTTGCAAAATGCTTAGAATTGTGATAGATAACTAGAAAAGCTATATATATATGTATATGTATATATATATATATATATATATATATACACATATATATATACATATATATATATATATATATATATATATATATATATACATATATATATATATATATGTGTATATATGTGTGTGTGTGTATATGTGTATATATATATATGTATGTATATATGTGTGTGTGTGTATATGTGTATATATATATATACATACACACACATACAGTTCATTCATTGTCCAAAGAAGAAGTAAACACCCTTAGGAAATTGAGGCTGGCATACACTGTAAAAGTAATTAAGTATAGTTTGTTTTCCAGTCCTCTGTAATCTCCAAATTCACTAGTAGAGGAATTTTGAAATGGGAGAATTCAACAATCTCCTGTAACCAAGCATCTGGTTTTTATTAAAGTGATCCTTCAGTCCCACCCATCTGCACCTTCCCCATCTCCCCATCTTTGCTGAGTTTCTTTTTCAATTCCTGCTTGTAATCCTGTTTGTTATTGTGTTGAAATGGGATCAAAGCTGAGCTTCCAGCAACTCCAACCATGCTCCTCTCCATTTTTGGGTTCCTTTTACAGCCCTGCCTCGTGTTCTCTGATAATAACCCCCAGTTCTTTCATATGGTTCATCTTTTCAATAGCTGACTGAAGGAAAGACAAACAGAATTTACATGTTAGTATTTGAGCTTAGAAAGGACATGATGATCTTATGGCCACTGCCCACACAGGCTACTAGACAATGTTTTTAACAGAAACGAATACGTCTGTACTGGCTCAGCATGTGCAGGCCACTGCCAGCGTTATTAAACATTTGCTGATTATCCTTCAGATCTTTATGATCCCAGGCAGTAAAATTAGAGAACGATCCAGTAATACCACACTAAGATTGCATACTGTAATTTATTATGCACTTCATATCATAGGGAGACATCCTGAATACATGCAAGACCTGCTTGCTTCAGATTATCTCCATAAAGAAGAAGGCCCTATAGGCCTTACAGTAACTATTGCCCCTTTCTGCCTACTAGTGAGGCAGGGGGCAACTGTCTGGATCCCCCGATCCAGTCCACATTCAATGAAGTTACGCCCAGTCAAACTATAGTAAGTGTAAGATGTCCCAGAGCAGGCTGTCCTTCCAAACTGAGTCATTTCAAGAAGGAAACCAGTGAGGAAAACCATCAAGACCTACTTTGAAGGAGCTGCAATTCTCACCAGCTAAGATGGGAGAGACTCTGAAAATAGCAACTCAGCTGTTGCCTGAGTTCTTTATCAGTCAAACCTTTGAGGAAAGGACGAGGAAGAGGAACCCAGTCGCCGCAAAAGTTAACTCAGAGACATAAGAGAGGCTTTATCAGCTGCAAGGTGATTCTTTGAGCTGATTATACACAAAAAAGGAATCAGACTAGATTTTTCATTGATGGACACCAGACTCTGCACGTCACCACAAACACACCATCCTTGAGATGGTGACAGCATCCACTAATCATTTGACAGTCCCCTTTCTGTCCTCTGTTTTACAGAGGAATCTGTTGGAGGAAGACTCAGATGAAGAAGAAGATTTCTTTCTGTAAGTTTGTGTAATACTCTGTGTTCCCATCATATTTTATTATGTTACATTAAAACTAGTAGAGTTCAAAACAGTTGTAGGGAAAAATAATCTAAGTATAAACCAGCAGCTTCTTTAATATGTGTTTTCCAGGCGAGGACCCACAGGTCCCAGATTTGGACCCCAGAATGACAGGATGAAGCAGTAAGTTCTGCTTTCTGACTTGCTGTTATGCAACCTCAGTCTGTCGTGTTTACCAGGAGCTTTAGGTTGTGTAAGAGAGGCCATTATCGATTGTGTAACACTCCCAGTATATCTCCCCGTCCCTGTTCGTTTGGTTTCCAGTCAGGGTTTGCCAGAGAGCAGAGAAGGCCATTGTTGAGACAATTTGGCCCACACAGTTGTTCCTCCACGCTCTGCACATACTCTTGACAGTTTATCATTGTGAACGCACAAAACCAGATGCCATCGCTGCTGAATCCAAGAATGTTTGTTGACTGCCCAGACTCTTCTGCATCTGTCTGAACCTTCACCCCCTCTGGTCATGGCTTTGCTGTGTGTCCATGTGTCACCCTTAATTTTTTTTTTTTTTAATTCCTAATATGACTGCTTCAGTGAGCAATCATGTCTAAGTCCAAGCCTGATGGGGTACAATGAGGGTATTACTGATGGAAAATCTGATCTGTTGTTAGAGGACACAAAGTATTTTGTCTTGTATCTGAGTTAAGAGCCTTAACCTTTTTGGGTTCCCTGCCAGTGTCCTCTCACACTCTGATCACTCTGATCATGTGCCTCCAAAAGAGGTACTGGAATTACACGTAACACTTACTTTGAAGAGTCGAGTAGTAAAATCCTTTGACGGCCTTTTTACTGCTTGTTAACTGGACAGAGTTAAACACAGAGGAGAGGATATTGAGATATCAGGTGCTTGAGAGAACAAAGAAGTTATGATTCATTAACAAATGATACCGTTAAGCACTTGGGACTCATGTCTGTTATCCCCACTTTTGTCCCTCACACCAATTGTGTTCCCAGAGTGCAGTCGCAGGTCGATGAGGTCATAGACGTGATGCAGGAGAATATTTCCAAGGTGATAGAGAGAGGCGAGCGCCTCGATGACCTCCAGGATAAGTCGGGTGAGTCACCCCAGTCCGGGACAGCATGTGTTATTGTGAGCAAGTCCACAAGGCAAATGTAGTTAACACAAAAGCTGCAGGGAATGTTTAATCATTCCGTTTAGTTTTAATGTTTAGGTTTCACTGGCTGCTTCCAGATGGTACGCACATGGTTCTAAGCATCATTATCCTCGCTCTCTGGAAGAGAATCTGGTCATTTTGCGATGCTTTGGAACTTTTTATACAATGTGAATCTGTTTTCAATAGACAGGCCTCGCTAATGAAGTCAGATCAAGGTCTGGATATGGCTTCTTGAATTAGCTGGAAAAATTTGGCTACACTTAATTGTCACATATCACTTTTTAAATATATAAATCTGTTAATCAATGGATGCACAGAGAACTCCAGGAGAACTACACAGACGTGTGTAGAGTAGTGGCACCAGTATAAGCAAATGCATTCAGTGGTTTTGAAAGCCATTAATGATTTGTCCATCTAGCTGAGCTTGCACTGAAATCCCACCAACAAGCACTTTTGACATTGTCAGTGTCTGTTGCACAGATGTGTTAGCCACCATTAGCTCGCTAGCAAACAAAGATTCAGAGACACGTGCAAGTTCTGTTGTTCTGTCTATCCTCCCTTTGCTTTGTGGATGAAGAGATGAGCCCGAGGTGCTCGTGTCATTAGGACTCGTGCTATCCACACAGATGTTAGGTAACCTCGACCAGCACATGTGGATCGCACGTGTTTGCCCTTCTGTTTCAGGTTTTGATTTGAGTTTTGATTGGCGTGCGTGCTCAGCTAACCTATAAATCCCTCAACTTTAACAAGCATCTCCTCAGAGAGCCCGCCTGAGCTCGTCACTTCTGTAACAGGCACATGAGTGTCCAAACAGCACGCACACACACACACACGACTGCGACTCGTGCAAGCGCATCTCTGCATGCTGAGGCGCTCCCTGTAAAGTTCTAAATGTCAAGTATCTAAGACACAGAGGGAGAACGGCGTGGGCGAGCATTTTTGGATGGGAATGTTATTACACAGATAGAAGGGAAAAGCTCTGAACCAAAGTTTGTATGTTCATTAACTTCATCCCAGTGATCTCAGGCTTACATAACCAACACCTTACAAATACACATGCGCAACACGCAGCCAAGCACTCTGAGGCACTTAAACCAACATGAAAATGGCCCAACTGATTGTTTACTTGGCAGTTAACTAATGTCCCTCTTTTTGCCAATTTGTTTTCCTGCCCACATGCGCTTCCATCCGTGCGGCGGCAATCCAGAGAGCCTGTCGGACAACGCGTCTGCGTTCAGTAGCCGAGCCAAACAGCTGCACAGGAGGATGTGGTGGAGGGACATGAAGGTGAGGTGTTTGTCTCACTGGTGTGTTGTGTTTGTCCTTATTTGCAGCTCATTCGTCTTGTTTCTTCCACAGATGAAGCTGATTATTGCCCTGGTAGTGTTTGCCCTCCTGCTCATCATCATAAGTGAGTGTTTGGACAAATATAGTTGAACAGTTTACGTCTCAAATTAGTGCACCTGCTAAAACAGCATTTTCTTTCCCAATTCAGTTCCTGTGATCCTCCGATATCGCTAATGTCCAGTGAGGAGGATGGAGAGAGGATTTTTCACTTCTTCCTCGTCTTCCTCTGTCCCTTCTCTGCACACAGTTCTCCACTCCCACAAGGGGGCGCCTGCCAGCATCCATCTGGCCTCAATTTGCCCTTGGTTCAGATCTTATCATTGGTATGTTCACCCAAACTGCTGCGAGATCAGCACGAAGGCTGGGTTTGATCCCTGATTTATGGAATATGGAGCGCAGTGGAAACGAGGGAGGTCTTTCAACTCAACTCTTCAGGCAATGTGAAAGATTCCATTTTATGGTACATATCGCACATAAAAGCCCCGGCACCAGGAAGACTCCAGGTTATTGTGAAACGTAGATACTGTAAAGGCAGCTTTTATGAATGTAAATGCTGCCCTCTTAGTGTGAATGATCCACTTCCCCTGATTCCCAGTGCAGTGTTGGTCTGGTACCACCGAGGGTCACGTGACCAGACGAGGGCCGCTTCTTTTAATCTGATGCAAAAGTGCTTTCACACGTCGAGATGGTGTTCCCTGATGGGTCCTGGTGATAGCAAGCGGGATTAGCAACGACAACCATCTGTTCACACAGCATGCTGCATATTCTACCCCACCAAAGCTCTGCACCCATATTTCCTGCTGCTTCCTCACGGTCTTACTGTACAGTTGGAACACACACGTCATGAATGTGCTCTACAATCAACATCTCTCACAGTCCTCTTCGCCTCGGGGTTCTGGGCCGCTTTGGTCACGGCTCCTTGCTTTCCTTTTAGTGACAGGTTGCCTCACACTCGTCTGTTTGGTCATGATGCTGCATTTGTTACTAAGTTGTTTCTTATTTCTGACAGAATTGATGCATTATTTCATCCTATTTAAGAAGGTATAATAAGGGAATGACATGAGCTGGTAGCAGGTCAGTGTCTGGATTAATAAAATGTATAACTGCAAACCCTACTGTTATTTGTATTATTTTAATGTAATTTATTTTAGCTGTAAATACTGACTTTGATGATGTACAGTGACCTAGCTTTGCGTTAGATGACTGTGATATCTTGATCCATTTTGCTCCTAAATAAAATGATTTTAAACAGCATTTGCCTGGTCTTGTTGGGAGAAGCAAAAGCTGCATATGTCCAGAAAAAGATGGAAATCTTTGTGGAAAGAAGGATGAGCAGAGGAGTAGAAAACCAGTAGAGTGGTAAACCCTTTTATCTCCTCGATAAAACCTGACTTTTTACGAGCCGGCAGCACCGGCTCCCAAGGTGGCCCTAAAGTTTGATGGGCTGGGGTCTGCGGCGTGTGACTGTTCTAGCAGACCTGCTCGCTGTCACCCTCTCGTTCTTGGCTCCCACCCACAGACAGCTCAGCCCTGTGTCTAACCAGCAGCCAGCCCAAATGAAAACAGCCCCCAGGGTTTGCCTGATTGACCTTTGACTTCTGGCCTTTGCAGCAGATGTCGTCTGCGTTCCATATTATTATTTAGCACGTCCTGCTGATGATAACGGCAAACACTTCATCATAACAGAGCACCTTAACCTTTGACCTTCTTGTCATTTTTCTGTTTCTCCCACAGCGTGAAACCACACGGGAGTCATAAGTCATTAGCAGACTCACCATTTTGTTGATATTTTAATCACGTGACGGGAAGCATCTTCTGTGGATGGAGAGGATCAAGGGTAAAAAATAGCCAGGCAAGCGTGCTGGTAAGAATGCAAAATTCTGAATGCATCTAAAATATCCTGATATTTTTGTCGCCTTCATTTTACACGCCTGTACTTAGCACCTGGACGCAATGACTTTAGCATCAGAGTACAGTATGTGGTTTGGAATGTAGAGCCCGTGTTTAACCCAGCTTCAAACGGTGGACATTCCTGTGGTGTCTTAACTGTCACTGTTTCGTGGTGAACCCTCAGCCCAGCCTGGGGCTCCGGAGTGTTTTGGATCAGGTTTTCATACTCGGCACGCTCACAAACTCCAAGTGGACTTTCAGAGGTCTTTTCTGCCCACTTTGCCACAAAGCTCCGACTGATGGAGCTGCAGTGACTGTTGACCTTCTCTCATCTGCACACGGCATCTCTGGAGCTCAGTCTGAATGACCACCGTGTTCTTGGCCACATCTCTTACTTTGGTGTACGGCTGATTTAAATCCACAGCAAAGGATTCAGCGACATTACCTTCTTTGAACTGACCAGAGGGTATTTCTGGGTTTTTTGGCCCTACGCCGGCACTCAGTATCAACACTGGCAACCCAACATGATCTGTTATCTCTCGGGTTTTACACCGGATTCTGGGTTTAGAAGTGGTTCTTAAAATCCCATAAAAGACAGAAACGCAGAAGAGGAGTGGACATGCAGCTGTCCAGTGGAGGATTTGCACTGGGAGAGATGGGTGTGTTCGAGAAAGTCAAGAACAAATCTGATAAAGAGTTCCTTCTCTGGATTAAGTGGGATTCTAGTGAAAGCAATATTCATCCTTCACTTTTCCATTTCTCTTTATTTTCCCTTGAGCTGACTCCGCTCCAATGTCATGTGTTTTTACACCCTTCTTTTTTCTTTTGATGATTTGTTCCCTCCTTCCTTTCACGTGTCCTACCTTCCTCCCTCTCGCCACTTTCTCATTGTTAAGTTATTTCCTGTCATGGGATCTAAGCAGATTCAGAGGCTTGAAATTCACCCATGTATCCATCTGTCTTACAAATAAGAGGCTTGTCTGATAAATCACCACATCCCTCTCAGGCCTTAGCTGTTTTTTTTTTTTTTTTTCAGCACAAGTGTCAGCAGAAGAAGGAGAAGCTGAAGCTTGACCCCAACTGTGGCGTGGACAGCGGTTTTTTTAGGTGCACGCTTCCACTTGTCTCCTTTCCCTCCTTGCATTCACTGCCCTCTGACCCCCCTTGAAGTGAGTCATCTGGGTCAGGTGATGTTTTAGCTTTTAGGGTGACCGAGCAGGTCAGCGGAGATGGACGCAAGCGTAGACAGAGGTGAACCGGGGAGACAAGCCAGAGCACCCAGGACTGTAGGAACTCCAGCAAAGAGGCCGGATATGAGAGAGCATGAGCAGGGATTGTTGAGTATGTGTGTGTGTGTGTGTGTGTCTACGCACCTGCTGCGCCCACGCGTGCATCTCCGATGGTCTCACTTCATATCTTTCATCCCCCTCTCTCTGAAAATAAACAAGAGATCATCCCTTCCACGTGACCGCAGAAGTGCGCCTCGTGTGAGGTTGAGCTAAATAGGAAAAGAAAGCGAGAGAGAGAGAAGAAACAGACTAATGCAGCAGAAGGCCAGTGACGGCAGGGAGTGGGCTGTGGGAGGTACGCCCCCCCCCCTCGGAAACTTGTTCATGTTCTATTAAAGCCAAATGTCTAAATAACTCACGAGGGAGTGTGGAGGCTCGGCTTCTGGAACCCTGGTCGGGTATCCAGTCATCGATGGCTGCTTCACCTCGACCTCTTGTAAATGATGGCTGCTTACGTCACATGACAGCCCCCTGTCAATATGAAAGGGGACACTGGCTCCTGGGGCTGTAATTCTATCCAGCCGGGCCCTGCCGTCTCCTCCACGCCAGTGCTAAACCTCAGCTGAATATATTCAAACACACATCAGGTGACTGAAATCACACCAGCGGTCCAGGTATGACAGGAACTTCAAGTAAGGAAGAAAAATAAAGGAAAAACGAGTGGAAAGTTTAAAGAAACAGATTTGTTTTTGTCATATTTTGTCCCCAAAACAGCATCTGATAAATTTCAACTTTCCTCCTGCCTGCCTCCCTCTTTACTTCTGACCACCTCCTTCTTCCCAGTGTTTTCCCCTCCCTCTTTACCTCTCTCCCTTCTTTCCCTCCTTCCTTTCCCTGCAGATTGTATAAATATCTGTGAGCCGCTGGGGAGAGCTCAGAGTTGCAGACCTGTCCACAAAGGAAGCAGACCAGAACAGGGGACACCTGAGAGATCTGAAGCCTTGAAACTTCCCTGAAAGTCCATTTCTGGCCTTTTTCGAGCATCAGCAGCATGTTTCTGCTTCCCCTGTTGTGCATTTGTGGCCTCCTGCTGCAAGGAGACGCGCAGGAGCGAGCAGCGATGTGGAGGGGAAATGACAGAGGGGGACGCTGCCTTTACACCTTCACTGTACCCAGCCCTGTAGAGGCCAGCTGCCCACAGACTGCAGGCCCTGAGGTGGAGGGTCTGAAGGCCAGGCTCAGCGTTCTGGAGGCCATGGTGTCCAAGCTCATTGGAGGGGGAGCAGGGAACCCCCAACGAGCTGGAGCCACATCCCAGCCTGAGCTTCAGGAGGCACTGAACCGAGCCGTGGGGGAGAGGAACCTGCTGCAGGGGGAGAAGAAGCGGCTGGAGCAAGAAATGGAGAGACTCCAGCGCAGGATGGAGGAGATGAGGAGGGAGACAGAGAGGCTAAAGGACAGACAGTGTCCTCCGCAGAGCCCCGTGGTGCCACCGGTCCCCTCTCTGCAGGGCAGTGGTCTGTTGAGACCTGCCGGGGGTAAGAACTAGCACACACTCCAGAAGCCTTTAAAACCATGATCCATCAAAATTCTGTGACTAAAACGATTTTGCATTAGAATGTTTGAGTGCTAAATTATTAACAAAAAAAAAAAAAAAGAAAGTAACTTTAATTATTTTTATTTTCTTTAGTATACATTACATACAGTACTACTCGGAAAATTAGAATATCGTGTAAAAATTGTTTTATTCAGGCAATCCAACATAAAAGGTGAAACCAATACATTTTATAGACTCATTACATGCAAAGTGAGATAGCTCAAGCATTTTTTGTCGTAATTTTGCTGATTATGATTTTTTTTATTGATTTCAAGCAATATTCTAATTTTCTGAGTTTTTGAATTTGAGGTTTTCTGAAGCTACAAGTCCTAATCAGCAAAAAAACAAATCACATACTATTTGTCTATATAATATGTGCATTTCACCTTTAAAGCTGAGTTACAGAAACGCATGCACTTTTTCAGGATATTCTAAATTTCCGAGTAGTACTGAGACAAAAGTAGCATTTAGAATTTACATTTCTTTTTACCAAATACAGTATACTATACATATGTGTGTGTGTGTGTTTGTGTGTGTGTGTATCCAGCAGAATAATGTGTACACACCTTTCAGCGTGCATGTGTAGACGACTTTTGTGCAGTTAATGTTTCGGGTGTGCAGGGACGCTCCTCTCAGCCTTCCGCTCTTCCTCCCTGCGTCTGATGGCGGCCTGCCAGAGAGGGCCAGCTCAGTATTTATGAGCCCATGCTGCGCTCTCTTTATGGCCGGTGTCTCCCTCCGCGTATCGGGGAGGGTGCGAAAAGGAGGTGGGGGACTGTAATGGGATGTTCTGGTGGTGGTGCCAGGGGGCTGCAGGGGTCTTGAGGCCAAGAATACTATACTGCCAGACTCAGATTAAAGGGCTCCACAGAGCCCGAGAGTTATGTCGGAGCCACTGAGGTTAAACTCTGGTATTTAGCGTTTTCTCTGCCCAAACATTTGTCTAATTAGTCTCAATGCCTCACCTTCCAGTGAAACTGGGGGGGCGTTTACTTGTTGCGTGTGAAGCTGGGGATTGCCCCATCATCCATCAGACATTCCCGCCCCCCTAAGCAAGGGAGCGTAAACTCAGAGCTATTTACACATTTACACCTGCAGGTTTCAGAGGGAGATCCCCCGAGTCCGAGGGTCTACAGACGATGAAGACTACAACAAATCCTCACATTTAGAGAGTCTGAAACGAGTAAATGATATTTTATTTGCAGCAGGCCTGGAAGAAACATTCTGAGAACTTCCCATGATTTGATGAAAAGTTTTGTGCAGGTGAGGTTTCAAGGTTTCAAACGATCATCTGCTGGCTCGATCAGCCGCCTGCGAAGCACAAACACGCAACAGTTGGGGCGTCGCGATGATAAACACAGCTAACGTTTCTTTTCCCAGGCTTTTAAAGGCTTTTCCTCCAGTTCTTTCTGTTGAATTCACAAGCGTTCCCGTGCTGGCTGCTCCTGTCCATCAGTGCCTCTCCCCCTTCCAGATGCTAGTGTTTAATCTGCTCTGCATCATTAAGGAATCACGGGACGCTGCACATGCAAGAGCACAGTGTGCACAAGACACACAAACACAAATGTTTTCATCGATTCTCAGCACTGTCGGCAGCAACATCGTTCACATTTGGCCGGTAATGGCTCCATTAAGGTTCTGTTCACTCACAGCCAGCGAGCAGAGACGAGGAGGAGACGCTGTCAGGGATGAAGGCAAGGAAAGGCAAATGGCCGGTTTCGTATTTTGTGGACGTGAAGTTGACAGTCCCGAGGCGGGATGAGGTGTCAGGCGTGTGTGTTACGGTCGACTGTCTGACTCCAGAGCAGCTGGGAATCTGCTCGTGGGTGTTTATTTCACTCAGTCACATCCTCTGCTGTCAGTGGTGCCGCAGCCTCCTTCCAGTACACAAACACTCTTTCAAGCATTGTGCATGTGACTGGAGCAGATCGCTGAAAGCTGTGTGTGTATTTAGGTTTCATGTCTCCTCTGATGAGCAGGCCCAACGGGCAGGGAGACAGCAGCAGTTTGATAGGTGGGAAATGTTTCTGCTCTCTTATCTCTGCCTCAGTTGGGTCTTTTTTTTTTTCTGAATGTCTGCACCTCTTCCCGACAGACTCGGCGTGGCAGTATGGCTCTCCAGGCTTCCAGGAGCTGAAGGCGGAGGTGACAGAGGTTCCTGCCCCTGACAGCGCTCCAGACAGCACAGGTTGGACCGTTAGTCCCCTACAGGAACAAACCAACAATGTCACATTTTCTAAGGACAATAAATTCCATCTTTTCGGTCTTAGAGTTCTATGCACCTCCAAGAAATACGTGCCATCATTTAAACAGTTGGCTGAACTTCATTAGAAAAGAAAACCAACCTGTGGCTGAGACCAGCTGAGACACCAGGAAACATTTCGCCCGGCAGATGTTCCTACTTTGCTCATTCTCGTAACTTTAAGGCACCCTGTCGAGTTTGGGACCACTAACCCAGGGTCCCACACAACAATACACGTGCAGATCCATGACACGCACGTCCTGCAGTTAGTTTCCTTCTACGAGATAAATCCATGAAAAATCACACAGAACTTGTGTAGAATACGTGAGTAAATGGGAAATTGGGCAGAATCTCAACGGCTTTTATCCTGACAGCTGCTGTAGCATCCGTCGAAGTCACCCCCTGCTCCACTTCCTCCCCTGACCTGCCAAACATGACACCAGCACACCCCCCAGAGCTAATACTGCTATTAATACTGTAGCATCCGGGGCGAGAATGCCAGAGTCATGCATATCCATTATATTTGCTTTGTCGACTGTAAAAGCATTATTAATGCAGGCGTCTCCTGTACTGGGAGACAGTAAAAGTCACCAATCAGCCCACCGAAGGCTCACGCTGGGTCCGATGGATCGGGGAGATCCCTGCTGTCCACGTGTGGTCTCCACGTGAAGTCACATTATCTGACGAGACCGAGCTGCACGGCCAAAGGTGTATTTATATGACATATTCGTGTCCGAGCCTTAATCCTGCCCTGCAGTGTGTCCTGGACCGGAGAGCGGGGTGTGTATTTTAGGCACAGTGCCTTATCATTTTCCCAGTAAGACAAGAAGAAGAGAGCGTTGTGGCCCGGTTGCCTCGCTGAGTGTGGCGAACCGGATGAAGCCAAGGCCCAGCGAGATGTCAGGCATCTCCAGACCTGCTGTCTCCCTCCATGACAGGAAATGATGCTCTCATGATAGCCTTGATCCCCTCTCGTCTTTCCTTTGGTATTATATGTTATTAAAATAGAAGAAGAGAAAAAAAATAGGGGTCTCAGTGGTAAGCAAAACCCAGGAGGAAATCCTCGGTCACTGACTTGTTAAAGCATAAAAAAAACTCTAAAACTTTATTCATCATGTTAATGAGGATTTAGAAAACGTAAAAATCCAGGCGTGTTCATGTTGGCGACCCGTCCAGGGTCATGCGTATTTTTACTCATGCTTCCTCCGCCTCCTGCTCGCAGGCTGTGGGGAGCTGGTTTCAGTCGGCGAGCCGGTCATGCATCGCAAGGCTGACAATATAGAAGGCAAATATGGAGTTTGGATGCAGGACCCTGAGGCCGTGTCCCCATATGCCCCCAACATGATCTGGAGGATTGACGCCATCGGTGCCGACGTGAGGAAGCTGTTTGGCTACGAAGACATGGAGCAACTTTCCAGAGGTTTTCCATCCAAGGTAGAGATGATCAAGTTATATTTATCCATAGGTCAGACGTTCATTTTTTTTTTTTTTTTAAATGTATCACCTTCTTGAATTACTCTCCTGCAGGTGCTGCTCCTGCCCGAGCAAGTGGAGAGCACTGGCGCCACGGTGTACCAAGGCTCTCTGTACTACCAGAAACGCCGAAGCCGTACCCTCATCCGCTACGACCTGGCCTCCGAAAGCGTCGCAGCCCGTCGTGACCTACCCCACGCCGGCTTCCACGGCCAGTTCCCCTACTCCTGGGGAGGCTACACTGACATCGACCTGGCTGTGGATGAGCAGGGCCTGTGGGCTGTGTACTCCACCAGCAAGGCCAAAGGAGCCATCGTGGTCTCTCAGCTGGACCCTCAGAGTCTGGAAGTGAAGAAGAGCTGGGAGACCAATATCAGGAAGAACTCGGTGGCCAACTCCTTCATCATCTGCGGCAGGCTCTACACCGTGGCCAGCTACACGGCGCCCGACACCATTATCAACTACATCTATGACACCGAAACTGGCCAGGGGAAGGCGGTGAGCATCCCCTTCAAGAACAGATATCGCTACAACAGCATGATTGACTACAACCTGGCTCAGAGGAAGCTGTTCGCCTGGGACAATTACCACATGGTGTCCTATGACATCAGGCTGGGGCGCAAGAAGGCCAACTAAGCTGACCTTTATAGACTGTTGATGTAACTCGCTTCAAAGACTCAGCGCTTAGAGAAACGTGTGGTGGTAATACTCACAAACCCAACACTGAAATATGGGAGGGGGGGGGACCCTGAAGGTCTTTTTAAAAAGCGGCAGTGCTGGCATTTTTAGAGATATTATTTTTATACTTTATTTCATTCAGGTGTATGATGTTGCTGTGGAGATTCTGACACTTCACTAGTGGGGTTGCAGTGCTTAAGAGTGTTTCTCCCACAGCATTTATTTAATATTGCATGTACACTATTATAGACTCAGTGTAATGTTCAAAATTGCTATGAATAAACACCTTCCTAAACGATTAGTGACTGTTATTTAGAGAATTTAATTTAATAAACAAGGTTTTTTCCACTATATGAACATGTAGGAAACTGGCCACAGAATCAATTATTCTGAGCCCAAACGTATATTAAGTAACTTAAAATTGTACTTGTGGAGTGGACTTTTCCTTTCTTCTTAGCTATACTCTTAAGTTCTTAAGGGGTTTCAACCCACCCCTTGTTACAGCATCACCTGGTGGCCAGTTGTGGTTACCGAATGCAAAACAAAATTAAAGGATTTACTGAAAACATCTATACAGTATATTATTTTATTAGTTTCTGTAACCAAACTGAGAGAATGCAAATAAGACCGTACATATTTTAATACAGCGATGAAACCCCTGTACAAGTTCAAAAAAAGAAGAAAAAAAAATCATTCCCCCCATCCATCTTATAAAGCAAGGACTCTTCCCCTGACAAGGGTTGAGATGATCAGGACAGCATACCCAATTCAGGGAGCACAATACTGCACAGATCTGAAGGAGGACCCTTGTCACCCCAACCCCAAGACGAAGCATTGTGGGTGGACAGCCAGCAGGGTGAGGCAGAGACCAAAAACAGCACTGATTGTTCTCATCAGTAAAGACAACAAAACAATAAGTGTTCTTCAGCCCAAACACTTCTGAAACTGAGGCTTTTCATTTCAGGTTTCTATCGTTTCAACTATCAAACTTCTCATCGGGTTTCTACTCCTCTAAACTGCCCTTTCCTGCTATGAACTAGCCAAGGACACTGAAAACCAGTCAATAGCAGCAGCTCTGGGTGCTTTACAGTGAAGTGTGTATAGGTGTACGTTTGCCAGAACGGTTGTGAAAGCAGTGAAAATCGTGGTCACTCATCATGCAGCTACCATATAATCTTGGATCAACTCAAATCACAGCAACAACGCTCCAACAAGGCTGCGACATCGTCTCTGCGCTGCTTTAACCTTTGGCTAAATATACAGGAGACCACCTACGAGCACCCCTCCATTCCGACTGTAAACACACACCAGAACGTGTGTGCACAAACACACGCACCGCAACACGTCAATTTTCAGGCAAGGAGATGAGAGCAGAAGGCGAGAGCAAAAGCTCACAGGCAGACTAATCAATAATTCAATCATAAAATTCAATTAGATGCTGCTATTTTCACATTTCCTTTGCGGTAAAACTAGATACAAACAAAATGACAAAAATAATCCGATTTTTTTTTTTTAATATCTGTGCAATTATGTGGATGAAACCGTTGAAAGAGGGCACTGTAATGCAGTGTACGTCTGTGTGCTCAAATCTCTGGATATGTTGTGATGGAGAACAGGCAACAAAAAGTGAGTCACTATATGACAATTCATTAATGTGATTGTTCTGACAACGAGAAAAACAAAACACTTTACATTACCAAAACACATTTGCCCTCATATGTGTTCCTTTTTGGGACAAAATAAAAGAAATGAAGAGCTTTAAAACAGCAAACAGCAGCAACTGATTTCAATTTCCTCTCTCCCATTCTTATCTACTGTCACAGTAGAATCGTAAGGAACCGCTTGAGCAGCCATATTATCTGCATCAAAATGCGATGGAAGAATCCAACTCAGTGGGACATGACAGGGGAATTAGAAGACGATTATGTATATGCTGGAGAGCGCTTCCTCTCTGGAACCGCCGCTGTATGGATATCGTCTCTTCCTCCTCCTCCTCCTCCTCCCCCGCTCTGTCCCCCAGGGCTGAGATGAGGCGGGGACCAAAATGAATGGTGCTCGTTTCTTTGTCTTCTATGGATCCGATCGGAAGAGGGTCAGCAGCTCTTTACTTGCCCTCCTCTGGTTTGATGGCCTGTGGTTTAATGGGGCCAGTCCGTATGGGCTTGGCTGTGGAGATGGGGGGTTTCTCAGAATCTGTGCGATCAACTCCCATCTGGTGGCTGGGGGTGGAGGGGTCGTGTGACGGCTTTCCTCCCTGATCAAGGCGTGGCACTTTGTTGACCTGTGTTGCCTTCAGTTGTTGCTGCTGCTGCTCGGAGAAGAACTTGTGAGTGGACTGGAGCACTTCGGCCCGCTGTTTGGCCTAAAGGGAAAGAAGGAAAAATAAAAGTCAACTCTTAAAAAAAACAACATGTAAAACTTTAGCATGGAAACAGACCTTAAGGTCCTGTTCAGCTTTCAGGGCTGCCTGTGTGCCACGGGGTCCGAGGGAGGGACCGGCAGGTCCTCTGGGAGGATGCTGACTGTGCTGGCCATGCTGAGGTCTAGGATGAGGCATGAGACCACCACCCACATTTGGTGACATCTGAGGGCCCATGGGAGAGCGCTGCACACCTCCAGCAAAAGAGTTGGCATGAGGAGGTCGAACCAGAGGAGAGACGATGTTTGGCTGAGACAGCATCTGAAATGAAAAGTATATACTTTTAAAAGGCGATGATGGGGAGCACTATGTACACAGTCAAAATGGACACATACCTGTGGGTTAAACTGGCCAGGGAAGTGCTGGGCTATTCTCAGGCCAGCAGAATTGGGCTGAAACTGCTTCTGATAAAGCATACTGTTCATCTTACTGGTCTGGCTGCTAGGAGAGGTGGAATTAGCCCTGCAGACAGCAGATCAGGGAAAAAAAAACATCAGGGTAAAAAACATTTTGATGTTTATTTTCTGTGTCAACACGTGTACATCCAGAAATGGTACCTGTATGGGCTAGATGTGGGTGTAGTGCTCCTGGCGCTGACAGGAGGGGTTCCAGGTTTCACATCCATTCCACTGCCAAAGAGTTTTAGGTCCATGTCCATCTGCAGCAAGGAAAAATGCTAAATCCCAAGTCAAAGTCAAAAAACAAACAAGAAAACCAAATAAATAATCAGCCTGAGCCACACATTAGCACACCTTGCTGGTAGGAGGCTGCATCATGCTGTGGTTAGGGCCCATTATGCCTCTATATGGCTGGGAAACAGAGGGCTGTCTATTGATGGTGGGTGGCTGGGCCTGGGGAGGCGTTGGGGGAAGTGCCAGGAGAGGCTGGGCTCCACCTGAGCCAAAGTTTGGAAGGGACAGCTGGGAACTGGGCAGGGGGACTGTTACCTGGAGAGAGATCGAGACAAAATGTTAAATACATAATTGACAGAATTATTTGCCCATTGATATTCAGTAATTTTTCAAAGTCTTACCACTGTATGTTTTGAACAATGGTAATCTATGAAAACTAAATCAAGAGTCACATAATTAGTAGTTTTTACCTGTTGCATTGCAGAGCTTGGCGACTGTGTGTTGCTATAGTAACTGCTCTGGCCATGTTGCTGAACCTGCCCGGAATACAGATTTGAATGCTGGTTCATCCCTTGTCGTGCCTGAATCATCCACAGGAAATACCAGAAGCAATTTTACGCACACACAAAACAGGAATAAAATGGTGAGAAACATTTTTCTGGTTACCTGCAGCAAGTGTGTGTCAATAAGCTGAGAGCCCCCGATGCCAGAAGGCTGGTTGAGCTGTGGCTCAAACAAAATGGGAATGTGCTGTGTGGAGGAGGGCTGCTGATAGGCTAAACTGGACTGGGGTTTGCCCAGTTCTGGTGCCTGGACACCGGCGTAACTGTGTAAAGATGGTCCTGACAGCATCATGGAGGGCTGGGACAGGCTGCTCTGCATAAATGCCTGAGATCTGGAGGGGACAGATCAGGATATACCTTAACATGAATCCAACGGCGTGCACCTGAGCAATTAAGACGTGGTGCTATGGATACCTATAATTCTGCAGAGAAGAGCTAAACAGATCCTGTGGCTGGGAGACAGGTGGTCCTGTGCCAAGTCCTAGCTGAGCCTGGTGTGTGTGTTGGTGTTGCGGCTGACCTTGCAGTGGCGCATAGATGGGGATAGGAATCTGCTGCACTGCTGTTGGCTACAAGAAGGGAAATGTTTATTGCTTCAAATTCAATTTTAAGCAGGTTTGCCTGTAGTTTCATACCTGAGACAGCCCAGGCTGAAAGCCTTGCTGCTGTGCCAGAGAGGGCGGAGCCAGTCGAGGGTGGGGGGTACTGAAGAGGTGACTCGTGTCCATATAGAAGGCTGGGATCTGAGCTGCAGAACCTGGATGCATCATTGATAGAGTAAGTTAGTGACAAATGTGAATTTTATGCGAGAAACTGAAGTATCAGTTCTACGGAATGCAAGTTACAATTAAAACTACACATTCACAATAATATAGGAAATCATTTATTCCAATGTAGCAACTTGAAAACCATAAATATCACAATAGTTCAGCAACCTGAACTTGTCTCTTACCTGCTGCAGACTGAGAAACATAAACTTGAGGCGTCTGTTGCTGTTGAGGCAGCAGAGGGGGCACACAACCCAGCTGAGAAAAGCTGCTGCTACTACTGCTACTGCTGGAGGAGAGACTTCCACCCTGTAACTGCTGGGGCTTCACCTTACAAATGTTAGGTGGGTCAGAGGCTGTGGTGGTCTTGGTGCTAAGGGATGACGTTGTATAGGTACCAGTACCTAAAAGGGAGATTTAAAAAGTCTTATACTTTCAAATAATGTTGACAATTGTGTAAACAAATACGTTTTGAAAACTGTAAGTAACAAACTACCACAAATCAGGATCAAGCAAAAGCTTCGAAGGTAGTAACTTGGAAAACTGCTACCTGACAGTGAAGTGCTTGGGGTAACAGAAGCCACTGGAATCTGTGACATAGAGGCTGAGGAGAAGCTTGAATACGAGGATGCACAGGAGGTGATTGGGGAAGAAGAAGAAGTGACTGGAGAATTCTTTTCAAGACTTGGAGAGTTCTCCCATGCTTTCCTAGCCGATTCCATCTTAAGGAGACACAAGACAGGAATATTTGGGTCATATGTCACACACTCCTCAAATAAC
This sequence comes from Pao palembangensis, assembly GCA_015343265.1. NCBI lineage: Eukaryota > Metazoa > Chordata > Actinopteri > Tetraodontiformes > Tetraodontidae > Pao > Pao palembangensis. The sequence continues at coordinate 21,170,812 of CM027082.1, read as the reverse complement.
TTTAAAAGACAATAACTCGTAGTGTAACAGTATGCATTTACCTTTAGTGTTAGGTCCACTGTCGCAGGAGAGACGGTGCTGAGGCTGGAGCTCTGCTGGAGGGTCTCTCGTCGAGGAAGGGGCAACGAACGCGTTAGAGCCACCTGAAACACATTAGAAACCCCACCTCAAGACTCAGATGATATCTAAGTCTGTAGTATTCCCTGCCAGCTTGAGAAAATATTCTTACATTTGCCACCAGACTCTCTTCCATTTTATTCCCTCCTGTAGGAACACTGTCAGCCAATGAGGAGGAGGGGGTTGTGTAATCAGTGACAGACTCCTAGAGGGGTAAAAAAAAAAAAAAAAAAAAAAGATTTGTCATATATCCGATGCTCTAATGCATCTAAATTCAATCTCAATTAGGAACAGTAATGACTTCCATCCGATATGTGACATCTTAGTTAAAATGTATGTATTGCTCCAAATTAATGTCATATTAATATACCTTGGAGTTACTGCTGTACTCTGCAGAGGGGACTGTGATCATGCCCTCAATGTCTCCTCCCAACTCAGGCACAGTGGCATCGGTGGTAGGAGGACTTGCGTCTGTAGGCCTACTGACAGCACCCCCAGGAACTCCTCCCTCCAGCCCCTCACCTTCACCTCCACGTGAGTCTTTGGCCTTGCGGTTCTTTAAAGAGCGCTCTTTACCAATGGGACCTGGTTTGTACTCCTTAGTCTCCACTGGTTCCATTTCTGGAAGCTGAGGCGATAAATGATTTACACTCTAAATGGAGTCAAAAAATAAATAGGAATGTGTATTAAAAAAAAAAGTTTTAAAAAAAGTTATTAAAATTATAAATTCTGAACATGGCCAAATTACCTTTTGTGTTTTAATTGGACCAGCTCGAGGCTGTTTCTGTCTCTGTTCTTTGGGAGCAGGCAGCTTGTTTTCAGAAGCAGTTTCTAACAAAGCTGAAACTCCGTCACTGTCAGTGCTGCCTGCAGATGATGGCGCTCCAAACTGTATACTATCTATTGCCAATTCCACACTGCTTTCTGTTGGTTTTAAGCCCTGAAACCAAAGCACAATACTTTCCAAGTTTATTGACGTCTCAAGGGCAACTCATAGCTAAACATCACGAAAAATGTGACAGACACATACTTCAGAAGAGACAGTGGCAGGAAAGGAGGTAAGAGGTTTGTTCCAGGCACTCACAGAAGGTGGCTGTGGAGGACTAATCGGACCAACTGCAATACGGAAAGAAGAAAATTTAGATATAATGGTTAGCACTAATACGAGCAAAAATGCTTTATAAGGATCAATATACACTGCCTCCTACAGAAAATTCTTTTTGAAATATATTATTTTTTACAAGATTTACATCTACTTACGCTTCTTGACATCAGGTAGGACAGCAGATCCTGCTACCTTGTTCTCCCATAGTTCCGTACCTAGAGTGCTGTGTGTCTGTGTAGGTGGAGGGGGTAGGCTCTTTGAGGTAAAGTCCACAGTGGAAGGGGAAGCCACTGTTCCTTCTAGAATCTGAGGATTTGCGGCGGGCTGGGAAGGAGGATGGTGAGGATGTTGGGGAGCAGAAATGGATGAAGGCTGCTGAGCCTGTGGTGTGGGACCAGAAAGAGGCTGAGCCGATGACGCCGGTTGTTGCGATGACGACTGCTTCTTTGCAAACCTTGGTGGCAGTTTTCCCCCACCACCTCTGCCCTTCTCTCCACAGCCCTTTTTACTCGTGTTCTGTAACGTATTAAAAGTATAAGCTTTTCTTTTTTTATTATGTGTATATATTTAGTCGTGTTTTTCGCACCTGAGTAGTCTGCTCTTCCTTTTTCCGCTTCTCTTCATCTTGTAGGCGTTTCTGTTGCTTACGAGAGACAACTTCTGTGAAGCCATCATCGTTGGCGCTGGACTGTGGGTCCTCTGTCGTGGTAACCTCAGGGTGGTCATCAATGATCACAACACCTATAGCAAAAGAAACAGCCACCCATCAAAGTTAAGTTAAAAGAACAACTGCAACCTGCTATTAGTTATAGGATAATAAGAATATAAGTAACAAACTAGAATATAAAAATGTTTTCACTCACTGGCATAGTTGTTAAGATCAAATTGAGAAAGAGCATTCTCTTTTGGCTTCTTGGCTGCCTGTTTAGTGTCATCTTTGCGACGAGCAGACTGTTCTTTAGTAGGCCTATGTGCTGCTGTTCCACCTGCTGTTGGTGCCATCACTTCAGAGTTCTGCTGAGCAGGGGGACTGTTGGATTTAGAGGCATAAGACACAGCATGAGAACTGAAAAGCATTTGCAAGTATTTATTGTCACAATTATGTAATTCTTTTAGGTAATGCTGTCCTCCTAAACTTAAAAAATAAAAAAGCCCAACTGTTTTAAACTCACCCTTTGCGACTGGCTTTGGCACCCCCTCTTCTTTCTCCCTTTCCGCCAGTATAACTACGGCCTGGTTTGGTGGTGCTATTTCCTCTGCGAGTCGGTCTCTCAGCAGGTCTCTGACTCGAGAAGCTTCTCTTAGCCGTAGGAGCCCCCTCACGCTTAGGAGTAGCACCAGCTTCAGCATGACCCTTACTGGGGGTTATAGACCCCTGTGGAGGTCCTGTTGCTGGTACAGAGGTCGCTTCATTAGAAGGCTCCGTCATCCCTTTTCGTTCTTCTCGCTCCCTCCTTTCATTGAAGTCACTGCTCTCGGAGGCAGTTTCCCATTCCTCATTGGCTTGATCTGAAGAGTTCTGGTTGGACAAGTCAGGGGACTTTGTACCAGCTGCAGTGACAGCAGGGGTGCTAGTCTCCGCCAACACTGCTTCAACAGGAGAGGGTTGGTCTGGGACAAGCATTGTAGATGCCACATCTGACACATTAACAGGTGTTCCTGGAGCTCTAGACAGTGTTGGAGAGACAGAGATTGGAGCAGAGCCAGAGGTAGAACTAGGAACAGAGGAAGCAGGCACTGGGAGTTGGGGGACAGGGGGACCTGGGACTGTATCCTCGCTGACCGAAACTGCAGCCTCCCGTTCTTTTAAGCGCCTGAAACGAGGTGGTTTATCTTGCCTTGGGGGTCTAGCTGGCCTGGATCGACGAGGCCTCTCTCTGCTACTCTGAGGAGCACCATCTCCAAACTTCTTGCCATCAGACTTAGGTGGCCGTCGATCAGTAGGTGGATTGTTGTATCTTGGTGTGATCTCAGTGTCCTCAAGTCTGAAGGTTTCCATGGGTTTGGAGGGCCACTGAGAGGAAGACTCTCTGGCTGGTGGCCGTCTAATTGGGGCAGAACGAGGGCCACCACGTTCCCTTGTTCCGCCTCGTCTGCTGTATAACCCTCCTCTTCCTCGGCGAGAAGGCTCTCCTTTAGGGAGGAATCCTGGCTTGGGCCTGGTTTCATTGTCCCCTCTAGACCCGACTTTTTCTCCCATGTGAGGAGGTCCAAAGCCTGGTTTGTGCGACCCAGAGTGGACCTCCCCAGATAGCTCTCGTCTGAGTGGACGGCTTGGTTTGGTGCTAGGCTCGCGGTCTGAGGGTCCTGTATCACTGGCAGATTCTCTTCCACCTTCACTTTCAGAATCTGTATCAGATCCACGGCGCCTTCTACGTTTAGGAATAACCTCAAAGTCTGAGCTTTCACTGCGAGTCTCACTTTCCTCTCTGTTACGAAATGCAGCAGCACCTCCTGCTGAGGGCAAATCAGACCGTGATCGGGGTTCTCTGTAAGGGTATTCAGCTCGGCTTCGGCCCCGACTCCCCCTGCCTCTGCCACTGTAAGTCCCCCTGTAGCTCCGTCCTCTGGAGTAATACTCTCCACGACCACGTCCTTTGAAATTTGAGTCAGTTAGCCCACCCCTGTCCATGTCTTTCTCCCTGTCACGGTCCCTCTCTCTCTCTTCTCTACGATATGCACGTGGAGGAAGACAGGACTCTTTCCTAGAAGGAAGTTTGGGTTCTCCACGTTTGTCGTTATTGGATAATTTTTCTGTTTTCTCTTCCTGAGAGGATGAAGTGGGAACACAAGATGACGGCTGGGACTCTTTCGTTCTCTGATGACCAGTCACTCCTTCCTCAGCCAGAGTAGCTTCCTTCTTTCCCTCAGCTTGAGACCTGGGGCCATCAGACACAACAGCAGCTACAGAAGCAGCTTTAGCTATCTGATCTCTTTTGGACCGATCTCCTCTTTCATGGCACTTTTCGCGCTCTTCTCTCTGCTCTCTCTCTTCCTTCATATCCCTTAAAACAGGCTTCTTTATTGGTCCAGACCTCCTGACAGGCCTCTCTCCCCCTGCCCCTTCTCTGCGTCCAGCACCTGATCTCCCTCCCCAACGCAGTTCAGCTTTCTGCTTGTTTGGTACAGGAAGAGGCAGTTTGTCTTGTTTATGTAACCCATCAACAGGTGGTGTAGCTCTGTTGTTGGTCACTGCTGCTTGAGGGTAAAGCTCATTCTGGTGTTTATCATCAACCCGCTCTCCAGTATCCTGTAATTCTAGAGCTTTTGCACCCATTGGAAGCATTTCAAATCTGGGCTCATCAAGCTTCAAAGAGTGACTGGAGCCCTGCGAAACACTCCTCTGAAGCATTGCCTGACCAAGGGTTTCTACCCCTTCACCACTGGGAAGTCTGGGATCCTCTGTATCAAAGGCAGCTCCTAAGGGAACCCTATCAAGAGGTCTTGATGCATCCTCTGGGCCTTGAGTAAATGCAGATAAGGATTCAGTAGCATCCTGGAAAAAATTACTTTTATGAGAGTCCAACGCACTATGGTCCTGGGGATACATAGCTTGAAGACCCCTGTCCAAATCTAAGCCAGAATCCATCCTGTAAAGACATTATTTATATAGTATGTGCACACAAAAAGCCATACGAGTTTTTTTTTGTTTGATTTAAGTCATATTTACCTTGAATCCTTGTTGTCATCTCTTCCTTTAGGTGGAGTTACAGACGGCAGCTGCTCCGACTGCGAGTATGGGTCTGATCCCCATACCATCCTTGAGTCTGAGGGCAGACCATGGTCACGAACTGGCCGTGTCAAGTGGTCAAATGAGTCGGAGCTTGAGCTTGAGTTGTCACCAGGCTCTCTGCGCACAATCTGTTTAGGTGGCATCCTCCCTGGAGATTTATTTAAAAATGAGGTGTCTAATCGAGACATTTCTCAGATTTTAGTAATCGCATAACCAGTTATTGCATCAAGTCTACATACCAGCATGCATGTTAGTCGACATGTCCACTGGTGGACGTCCGGACATCATGCGTGGATCCATGTAAGACTGCATCATAAGCCAGCGTGGGTCAAAGCCCATTGAAGCAAGATGCTGGTGATGGGGACCCATAGGTTGATACATGGACCGGTGTGGCTGCTGGTTAGCTGAAACACCACCACCACCTGATGGTGACACAGAGCCTCCACTCTGTTGTTGCTGCCACTGTTGCTGCTTCATTTGCTCCTACAACATCAATGAGGAATAGTGACACAATTTAAAAAAAGAAAAAAAAAAAAAAAAAAGAGAAAAAGGGGTGTAACACAATTGCAATATCATGCCACTGTGGTGAACCTGTGGCAACAAAAATAGGTAGGGAAAAAAAATTACTCAGGAACACATTTGTTTTCGCAGAAGTTAAGAGCAATAGATATTTATGTCACACTTTTAGTACAGCAATGAATGACACACTGGCAGTATGGCAATAAAGGAGAGAACAGTTTTCAATTTTGACTCGTGATGGCATAAAGTTTATGCGTTTAAGAATAAAAGAACGTCATAAAACAAAAAAACTGATGTGACCCTCCAGAGAATGACATGCACCCACACCTGCTGTCTGAGGAAACGAGGTGGCAAAGACTTCTGAAACTGTTTAGGGTAGCTCGAAGAGAGAGATGGACGCATAGCAACTGCAGCTTCTCCTTCCAGCTGTGGTGGCGAGACCTCACTGGTCGCTGTGTCGATGTGAGGCAGAGAGACGTGGGGCTCATCTGCAAAAAAAGAAACCCAAACACATTTAGTGCCACCTACAAATTATCAAGCATTAACCTATATCCATGCAATTAAAAAAAACCCCACCTCTGTTGTCCTCCATGTTGAAATAATCCCGTATAGGCACCGTTTTATTATCAGTCTTGTTCTCCTCCATCAGAGGGCCTACCTCAGCTGCTGAAGCTTCTTCACTCTGAGGCTCTGGAGCTTTACTGCCAGGCCTCTGGACAGGGGGACTTGGCTGATGAGGCAAGTGCTCCTCCTCCTCCGCACTTTGTTCAACTTTGTCTCGTTCTCGGTCCACCCTTTCTACATCTCTATCCACCCTCTCAGCTAGTGGTACTTGCATGATTTGGACATGTGATTGTGAAACTGGGACTGAAGGTACAGGACTCAATGTGGCTGCAGGAGCTGATGAGACTTCTTCATGAGCGCTAGCTGCATCAATGTTGCTGGCAGAAGCAGATTTGGGATCAGCTGTCTGGCGGTGTTTTTCATTGAGACGTTTAAGTTTTTCAGCACATGCTGCAAGCCGCTGTTCTTCCATCCGACGCTCTTCCTCCTCTCTTCTCCGTCTTGCTCGTTCTACAGCTTCAGAAACTTCTGTAGGTTTCTTGCGTTTGTGTCGCCAAGCCTCAGAGTCCTCTTCAGGCACTGCCGCCTGTGGTTTGCCTCCACGTGAAGTTATACCTGCAGAACGACTACCACCCTGGAAAAAGGACAAAATAGTCTAAGATATAGACAAGCTGGCCTGCTGGGGTAAAAATTATGTACACTCCCCGTACCTGGAGTTCTTGTTGAGCGGCAGTCTTGTATTGTCCCATACTGGTAGGTGACGGTGCTTCATCAGCCCGTGAAGTTTTATTGGCCACATGGTCCTCAGAACCTTCTTTCCAGCCCTCCTGACTGTCTGATGTCCGTGACCTAGCACGCTCTACTTTACTCATCCAGTCCCTGAATAAAAGTAAAAACAACTATATCTTTCACCACATGGTGTACATCAACACTCCTGTATGCAAGGTGACAATGAAAATAAAATAAACTTGTCATTTCAACTCTGTATTGCAACATCCAGCAGCAAGCCATGTATGGCTAATAGCCATATTGCTTAAAACAGTTAAATTTGCTCTGCTGGTCAGGTATATTCTGGCATTCAAGCTTTCTAACAAGTTTAGCTCATTGACACAAGAAAAAAACTACTCTTTTTCAGAGCAAGGTGATAAGGGATTTTTTTTTTTTTAAATATTACTAATCCAGAAAATAAACTGAGTTACACCTTGTATGATGAATACAGACATGAATTAAATATAACAGTACTAAATCAGATATGGTAATTCAACCCACCAGTCTCTCTTATCTTTAGAAGCTTGGTTCTCCTCATCGTCACTGAAGTTTAGTTTCTCAGTGTAGTCCACCTCCATCTGAGCTCCTGGATAACAATACAGGAATGATGGATGCTAGAGGGTGCTTTGTTAACCAATTATTGAAACTTTGGTGTTTGCAGAAAAATATATACAAACCTGCCCAGCCCTCATCAGCATCATTGTCCAAGTTGTCCAACTCTTTCAGTTCAGTTGCACTCACAATAGAGGGTCTGTCAGGGTCCTGGTGCCAAGACTGGGGGGGAGGCTGCTGTGGTCGTGCTGAATGAGAAACCCTTAATACCCAACAGAAAATAAGAGTTCATTGTTGGAACAGATTTTGGAATTTAAACAAAAATGACAGATATTATTACAGAGCATTAAAAAGAAAACTCCAGGGTATACAGTGTAAATTAATACATTAAAAATAATTATGATGATAAAAGGTAAACCAATTAAGATTTGAAAAATTAAGAAAACTCACTTTGCTCCATCTTGTGGTACAGAATATCTGAAATTCCCTTGACCTGATCCAAAAGACATTTCAGGATAGGCATGGAACATCTTAAAGGACAAGGACAGTGAAATTTCAGAGGCTCAGGAAGTCAACAAGACAAAGCCTAGACTAAATGTAAAGCTGTCACTTACATAGGGTGGCATCATGCTCCTGAATGCAGGGTCAAAATGAGTTGGGATCCCAGCTGCAGGCTGCTGGCCACCATTAAGTTTAGGCTGAGAGGGGCCAGACGGGGGCACCCTGTCCCTGCCCTCCCTCTTCAACCTCTGACCATCAGAGGTAGCGTTTCTCCCAACCTCATCACCTTCGCCTGGTGGTGTAGAGTTCCCAAGACCTGCACTACCTTCCTCCTGAGGCCTGTTGTCCATCTCAGGAGGACTGGGTGCAGTATTTAAATTCCTCCCACCGCCTTCACGCCAGCTTCCAACATCTAACACAACAAAGGATAAGGTAGTTTTAATGTTCAATTTAAACTGCTGACAGTTTCTTGACATCAAGTATTTAATGGGTAAAGAAAATATATGGTCATACTTTGAGGTCTGAGGCTAGGGCCTGGTCCATAAGGCTCCTCCTCTTGACCATCGCCTTTCTCTACTTCACCAGCCGCCTGCAAGCTGGGGAACTCCTGGTGAAATTGGCTGCTCACACGAGCTCCTGTAAACCATTAAAAACATTAGAAATGGATAAAAATAGACTGAATATAATAAACTCTCAATGAATGACAAGTGTTTCATCATCCCTTTTCACTGAATTTAGTAGAGATAAAACAGATTGTATTCCACTGGAAAAAGGGTGGTTACACATTTGGATCTTTGACCAAAGCAGAGTAGACCAGACCTCAAAAATCCAGCTCACTTGAACACAAGTGTACTGAATTTGGACAATTCCAGCCAGCAGAGGAAGAAAAAAGGTCACAAATTATATAAAAAAAATAATTATAAAACATCTATTTCTTCTTTGAGTATTTCAATTTTATTATGAGCATAACCTCCACAGCTTGTAATTCCTTGGCCATTTTGCACACAGTGAACAAGATTAAACAGTGTGGCAGCACGAGTAGAACAAATTTACCATCAGATTGTGATTGCTTGCTGTTGGCCCAGGAGCGGCTGCCCCCAAGAGAATGCTCTTGTGAGTTTGGCACTGCTGGTTTGTTCTGGGGTGGCGGTGTCTCCTGTTGCCTGTATCGGATAAAAACAAATCTTTACAGATATTTGTAGTCATTAATTTGCAGCTGTTAAAAATATCGAATGAATGAAGAGGCATACATTGCCAACAATATTTGACAGCGCAGCAACTGTTAATAAAATAGGACTCAAAAAGGTTTAGTCTTAGTGACACACTGGATTAGTTTGGTTTAAATTCGGTTCAACTGGCAGACAATTTGTGGCTATAACAAATACCAATGCTGACATTCTTGTATCGACACTTAATCTTAAATAGTTAAAACAAAAAACAATATATTTTCGCATTTAAAGTTACCTCTCCTCCCCTGCCTCAGTTCGTGATGCCCAGCCACTACCATCTTTGGGAACAATGCTGACGTTGGGGTCATTTCCTTTGTTTTCTGCTTTCAGGCTGGGCAGGTTAGCTGGAGGGGGCATGCGGCGGCTGACAGCAACTTTCCCCAAACTTTGGAGTCCATGTCTGGCAGCCACTTGATAAACAATCAAAGTTAGACAGGAACAGTATTTTAATTATATAAAAATGTGCATGTCTAATATTAGTTAGAAGTTTTACCTGCTGTTTTTTGGGTTTCCAAAGATTTACCCTTGTAGGTATTGAAGAGGCTAAGGGATGCATACTTTGTTTTGCCATCCTTTGCCTTGGTGCTCTGCCCTGACTTCTCGGACATTTCGCTGGAAATTCATTGAGTCTGGTCCTTTGGCTTCGTCCCCAGAACCAGCCTCCTAGAGACCAAGTCAGAGAAAATAAGCACACTTGACACACTTGGCAGAAAAATTTCACAATTAAAACTGCAGTAGATTCAGATTTTTATATATGGAGATGATCATTTTGGACAAAGACAACCAAAGTCAATATACAAAGCAGCTTTTAATGATTTAATTTCTTTAAGACAAAAATGTACCCAGCCTCTTGTCAAATCATGAGCTACCTGAGGGTAACCTTAATGTTTAAAAGCTTAATTTCACTTGCTATGCCGATCCCTAATTACTGCCAGACATGTTGTGTAAAGAAATCACTTAAATAGAGATCCTGCCCAACAAAGTTAGCTAATAGATTTAAAAAAAAAAAAAAAAAAAAACTGAACACATCATAGCACAATCTTTTCTTCATTAATGGATGAAAAACAGTCATTAATATAAATTCTGCAAAGGGTTACACTGCCATTTCTAAGTCTTTGGGTCCTCAGTGAGCCACAGTGAGAGTCACGATCCATAAATGGAGGAAACTTGCAACAGTGGCAAACCTTCCCAGGAGTGGTTAGCTGAGCAAAATTACTCCATGAGTGCACTGAGGATTCATCCAGGATGCAAAAAATGAAATTGGCAAAAAGAACAGCAGGCCTAGCTAGCCTCAGTCAAGGTCACTCTTCATGATTCAACAATAAGAATGGCCAAAAGTATCCAAGGTAGACTTAGAAGAAAACCACTGCTGCCAAAAAAGACACTGTGCTAATCCACAATTTGCAAAAAAATATATTTTTCAGTAGGACTGACAAAATTGACAAATTAGAGAATTTTGGAAAGAGTGTGTCTTGTTACATATGGGACAGGATTTTATAAAAACATCACATCAAAGGTCAGACATGATGGTTGTGTGATGGTCTGTGGCTGCTTCTGGACCTTGATGCCTTTTTGCAATTGATAGAACCCGATGGTCAGGCCCTGCAGCAGGTCTAGCCACTTAGAAATTAGATTAGAAATTAAATTAAAAAGTTGTGTGTCACCTTAATTTAGTCGTTCTCATTCACATCTCCCAGTATTGCTGAATTCAATTTTTCAAAGAGGGGTTAACAAAATTCCTCCACTGAGATGTGAAAGGCTCATTAACAGTTATTGCAAATACAGTCATTTCCACCAAGGTTTGCAAAACCAGTTAGTAGGTTTAGGGGCAATTAATTTCTTTTCTCATGAGTGATATGGGTTCAGAATAACTTTCAATGAACAGCATTATCACTTAAAAGCTGCAATTTATGTTTTCTCATTGAATTATTCTTTAAAAAAAATCTTGTGAAAAAAAAAAAAGAACAAAGGCTCCAAATACTTTTTGTAACACTATATATTAGGAATAAATTGTGGGTGGTTAAAATAAAAATTAAAAAATATAGGTACAACTATTTTTAAAAGGCGTCAGTATCCTTCCATTTATCCAGAGCAATGGGGGTGATTGTTTTGAGCTTCAATATTCCATTTGTTTGAAAGCCATTTTGACTTTGCCAAAAGGAAAACTTGCTTTATATGGACAAATAAAGTATTCTGTAAAGTTAACCACTGTGGAAGAAACTCCTTTAAAAAAAAAAAAAAAAAAAAAAAAAAAAATACCAAGGTGTTTCATCATTCAATGCTTAAGTGTGCATTTCGACAAAGAAAAATATCACATTAGTTGTATCTTATGTATTACATCACACCGTTCATTTAAACTTAAGGGAATGTGAAAGCTCCATATCAGAATGAACTGCGAGCATAGATCGTAAATTTTCTCTGATTTAAATAGGCGAATTCTCTGTCATGGTGAATTGTCATGGTGTTTCTACAAATCTCAGCCATTAGAACGTGTCCATCCTCCCTCATGTATCGGTCTGCTAATACACCGGTGGGGTGTAGCGGCCCTCCGCCCGGAACACAACTACAGTATACCGAGCATTAATAACGTACTAATGGCACCAAACTTAAGGGTCTAAAAAAGTAATATTATAACCTTGACAGGGGCACATTCTTTTGAGTATAGCACGACAGAGGGAGGTGACAAAGAGCAGGCCGCCAGCATGCATCGTTTAGCAGAGTTTCGTTTCTTAGTAGTCGCCATCAAATTCACTTCCAGCATTTCAGTGTCCAAAGCATGCTAACCAGCCAGCGTTAAGTAAAGACCAAGTCAACAGCCGCTAGACAAACTCGAATTCGCAAGTCAAACAGACTTACCTGTCACACTGGCTGTCTGGTCTGCCCCTCTCGTCAATGTGTGGTTTAACTTCAAACCTTGTTTCGGCCTGGTTTATGCTGGACTATTATATATGTCGAACCGGCGGATTACAAAAGATGGTTAGCCTGCTAACCTACTTTGGCTAGCAGTGGCTAGCTACTTCGCTCGCTGGGTGCCAACAAACCCCTCTGCACATGCACGGCTCCACTTTAATACTCTTTTTGCAATTCTTTTGTCCTTGACCACTATTTGCGTATCCGGCCGTTGCTGCGGGGCCGGGAAGCGGTTGTCCCGCGGTTCAGTCTATCCCACCGCCCGTTATCTCGTGCCAGAGCGTTTTTCTGGTTCAGTGAGGCCCGCTAGCGCCGCGGCCTCTCGCACAATCAAAGATGGCAGACGGGAGTTGCCAGATTTATTCTCTCGTATCCACCTTTCAAATTCTAACCCGACTTACTAACAGAAACAATTTGGGTTACAATTACCGCCGATGTGCCAATAAATATTAAAATGTATGAAAACGAAATTCAAAACAAACATTTTAAAAAAGTAATGAGGTCAGCAAGACAAAGGATTTATGTTAATGTACTATCCTCGCACTTAAAATGACCTATTTTTGAGTTAAAGTGCATCATCAAAGAAATCCGAATGTAACAATTCATATTATATATTATGGTTTTAAAGTATAGTTCATTTAATATAGTACGGCTGTAACGATCGCTGCTTACGCATTATTTATGAGGGAAATATTATTTACACTACACAGACTGCACAACATGGCAACCCACGCATGAAGGAGTCACGTGTGAATATTCTTCTTCCGGTAAGTTTGAGGTCTACAATCCATTTTTTAAATGTTGAATAAGAAAGTAATGACTCTTCTTTCTGTCTTTCTGCAGGGTATTACTAAACTGCATTACGGCCACGCGCATTTAAAAGGCATGCTGAAAGGTTGCAAACAACTTCCTTTCCCTATATATAAAAAAATAGTTTCTCAAAATCATCAGTTAAAAATAGATCAAAAGACTGGTGATATTTTTAATAAGTTCAAGAAAATATTTTCTATGTAGCACATGAGCATTTATCTAATATTAAAAGAAATGTGTTAAAACTTGCAGTAGTGTTCACATAATAATATTCATTCAGCATAAATTGACAAGACACAGAGTAAATGTAATTAGCTATACATACAAAGAAACAAATAAACTGTATGACTGGTAAATTTTTTATGGCACTGGCCTCAAAAAACAAAATCTAATCAGAATTCATTACTAACTGCACGCATTACTGTAGAGGCAGAGATGCTTTTATCTTGTCCAGCAGTGCAGTGGGATCCTGCAGGAAGTCTTGAAGGCTTGCTTCTGCTGACATATGCGGCCAAACCCACAGCAGCAGCTGACAGAGTTATGGGCCACATTAATGACCTCCTGGGTTTGGGGTCATCACAGGGTCACGTCTGCATGGGATGAGCCACTCTCTCCCACTGGGTGAGGATGGCCTGTCGGGCTCCGGACCACTTTCCTGGCCCCCTCAGACGATACTGGTAGGGTGTGCAGGGACCCGAGCCATACATTCAACCCCAGTCTGGGATCAGTCAGAAGGAGCTTCAGGATGTTAGGTCAGACACCGACAAACTGTGCTATCTCATCCATGGCAGCTGATGTAATCGCTTGAATGGTGTGTCTCGCTTTGGAGGCGATACCTGAAAGACTCGACTTTAACATGATGCAAACAAGTTCACCTTTAACTTAATCATCTGAGTAAATACTGCTCTGAGCCATTTTCCACTTTCTTGCATTCCAATATCCTTCAGCATGGAATCCACTGAGGAAAGCTTGGTGCAGCCTTTTAAAAAAGTATTTGTTATTTAGAAAATGGAAAGATTTGACATAAGGAAAGACTTTCTGTTTTTCTGTTTTCAGAACACATTACCCTTAAAGACTCGTGTGTCCAGTTTCATTTCAGAGATGGGCATAGCTAGCGGCTGCACCAGCCCAATGATAGCCAAGTGGGGCTGCAACTCAGGTGGAAACACATACTTGTACAGAGATGTTTTATTCTCTCAGACACGAGATCATTTGAGGGCAAGAATGGAAAAGAAAACTTATGGCCGTGCTTAAACACCTGCAAGACAAAGAGACTCATCTTAGTGACGCACAAGTGGTCCATAGCCTAGACTTAACCTGGTGACATTCTGTCTACAATGACCCAGCAGTGTGATTAAAGGTAACAATTAATCAGATGTTTATATTATTGTCTGCATGATTCTTTTAAACGCTGTTAGAAAGAGGATGTCGATTATGCAGCTGTTACGATACCACCAGGTCAACATCTTCCACTCACGCTTCCATCATCAAACTCCCACACTGGAACCCTGAGAAATCTGCGAATATTTGGACTTCACCTGAACATTCCTGACGGGATGCTGGTTGAGAAGGTCGTTAAGCACAACCGGATGTTGGCTGAACAATCTGAAATCAATAATAATATTATTACTGCTTCTATGCACCAGCAATGAAACATGTTGTAGTATAAGTAAGATACCTGTGTTTTGGTTTACTAAGTTGTACAGACTGTGATCGTCTGGTTGAGCTGTTTCTCTGCTATACTGCAGATCACTCCAAAGGGAAGAATCACACGCAAAAAGGCCATAATCCTGTTTCTGAGCATATCAAGAGGAAATCCTTTAAATGAAACCCGATTCAAGATCCACGCCCCCCTTCGAGTACTTCAATACACCTGTAGATGAAATTATAGGATATTTTAGAAGCACTTTGGTGCTGATTAGTAATTAAACATCTTTTAAAGACAACACAGAACATTCAGCATTGCCCAACCTGCTTGGTGACCCGACTGAGCTCCACTGCTATGTCTCCATGGGAGTTTCTATTCGATCCGCCCAGCCTTTTGTTCCTCCACTCCTCAGGAGTCTTGTAGTCACGGCTGTGGAAGTATTTCCCTTTGAAAGTGTCAATGCCTGTTAAACAAATAGCCTTGTGGTTGAGTTATGTTACTTACAGAGAAATAATAAATAAATATATATAGTGTGGTTTCATCACATGGTGAAAGATATTTACACCATATTAGTTGTACCTGGGAAGTCTTGCAGTGGCATGTTGGGATAGCAGTGATGTCCAATACAGATCATCACTGCATCAAAAATGTGTTTCTCCTTTTTGCCATCCTTGTTTTCAGTCTTAACATCACAATGACCTGAATGAGAAACTTTGGATCTCTCTTCACCTGCAGGACTTTGGTCTGTGTGACAGAGAGAAATCTAAAGATAACAGCAGGCTGATAACGCAAAATGATTAATATTTAGGAAATAGCTAAAACAATCAACGTCTTGCAATTACAGCTTATTAAGAGCTCTTTCTTTTCAACTGCCATCAGACTGCCAACAGCTGACAAGAGTCTATATGTTTATTGTCTGTCACATTATAATTTGCACTTATAGTTGATTTAGTACTACTCTTGTCACTTCTGTTGTCTCTGATCAGGACAGCAGGCAGGAAGTTAGTGAAGCATCCTTACGTTGAAGCGTATGTGCTTGGTGAGATGGAAGTTGTCAGCGTACATTCGAAAGTAATCCATGATGAGGGCGTTGTGCATGTAGTTAGGAAAATGTGCCGGAATGGGAAAGTCACTGAAACACATCATCTCCTTGGAGGTGTTGATGATGACAGAGTGATAGATGCTGGCCCTGTCTGACTCTGGATTCTCCTGCAGCAGCAACCATCACGTCCAGAACACACAATGCAAAGTTTCAGTTATTTTAAATGTCCCAAAGTCACCTTAAACCTCCACAGCCCACCGATGTCATCATGCTTTGCCAACACCACGGGCTCCAGACCCTCATCCAGGCGGCATTTGATACAGGCCAGGCTGAACTTCACTCCTCCTACGGCCACACGGCGGGTCATGCTGCTGCTGCTGCGTCCGCGATCCACTAGATCAACCTGAAAAATCACCAAAAGAGCGTCGATCCACTGCAGACGATGTTATTGCATCTATCACATATTGCATCTGATTCGTGGACTTTAAAGAATAAATCCGACACAACATTTGGCAGTGGTTATGCATGTATAAACGAGCAGTAACTTTTCCGACAAACGTTATAAACACATAACAGGTTTACATTAGCTCAGTCCGTGGAATGCAAACTGTAAAATATGCTGTTACAAATTATTCTGGCAGAAGTGTCACTTACTGGTGAAGGCATGCTGTCAGATTATAAAATTACTGAAACAGGCCCTGGAACAAGTGAGGTTTTTTCCCCCGTGTCCCGCTGGTTCCGGTGTTCCACTCTTCCTCACAATAAATGGATTATGGCGGATTATGTGTCCTACTACGTAGATTTATTGTTATGCAGCTAAAATTTGTCATTTGTTTGGATGGATGGATGGATTTATTGAAATAATGATCATGGTGTGTATTCCAAAAATGCTGCACAGCAAGTCAAATAAAAACATAATAAAGTTAGGATAAAGGATAATAAAATAAGGATAAACAACTGTGTTGAAGGATGATCAATCCACTCATGAAATAAATTGTCTGCAAGACAGCAGACTGCAACTAAAAATCAATCTTTTACCCAAATATGCTACTAATAATGAAGTCTATAGAGTTGTCATTTTCCACGATAACTTGGGCTATTCATTACTAATCTTTAATTACAGGCTACAATTAGTCATAATTTGCAAAAAAAAAACATTAGAGGACAATCTTGAAAAGAAAATCCTCCAAACCATAAAAAAAAAAAAACATTAGGAGAAGTCCAGGAAAGCCCAGATTTAATAAAAAGAAGATGAGACAGCTACCCCAGTCTTTCAAAACAAAATGACATGTACTTTGAGCCTGCTTTTTAATTATTTAATCAGTAACTCACCTACCTTTTATGGTTTACAGCGGGAAAGTCAACACAGGTAAAGACTGACACAATAATGGCCTCTGTGCTGATGTACAAGAAGGCTGAACTTTAGCACGAATAAATGATGATGGGGCAGCCAAGAAATTCTTAGGCCATGGACTCTGTGGACTCTGTGGTGGCTGAGTTACACATTAATTTAACTACACAAAGAGCGCAAAGATGTACAGTGCCGTCGGTGTGATGCCCCAATCCAACCTCACACAGTTTCAGAGGATCTATGTGCAAAATCCTGGTGTGCAAATTCCATAAAAGCGCCTGCGGCAGAGCAGAGAAACAAAACACATCGGGAGAGTGAAAAAATTGTTTTTCGAGTTCAGTGGACACAGGAGACTCACAAACTCAGCCACGCTGTCCGCACCTTACGCCCAACTTTGCACCAATGCAGCACTATTGCTGCAATATAAACAGAACAAACGTTTTCTGCAAAAAACTGCGTAGTTGTGACCCCGATCTTCAAACCATTTGAAGTTGTGTCGTTTTCTCTCGTGTTTTTGTAAATTGTACATAGTTTTGTAGTTGTAATAAGGGTGCTAGTCCGTGTTTTTTGGACTAGAAGTCCCCTCGGAGTCGAATCAGTCAAAAATGCGTCATGAATAAGAAAAATAAATTGCACTAGACTATAAGTGGCAGTGGCTTAGGAGTAGAGCCACTGCTCCTCCGCGTTGAGAGGAGCCAGATGAGGTGGCTTCTAGTCAGGATGCCTCCCGGACGCCTTGATATATAATAAACCTGGTTTTAAACGTCACCCAAAATTGTGACATGTCTGTGCCCATTGTGTAAAAATGGCTGTTGTGAAAACACCACAGATTGTACAAAATGCTCCTTGTCTCCTCATGGAGACACCTAGATCATTGATGCAACTTCTCCTGCTTTAGATTCGTTCTTCACGGGGTCAAAGTCAGATAAATAGCAGTACCACCACGACTTATGTACTGTAACAAGACACAAATGAACCAGGAAACCAATGTTCAAATAGTGTTTTTATTTAATTCAGTGATTTTGAGTGACAACAGAACAACAGTATAGCATGGCGCAGTCACAGTCAAAACTAACTTTTGAGAATAGAATATTGTAATCACAAAAGATTCAATGAGCTGCTCTGGTGTAATGTTTAGACATTACGTGAACAAGCAGTCATCTTACATCTCATGACTGAGTTGGTTTGATAAAACAACAAAAAAAAAGAAGCCTCAAGCTGAGTATTCAATTAAAAATTGAATTAAAAAAAAGGGGGGTCTCATTTTTCATCATTGTACTGAGCAGCCCCCTTGAACCACACCTTCTCCACCGCCTCCTTTCCCAGCTCCCAGAGCAGATGCAGAATGGGAACACTCTTCTTACTTGTTATCATCAGATACTCCTCGTTCTCAGGGTAGAGGATCACTGAGTATCGTGCTAAAACAAACGACTGGCAGAGGCGGAAATCCTGTGATAGAGAGCATTCCTTCTCAGCCTTGTTGAGAGGAAGAAAGCGCTTTCCCAGCCGGCCAGCACAGGTCCACCCACCTCTATGGGATTAGGATGCTCCAGCATCATATACATGATGACGATGGCGAGCTCATAGATGTAATAGCCGATGTGCATGTCGCCAAAATCCAAGATGCCACTGATCCTGTGACGTCCTTCTTCATCGGGTTGGACAAGCACGTTCAGGTCATTGAGGTCACCGTGGATTAGGCCTTGTATTAAAAGAAGCAAAACACATTAATAAAATGCAGTCAAGCGCAGCTACAAAATCTAGCTGCAAAATCAGTATCAGGAGGATGAAAAACAAAAAAGCAAGTGCACAATCTAGGGTAGGGGGTGATTTCAGACACAGATCAAATGAATGCTGCTGATAAGAAGGTAGAGAGGAGACAACACATGGCAGCAGAATGCATGAATGTGACACTCACAGCTACGGAAGCTTCTGCGCTTGGGGATGACAGAGGTCTTGTACTGATGAATTAGAGCCTCCACAACGTCTTTCAGAGGTTCTCCCTCTAGAACATGCAGGTATCCTTCAAGCAGGGGAATGTTGGACAAATTCCAGATAAGCTGGTCTCTCTGCAGCTCACCGCGATGAGGGTGCTGAAACTGAGAATACATTCAAACTGAAATACAGTTTCAAATTTTTTATATGTAGTAAGCAAGTTAAGCTCGTAAATTTCGGCATGAAGCTTATTGTTATGCGTTTTCTATGGGGAAAAAAACATCTACTTAAATAAATCTGTATATTTAAGGGCTTCAGTCTTTAGACTGTATGCGCTACGAGGATTGTCCAGTGATAAACACTAGGTAGAATTCAGCTGCCTCCATGCCATACGTCACTTGCAGGGTGCAGGTGAGTTTCCCTCACGCCTGCGGTGAACAACAACTACAGTATTTCATCAGAATTTTAAAGGACTGCTGTGCTCAAACCCTAGAACCATACTTCGCGGAAAACAGCAGGTATTTGTTCTTAGGATTTGACACAGCAGTCCTGTTACCCCAGATGAAAGCACTAGTTCGAGATATTTAACCCTAAAAAGACAGCACAATTTTCACTCAAAACAATCAAATTTTCTACAATTTACAAATGTTTGAATATTAGAAAATGATGACCGATCGCAAATATTAAATGGGAAAGAGCTATACTATATATAAACAGCCTTAACCGACAACAAAGAAGAGGCTACTACTGCTGTAGAAAAGCAATTGCATAACATAAAACACAGAAAGAGCCAATATTCTGCAGTGGAAAGGCACTGGAAAGTTGGACTTGGTGTAAAAAGAGGTGGAGATGTGAGCATTTGCATTAGGAGGAGGTGAGAACCAACAAAAACTCAGATATTAAGTAAGCAAGAAATGACCTGCGAGCTTGACAGGTGTGTTCACCAGCATACATTTTTGCAGGACTTTATCCATTCGCTGCAGTCTTGCCAGCTTCATGCTTTCTTTGCGGTGTTGGCCGGAACGTGAATGGTTGTTCCAGGCAAAAAAGTCAACAGAATCACCAAGTATTTCTGCCGGCCACAGCCAAAGTCTGTTAACGGGAAAGGCAAGACGAGCCATTTACTCTTTTGATTGGTCAAGCGTGACCAACATGTTCATGTTCGCTTTTCTAACGGTACTACTAACGGTACTACTAACGGTACTACTCCAGTAATTAAAGCTTAGTTATAAATGGCAGAATCAAATACATGATCCTGCTGCAGGCTAAGATTTGTCAACAACTATACAAAATAATAAATTCTATCATTTTCAGCATGTAGGTGATTGCTGTGGTTTAACTCCGTACCTGCTTCTTCCAGGCTTGTGATCTGCCCTGAGCTGGCAGCTATGGCTGTTGGAACAGGAACGCCATTCTGGTGCAGAAAGGACATGGACCACGTCTGAACCTCGACAATGCGGTTTCTTTGTCGCCTTGGAGTTGAATATCTTCAGGACGTATTTTCCGCCCTCTGCAGTTGCCGCATAGAGTTCTGGTCACGTGGCAGCGAGCCAATTTCAATCGGAGTGAAACCGAAGAGCCTCTTGGTGATATCAGCGGCCTGAGGCTTGCTGAAGTCTGGCTTGACACGTTTGGCAGACATGATTTCTGCATGAAATATTTACTTAATAAAACATATCACTTTTGAAAAACAATGCAGAAACACATCCCGGAATGAATGTTAACAGTAAATGCCTGAAGATCAGTTTTAATAGAACTGCTCATCTGGGGAAGTGTAACACAGTGTAGGAGGAGCTGGTTCAACCATACATTGGTGGTAAAAACAGAATTAGAGCTCTACTGGAGGACTATTGAAGGACTATTAAATATTAATTTGATAATGTGATGATTTATTATTATTATTTTCAGCTTTGAACATGTTACATTCTATTTGTGACTTTGATACACAATGTGAGAACAGCCATCTTGAAACTCAGGAATTTAGTTTTGGGGGTGTGAAGAAACAAAACAAAGGAAAAAGGGGGGAAGAGAAACTATAGAAAGTGCAGGTGTAGGCTCTCATTCATCCAGGTCATTGTTGATCTCTGTGGGCAACTGGACGATTTGCCTTCCAGAGGGTCCCAAGTCTAGTTAGGATCATCTTTATTA
This sequence comes from Pao palembangensis, assembly GCA_015343265.1. Lineage (NCBI taxonomy): Eukaryota > Metazoa > Chordata > Actinopteri > Tetraodontiformes > Tetraodontidae > Pao > Pao palembangensis. The sequence continues at coordinate 21,149,880 of CM027082.1, read as the reverse complement.
GTATTTATCGTCTCCGATACAGAGATTTATTCGCCATCGTAGTTCGCGTGCAACAGTTTTGTAACCGACGGCGCGTGCCAACTCAGCCTGCGACAGTCACACAGATTGACAGATTGTCGGATTTTACCTTCATCCTAAGAGTCAGAGAAGATGTAGAAGGTAAGTTGTGTTTATCTTATTTAGTTTTGAGGACGGCAGCTTGTGAGTAATATTAGGATGTGTTAAGACAAGTAACCGTTAGCAGCTAACCGAGAACAAACAATACTTTTTGCATTTGTGAGTCCCACAGACGCACCAGCGAGCGTTTCGTCATTTTGCTGCCGGCTCGAAAGCGTAAACAAAGCTCCTCTTACCGTTGGTAACGTACAGCTGGTCAGTGGTTTTACACGGGACAGTGTCGTCTCGGCCTACCGGACAGCGGAGCTTGGAACAGAAGCAAACTGACAGTGGAGGCCCGCAGCCAGAGAAGACAACAATATCGATTAGATCCAAGTTACTTTTGAATATTACTAGTATTGCGTGTGTCATTAATTCATTATACTTGCACTTGAATACATCATTTGTTGATTAATTATGTCATTAATTTATTACAAATTTGATTAATGTAAATAAAATAATTCACTATTTTATTAATTATTTTTTGTATTTCTTGTATGGAAGCATTATTTGCATCATATGGTGTTATTTCCTAGATTTGCATAATGAGGAAGCCTGGCAACACCATCACTGACAACCCTCTTTCATGAGGAGAGAGATGCATGAGCCACCAGAGTGCTACATTGTCCCCACAAAAGTATGTTATCAGTGTGTGGAATATCCCTTATATACTTATATAATATAAACCTTTTAATAAACCCAAGTGTCACAAACAAATATCTTATTCTCAGGTTTGACATTAAGACTATCAAAGTTGGCTCATTTGTGGAGACAGCCCCCTCAGCTAACCCATGAGCGAAGCAACCAGCGAGGTTAGGTTAAGAAATGGTTTACTAAAGCAATTGCTGTAACCATAGCTAAATGCATGATGTTTTTCCCCAGATAATCTGCTGGTCCTGTTTGAGGGGACCATCTTCCTGCCACAACACGGACAAAAGATCCCCTGACAGGCAGCAAAGCATCACCAACACCATCCTGTTCCTCCACCACAAAGACTTTCTGGAACCAAATGAGCAGTGAGGGATCGGGACAAAGTCCACTGCCACCAATGGACAGAACTGTCAAATAGTTGACAAAAAAAATCATCCACAATCCACGGAACAAATAGTAACTGAAGAACACATTCATACGCTCTCATACAGAGTAAACACTCCCTCAATACTACTAGAAGCAAAATCTTTATATAAAATGAGCTTACATAGGCTAAATACATTTAGAGATATACAGAGATATAAATAAATAATTAGCCTATGTAAGCTACTTCTCTGTGGGGGTGGAAGAAATTGTGTAAATCACTTTGTACTATTATAGCCTAGGACTGACACCAGTCCAAAATACAGATGTTTTCATTGTGTCTGAATGAAACAGAAGGACAAATGGAGAAGTGGTCTTTTATGTGCACAATGTGGTTTTAAGATGTAGGGGATGGAATTATGGGGAAGGGTGCCTGTATCCTTTTGTGAACATAATCATTTTGTGCATCTTATGTATTATTATTAAATGTTAAGTATTCCATATGGTTTGTCATTCTTTTTTTATATTAGTAATGAATGGTTAACTAAAAAAATAATTAAATAATTTAATTGTATGAAAAAAGCAAAGGTAAAAAGTGATACCTTAAGACATCTTGAAATAGAAATATTTCTAAGACATCTTGAGATGTCTTCATTTTTCCAAGACATCTTAAGTCCTCTCAGGACAACTAAAGACATCTTAAGAGCCATGTCTATAGACGCGACTTACAGACATGTCTTGGCTGGCCAGACATCTCGAGACATCTCAACAAATTTGTCTTAAGACAATCTTCAGATGTCTTGAGACACTGATGGATGGGTATGGACAGTCAGTGTGTGACAATGCATACAGGCTACGTGCTGCAGGTGTCAGGCGTGAAAGCTGCGGCCGTTGCTGGCGTTAGTTGCTGTTGCCGTGGCATTAGCCTTTGCAAGACTGTGTGTAGCACACGGGTGAAGAGAGAGTGGACATATGGATAGAAAAAGCCCCCATCAAAAACAAAAAGAAGAAAAAGAAAAGAAAAGAAAAGAAAAGAAAAGAAAAGAAAAGAAAAAAGAAAAGCCCTACAGGCCGATGCAGGGAAATGTAAAAAACTGGTGAGGTTTTTCAAAAGAGAGTCAGAGGGTGACAATAATGACACAGGTAAGCTATCAGTATAATATGACGATAGCAGACTGATATTTGCAGCTCAGATTAGAGATGCAGCCTACAAATAAGCATCTAATTTCTGAGCCACCATTCAAATGTCTGACCAAAGACACTTTGTAATGTTCAACACTCCAAGTGTGTGATACTTCCTTTGCAAATGATAAGCTAAGTGTCAATCATACACTGTTCTGTAGGCCCTCAGCAGCAGCCCCCAAACCAACCTCCAGCTAGACAGAAGCTTCAATCTATAAGCACACACAGCCACTGTTGGCAGGTTGGATTCACGCCATGTCCATATTTTAAAGAACTACAGCACATATCCTGTGTGCTTTGTATGGCTTTCTAAGGATTTTAGGTGAGGATAAAAACAAATTAAATGATAATAAAAGAGGAGAGCACTGTGTAGATGGGCTACTTGTATTTTGTTTTTCGTTGTTAAATCAGGTGTAAGTTAACTATTTTAAAAATTTGATTCTTGTCGAGGCAGTACCCAGGATCAGTAGTGTGCTGGCAGCAGTACATGGTGTCAGTAACACACAAAACACAGGTGAGCTGCCAACATGATGTGAACAATTTTCAAATTAGTCCTAGTGTCACAAGTATTTATACCCACATGCTGTTACCACTGTCTTTATATACCTCTGTGAATCAATAATAGAGATAGAAGTAGAGAAAAAAACAGTGTGGGTTTTGTTAACAATTAGCAGACTTTCTAGGAAAACCTGGTCTAATTAGGAGAGATTTATATCCACCCTACTTTTGGCATGCTTGGGTCTAATTTCTGGCAATTTGGCCGATTTTATCAGCATTCCAACACCCTGACTGTTCAGAGCCGAGACCAGGGGCTGAGCTGCAGTGCTACACACTCCTCTGCGCCTCTCTTGAAACGATCACACTGCCCCAAGCCTAGGGCAGTGTCTGTTCCTCGTTTATTTAGACCTAAAAGTAATGTTAGCAGTAGAGGCTGTTCAAGATAATCTTATTAAAATTAGCCACTCTGCTATTATTGTACCATATAGGAGAATTAAATGTGGATTATTGAATATCTGGTCCCTGTTCTCAAAAGCTGTACTTAGTGATGAGCTCTGTTGCAAAATTTGGGGTCCGGGCGTGTTCGTCAAAGAACTTACAGGAAACCAGAACTGTCAAGCAAGGTTTATTCAGCACAATCATGAATCTCCCTGCAACATGGCGCTCACACAGTCAGGAGGCAGAGGGCCAATCAACACGATCGATCGCGGACTCTTTACTACACTGGAGCAACTCTCACGGTCCCGCGGAGGGCAAAAGAAATTACCTCTTCTTCCGTCTTAGGTCTCTTGAATATGAAAGCGCCGGCGTATCTGCTAATTCGTGAAGGCCATGCGGGTGGCGCGAAGCGCATGATCGGCGCGCTGTGCGAATATCAGCGGTGGTCACGACTCCATATGTGATTGTCATGGCGGTAAGATGTCGTGAGTCCTGCGTGGGCACAGGACAGAAAAATGCAGCCTTAACCGCGATTACATAACCCATCAACAATAAAACAAATTTTCATTTTGCTACAGCTCATATCAGATAAAAATATTGATTTGTTTTGTCTAACTGAAATCTGGCTGTCTGAGGATGACTGCATCTCTTTGAATGAGGCTACTCCAACTAGCCATATTAACTCCAATGCCCCTCGTTGCTCCGGTCAAGGAGCTGGGGTTGCAGTGATCTTTGATTCTTATTTATCCATCTTTACTAAACCAAACACAGGTTATAACTCATTTGAAAGTCTTATTCTTAGCCTGTCTCATCCCACTCGGAGGACTGGTCAGTCAGTCTTATTTGCTATTGTATCGTCCTCCAGGCCCATACTCCAAATTCCTATCTGAATTTCCGGAGTTCTTGTCAAGCCTGGTCCTTAGAATTAGATAAAGTTATGATTATTGGTGACTAACATCCACATAGATGTGACTAATGATAGCTTGGCTGCATTCAACTCCATATTAGAATCAATTGGCTTCTGTCAATACGTGCATGAACCCACTCATTACTTCAACCACATCCTAGACCTTGTGTTAGCATATGGGGTTGAAATTGAACATAACATTCTCTATAAATTCAGTTTTGTCTGACCATTATTTAATAACTTTTGATTTTATTTTAGCTGATTGCACAAAATGGAACAGAAGCATTCTCACTAGATGGCTGTCTGATAATGCTATATCCAAATTTAAGAAAGCAGTTCATGATTCTTAATACAATAACCAGGCTCAGGTGTGTCCAGGTGATTCATGCACTAGCCCTTGTTGCTGTGACATTGATACTTTTGTTGATAGCATTGTAGGCTCATTACTGCAGCACATAGCTTAAGTGCACCTCTCTCTCGAAAAAGTATAACTAGAAGGTCTGCTCCATGGTACACTCAAGAAACACACAAGTTAAAGCAAAGATCACGACACATAGAGAAGAAATGGCGTTCAAATAAAAAAGTTGGATTCTATCAGGCCTGGCAAGATAGTCTAAAAACATACAGGGCAGCACTGCGTACAGCCAATACTAGTTATTACTCATCACTCATTGAGGAAAATAAGAACAACCCAGGTTTTATTCCTTTTCTTAGCAAGAGCTGACTGAAGTCATAACTATCGAGCAATCCATTCCTCCACATCTAAGTAGCAGTCATTTCATGAACTTCTTTAATTAAAAAATTATAACCATTAGAGATAACATCCAAGACCTCCTAGAGTCTCTACCACAAAGTTGTCCGTCCAATACAGTCACACTGGAGATAACTACTAAGCCAGATACGTATCTGGACTCATTTCTCCCTATTAGCCCTCAACAATTGGCTTCTATCATTTCCTCCTCTAAATCCACAACCTGTCTCTTAGATCCTATTCCTACTAGATTATTTAAGGAAGTGTTCCCTTGACTTGGCACCTCCTTACTAGACATTATTAATTTGTCCCTGACATCAGGCTATGTCTCACAGACTTTTAAAGTTGCTATAATCAAACCCCTGCTAAAAAGCCCTCTGGGTCAGGGTTAAAAAGCAAACCTATAGGTCCATCTCCAACCTGGTCTTCATTTAATAAATTTTGAAAGAATCATCACAGCACAGGGCACTGGTAAAAGTCACTAATAACTGACAAGTTAATGGCCTCTGATCAGGGCTGTGTTTCAGTACTTGTCCTTCTGGATCTCCCAGTGCTGCATTTGATTCTTTTACATAGATTAGAAAATGAAATTGGCACAAATGGAACTACTTTAAGCTGGTTTTAAGTCACCTCTATCAGATAGACATCGCTGTACATGTAAATCCAACTAATCCATGCTCACTCAAACACTCAATAAATTTTCACTGCTATGCTGTGACACCCAATTGTACTCATCAATGAAGCCAGATGATAGCAATCAGCTAAACACAACTGCAATCCTCTGTTGCTGATATTAAGTCCCCGGATGACCCATAACTTTCTTCTAATAAACTCAGACAAAACTGAAGTTCTATTAGTCAGTCATAAACATACACACAATCTTTAGCTAATGATATGAAACACTTGGGACTAGCTCCTGCCTCTAGCACCATTGTAAAGAACCTGGGTGTTAGCTTTGATCAGGACCTGACTTTTAACACGCATATAAAACAAATGTCAAGGGCTGCCTACTTCCACCTTCGTAACGTTGCAAAAGTCAGGCCTGTCCTTTCCTTAGATGCTGCTGGGGCAACTTATCCATGTCTTTTATTACTCCAGTCTGGATTACTGTAACTCTCTTTAATCAGGATGCCCAAAAAGTCCCTCAGAACTCTGCAGCTCATTCAGACTCTGCAGCTGCGTGTTCTCTGACTAAGACTAGAGCGATACATTTCACCTGTGTTGGCCTCCTATATTGGTTTCCAATAAAATTTAAGTAGAATTTGAATACTCCTCCCCTAACCTACAAAGCTGTGCATGGTCTGGCACCATCGTATATCACGAATCTAATTAGACCACCATCAAGCCCTCTGAGATTACTCGTTCTTAGATTCAGGTTTTACTGTTAACACCACGAATCTCCAAATGTAGATATGGAGCCAGGGCCTTCAGTTATCAGCTCCTCTGCTGTGGAACCACTTGCAGCATCAGTCACAGGTGGCAGACACCCTCTCTATGTTTAAGTGTAGGCTTAAAACCTGCTTGTTGCCAAAGCCTATAAGCTTGGACTGTTCGGAGACTCTGCTGGGGGGTCTATAGACACCGAGCTTTCAAGTGGGAGGGGACTCACTCATCATGCCTGGTTCAGCACTAACCCCCTCTCCCCCGGAGCTCTCTTGCTCCATCACTAACAACACTTCCAGAGCCTGTTTGCTGGATCTCCTCACTATTCTGGTACTGCTGGATCCAGAACCCTCTCCATGGCCCTGCCTGGATCCTGCTGCTCAACGTTCTCTCTGTCCTCCCTGTCTCTCCTCTACCCCTCTCCTTTTTCTATCTCCCCTTCTCCTCTGTCTCTCTCACCATCTCCCCGTCTCTCCTCTCCTCCTCTCCCTCCCAGGAGATCGCAGCGGATGTCCGTCTACACTGAGTCTGATACTGTTGCCAATACCAATTGGCTTACTCATTGTGGAGCTTTGCCCTGGGAGCTGTTTCTTTATTTTTTTAACGTGTAAAGTGTCTTGAGATAACTTTGTTATGAATTGGCACTTTAAATAAAATTGAATTGAATAATAGTAGAATACAATATGAATGACATAATAGGATAATACAATTTGAAAACTTATTTTGGCAATGAAAAAAATGTTCTGAAATGTTTCAGTCCAAACATTTTTCTTGTAGAATTTGCCAGAGCTATACCACTGAGAGAAGTGTGAGAGCCATGTTTACACAGGGCTCAGCCTGTGAGAGAAGCTTTGCAATGGTTAAATTAATCAAAAACAGACTCAGGAGCACATTATTCCAGAAGCGTCTAGAAGCATTTGTGCTCATGTGCACTGAGAAAGTTTTTAGACAATGACAGTGTTATAAACAAAGTTGCAGAGTAGTGCACTCCTCAAGGCCTTCATTGCTGTTTTAGGGATGGTCACGACTCCTTAAAGCTCAAGCTTGTGACAATAAAGTTGTATTGAAAAGTAGTCGTGTGTGTGTGTTGTTAATTTAGGGTTGTGAATGATATAAAATAGGCCTGTTTTAGGTATAATGACACCGGCAGGAAGAGACGCTAATTTCCCTAGCAACAAACTCTTACCATCACCACAGGAGTTTACTAATATGGACATTTTGTTGGTTTTCACCAATCCTTTGCTTACATATTGTTAGGAGCGGTGTGGTGAGGACCCAAAACGCCCAGACCCTTGAGGCAGAGCGTTCCAAAGCAAAAGCCAACCGCTATTGGGTGTACCTGGAAAAAGCAAAGATGCTCCGACCGGAGGAAAAATACTATTCAAACAAAACACAAAAGTCTGGTGAAGCACGAGCAACTAACAAACACTCATGACAGTCAGTAGGCAGTGATCCAGCAACCGGGACCAGCTGGCATACTTTCATATTAGTCGCTGATGAGCTGATCAGCAACAGGTGTGCAGCCCCTGCTGGATCCTGGGAACCGCCCTCTGCGGGAAAAAGTAGGGCAACACACATATCTTAAAGGGCACACAAGCGGACCTAACACACTATAACGTCACCTAGGTTGCTTAATAACATGGGAGTTAAAACAAAAACAACTAAGTGGGAAGAGATGTCCCCATCTCACACTGAGACAATAGGCCCATTCCACCTCTGCAGACGGATCAGCTGGATTCAGATCAATGGTCTTGCTGGACTGAATAAACATTGTGGGCTATCTTATTCTTTTATTCTTCTAATGGAGCTCCAGGCACAAATTAAAATAAATGTGTTTTCACACCTAAAAAGGTTTTCTGGGCCACATTTAAAGGATGTCTAAATCACAAAGTGAATAGTAAAGGGAGGGTGTGCGTTTTCTGTGGGAAAAAAGCATCTACTTAAATAAATCTGTATGACTGAGGCTTCTCGTCTTTACAGACCCAACATGCACTGCGAGTTGTCCAGTGGAAACAAACTAGGTAGAATTCCAGCTGCCTCCATGCCATCGTCACTGCAAGTGCAGGTGAGTTTCCCTCACCGCCTGCAGTGAGACAACAACTGCAGTATTTCATCCGGGGTACAAGGACTGCTGTGTCAAACCCTAAGAACAAATACTTCACGGAGATAGCAACAGCAGGTATTTGTTCTTAGGATTTTGTTTAACAGTCCATTACAGATAAACTTACTAGTTCGAGATATTTAACCCTAAAAAGACAGCACAATTTTCACTCAAAACAATTAAATTTTCTACAATTTACAAATGTCTAAATATTAGAAAATGATGACCAATCGAAAATATTAAATGGGAAAAAGCTATACTATATATAAACAGTCTTAACATGTTTCATACTGTGCTGAAGTAAGGCATTATGGCTGTCTTTGTCTCTCCAGTTTGAAACAACACGACAACAAGAAGAGAAGAAGAACAAGAAGTCTGTTAACGGGAAAGGCAAGACGAGCCATTTACTCTTTTTTAGTTGGTCAAAGCGTATTAACATGTTCATGGTCAGCACTAACGGTGCTACTAACGGTACTACTATGGTACTACTACTTCTTGGGTATACTAACGGTACTACTCAGTAATTAAAGCTTAGTTATAAATGGCAGGAATCAAATACATGATCCTGCTGCGGAAATCAGATTTGTCAACAACTATACAAAATAATAAATTCTATCATTTTCAGCATGAGTGATTGCTGTGGTTTAACTCACGTACACACTTCTTTCAGGCTTGGCGATCTGCCCTGAGCTGGCAGCTATGGCTGTTGGAACAGGAACGCCATTCTGGTGCAGAAAGGACATGGACCACGTCTGAACCTCGATAAGCGTGGGGTTTTAGCTGTCCTTGGGTTGAATATCTTCAGGGCGTATTTTCCGCCCTCTGCAGTTTGCTATACACATTACCTGCTTTTTCGCTTACATAGAAGTTCTGGTCCTGGTAGCGGCAGCGAGCCAATTTCATCGGTGTGAGGCACGAGAGCCTCTTGGTGATATCGGCGGCTGAGGCTTGCTGAAGTCTGGCTTGACACGTTTAGCAGACATGATTTCTGCATGAAAAATTTACTTAATAACAGGAGGAGCTGGTTTAAGCATACACTGGTGGTAAAAACAGAATTAGAGCTCTATTGATGGAGGACTATTAAATAAAGGTACAACTTCAAGGAACCTGGGAGTTATCTTTGACCAGGACATGTCATTTCTCCCTCATATTAAACAGGTTTCTAGGACCACCTTCTTTCACCTCTGTAATATTGCCAAGATCAGGAGCATCCAGTCACAGAGTGATGCTGAAAAACTCATCCATGCCTTTGTCACCTCTAGACTGGACTACTGCAACTCATTACTGTCAGGATGTCCAAATTGCAATATTAATTATTCCATTAATAACCTGCAGCTGATCCAGAACGCTGCAGCCATCTATCTATCTATCTATCTATCTATCTATCTATCTATCTATCTATCTATCTATCTATCTATCTATCTATCTATCTATAAAATAATAATAAAAAAAAATATATATATATACTGTATATATATATTTTTTTTTATTCAGTGCTCTTTTGTCTCGATCGCTGCTGTAAATAGTTCTTCCGATGAGCTAAAAACCACAAAGCATTTTGTGTGCACCCGTTTTCATTTTCGCGGTGCTTAAATTGATCAACCTTTTAAAACGCCGACATACATAAACACAACATGCAAAGCTGCAGGAGATATTATAACAGAAAAACACTTATAGATTTAGAAATATTTAGTACACTATTTTTAGTTGTTTAAAACAGATTTATAAAGGAATGCAGACAAATGTCTTTGAAATGAGATTCTTTAGCTATTTTAAAAGGAAAGAGTGAAGTCATGATCATCCTCCTACCTGAGAGACTGGGAACCACTGGTCTTTGCCTCAGTCATTACTTCATAATATATAACCGATAACTATTTTACACTAATGACGCTGTAACAATGGTTTGGTTCATATATCATCAATTAATTTTTGCACTTTTCATTCTACAGAAACGCAAAGTTACAGTAAAACAAGCAACATATAATAAAAACATTAATAAAACATTTCAAAATGTTGAAAGAAAAGCCCTCCCTCCCATTCCCACAACTGCACTCTAAAGGCACACACACACACACACACACACACACACACACACACACACAGTGTATGTGTACCACACTCTAATTATGCTGCGCACGCATGTTATAACTGCACTCACAGGTTGCATCACAGTTAAATAGTGTTATCAGATCATGTTCAACCTTGCAGAGAACATCATGTTCCTGCAATGCGGCTCAAAGTGACAGTGTGACCAAAATTAATGTCAGAGCACATTCAAGTGAAAAGTCAGACCTCCCTGACTTTTTTACAGGCGGCATCGTAAGTTGGTTTCTCCACTTTGGGTAACAGTGGTTAAGATATGCGACAATCTCCTGTCCTGCTGTCAGGAATAGAATCTAGAATCGAATCTGTCTTAGCTTTTCAGTTGTGGGTCAGGGTTGCTCTATTCTCTACACTGAAAGCTGTTTAGTAATCCAAATAATTGCATTTTCATCTTATCTTCTACCAGTAGCTGGCAGCTTCCTGATGAACCTTGTGGGTGTTTTTATGTTCTGAAGTGTTCCACAGATACTATTTTGTCACATTAAAACCATAAACAATGTTTGAAATTTAATGCAACATAAAGAGCTGTTTTGTGGTTTTACAATCTATAAGAAATGCAATTGCACAAAGTCTCAATAATCTAAAATAAAATAGGAAATATTCTGACATCCAGTCTTTTTGATATGTAATGTTTGGAAACACTCGCACAGTCCTTATTTAACATTTAAAAGGCAGTGCTGAAAAAGAAAGGAAACGGAGCCACATTTACCCATCAGAATATCTAGGGTGACAAATGCACACACTTGTCTGGCAATATTATCTTTTTTAAACCGAGATACAAAAAAAGTCTTAGTGGAAATTACACAGTGTCACTCTTAAATGCCTCACTGTTCTTCAGGTGGTTAATTAGTTGATGAAGCCTGGGGGAGGAGTAGCACATTTTCTCAGCAAGCTGTAACACTTGTCATATTTTGACAGCTTTCGTCAGTTTTCTTGGAGACAGATTAAACATACTGGTCTGGTAGCTGCCCAGTGCAACCAGAACATTTGCAGAAGGTGAACTTAGAAATGTCAGGCAAGAAGAGGCCAATATGTGTGAAGTCACTGCTTTTTTAGTGTTCTCCCTAAACAACATGAACCCCTAGATCACTGATGCAACTTGTCCTGCTGTAGATTCGTTCTTCACTGAGTCAAGGTCAGATAAATAGCAGTATACAGAAACATATGTACTGTAAGAAGTACAGATAAACCAGGAAATCAATGTTCAAATAGTGTTTTTATTTAATTCAGAGATTTGGAGTGACAACAAACAACAGTATACAGTATCATGAGCGCAGTCCTGCAGTCAAAACTAACACAGAATAAGAGATATTGTAATCACAAAACAGTCAATGAGCTGCTCTGAATTGTAATGTTTTAGACATTATCAAATCAAATCAAATCAAACTTTATTTCTATAGCACTTTTCATGCATAAAATGCAACACAAAGTGCTTTACATATTAAAACAAATTAAAAACTGACACACATATGTATGCAACAAGCACAACCTAGGGGACATTCATGGGAGATGCCCACCCCAGGCCTGTGAGCTTTAAGGACCAACCCAACCAGGACTGGTGGCACACCCAGGGTGGCTTTAATTGACCGTAAGCGTGCAGCTCCTGGCGCAAAGGGCCCCCATCCTGAGGAAACCAGTGGAGCTAAAATAATAAATAGAAAGACTTAAATATTGGATGCATAAAAGAAAAAGATAAAAACTTGAAAACATTAAACCCCTCAGTAAATACTAATTAAGTAATTTGGATAAGAATCATAAAAGAAAAGATGGTGCAATAAGATGGGGAGGTGCTAAGAACAATAAGATAACACAAGAATAAGAATACTTTAATATTGAATAATTATTTAAAAGCTAAACTAAAAGGTGAGTCTTAAGCCCTTTCTTAAAACCACTGACTGTCTCTGCAGTCCAAATTACATCTGATGTCATTTACAATCTTTAGCAGAGTTGTCACTGTACTATGGTTCATCCTAAAACCAGACTGGTCTTTCTTTAAAATACCATTTTTGTTTAAAAAGTCATTCAGTTGAATAAAAACCAGTTTCTCTAAACTTTACTCAAAAATGGCAAATTGGATACAGGTTGGTAGTTATTAAGACTGTTAGGATTTGTGTTGCTCTTCTTCAGAAGAGGCTTGACCACTGCCGTTTTAAAGGCAGTGAGAAAAACACCTGTCTGCAGAGAACAATTCACAGTGGTCAGAAGTTGGTCCTCAAAAAATCCGTAAAAGGTTTTTAAAAGTGATGTAGGGACAGGATCTAAAAAGCAGGTTGTTGGATTTACTTGGAAGAAAACCTGTGAACAAGCGGTCATCTTACATCTCATGACTGATTTGGTTTGATAAAACAAAAAATAAAAAATGTACAAGCCCCTTGCTGAGTATAATGAAAGTTAAAAAATTTAATAAAAAAAAGGGGGGGCTCATTTTTCATCATTGTACTGAGCAGCCCTTGAACCACACCTTCCTCCACCGCCTCCTTTCCAGCTCCCAGAGCAGATGCAGAATAGGACACCTTTACACTTGTTATCATCAGATACTCCTCGTTCTCAGGGTAGAGGATCACTGAGTATCGTGTTAAAACAAACGCCTGGCAGAAGCGGGAAATCACCAACGTATAGAGGCATTCCTTCTCAGCCTTGTTGAGAGGAAGAACGCTTTCCCAGCCGGCCAGCACAGGTCCACCCACCTCTATGGGATTAGGATACTCCAGCATCGTGTGCATGATGGCGATGGCGACTCATAGATGCTCAACAGCGATGTGTGTAGCCCGTCAAGGATGCCACTGATCCTGTGGCGGTGCTTCTTCATCCCGGGTTGGACAACGCGTTCAGGTCATTGAGGTCACGTGGATTGGGCGCTGCCATTAAAGCCAAAACACATTAATAAAATGCAGTCAGCGCGGCTACAAAATCTAGCGCAAAATCCAGTATCAGGAGAGGATGAAAAACAAAAAAGCAAGTGCACAATCTAGGAGTGAGGTGATTTCAGACACAGATCAAATGAATGCTGCTGATAAGAGAAGGTAGAGAGAGACAACACATGGCAGCCAGGAATGCATGAATGTGACACTCCACCTTCTGGAAGCTTCATAAACACAGGGATGACAGAGGTCTTATGCTGATGATTAGAGAGCCTCACAACGTCTTTCAGAGGTTCTCCCTCTAGAACATGCAGGTATCCTTCAAGCAGGGGAATGTTGGACAAATTCCAGATAAGCTGGTCTCTCTGCAATCACATGATGAGTGCTGAAACTGAGAATACATTCAAACTGAAATACAGTTTCAAAATTTTTATATGTATTAAGCAAGTTAAGCTCGTAAATTTCGGCATGAAGCTTAAATAACCTGATTAAATGGTCAGTTCTAAAACACAAAATTAATATTGTGAGTTTCACACCTAAAAAAGTGTTCTGGGCCACATTTGGATGATGTCTAAATCACAGAGTGAATATTAAAGGGAGGGGGTGTGCATTTTCTATGGAAAAAAAAAACATCTACTTCTACTGCAGTACAAGTACTTCACTACATCTACTAACATCTACTTAAATAAATCTGTGTAATTGAGACTTATCATCTCAACAGACCCAACATGCACTGCGAGTTGTCCAGTGGAAACAAACACTAGGTAGAATTCCAGCTGCCTCCATGCCATCGTCACTGCAAGTGCAGGTGAGTTTCCCTCACCGCCTGCAGTGAACTGTAACTCACAATATTTCATCAGGAATTTACAAGGACTGCATGTCAAACCTAAGAACAAATGCTTCATGGGAGATAGCAACAGCAGGTATTTGTTCTTAGGATTTGGCTTTAACAGTCTAATACAGATAACTTTACTAGTTCGAATGTTAGCCTAAAAGACAGCACAATTTTCACTCAAAACAATCAAATTTTCTACAATTTACAAATGTTTGAATATTAGAAAATGATGACCGATTGCAAATATTAAATATTTACATGTTTCACTGTACATAAAACACAGAAAGAGCTAATATTCTGCAGTGGAAAGGCACTGGAAAGTTGGACTTGGTGTAAAAAGAGGTGGAGATGTGAGCATTTGCATTAGGAGGAGGTGAGAACCAACTTTTAAAAACTCAGATATTAGTAAAACGAAGGATGACCTGCAGGCTTGACAGGTGTGTTCACCAGCATACATTTTACAGGACTTTATCATTCAGCTGCAGTCTTGCCAGCTTCATACAACAACTGCGATTGTTGTGGAGTTAAGTAGGAGATAGTTCCAGGCAAAAAGTCAACAGAATCACCAAGTATTTCTGCCGGCCACAGCCAAAGTCTGTTAACGGGAAAGGCAAGACGAGCCATTTACTCTTTTTTAGTTGGTCAAACGTATTAACATGTTCATCGAAGACTACAAAAGCACTAACGGTACTACTACTTGATTGCTACTAACGATTTTCTCCAGTGTTAAAGCTTGATTATAAGTAAGCGGGAATCAAATACATGATCCTGCTGCAGGCTCAGATTTGTCAACAACTATACAAAATAATAAATTCTATCATTTTCAGCATGTAGGTGATTGCTGTGGTTTAACTCCGTACCTGCTTCTTCCAGGCTTGTGATCTGCCCTGAACTGGCAGCTATGGCTGTTGGAACAGGAACGCCATTCTGGTGCAAAGGACATGGATACGTGAACCTCGATGGCGTCAGGTTTTAGCTGTGCGGGGTTGAATATCTTCAGGCGTGCCATATCTGCAGTTGCCACATAAGTTCTGGTCCTGAATGCAGCTTGGCGGCGAGCCAATTTCAATCGTTGCGAAACCGAAGAGCTCTTGATATCAGCGGCCTGGGAAGCTTGCACAAGTCTGGCTTGACGTTTGGCGAACATGGTTCTGCATGAAAAAATGTAACAATAAAACATATCGCACGAAAAACAATGCAGAAACACATCCCGGAATGAATGTTAACAGTAAATGCCTGAAGATCAGTTTTAATAGAACTGCTCATCTGGGGAAGGGTTTGAGTGTAACAGTGTAAGAGGAGCTGGTTTAAGCATACATTGGTGGTAAAAACAGAATTAGAGCTCTACTGATGGAGGAGTATTAAATAGTAATTTGCTAATGTGATGATTTATTGTTATATTTAGTTTTATCATGTTTACATTCTATTTGTGACTTTATTTAAGTTGAAACAATACATCTTAACTTTAAGGCGCAGTGTGTGTTCATCTAGGCGTCGTTTTTCAGTACCAAAAGGACTATGTGGCATAAATCTAATCAATGTGTATGAAAATCTGTATTCTTCTTCAGTAAATTCTGGGCGACATTTTCCTGAGAATGAACAACCTCTGGTCCTCTGCCTCATTTTTGACACAAACACGCAGACAGGTGCCTTCTGATTCTCCATCGGACTGAAGCTGGAAAAAAATCCTTGCAACAGTTCCTAGAATTCATAGAGTAGCCTGGCAGGACGAGCCTTTAGCTACAGCATCAGTCAGCTTTACTATGGAACAGTTACCAACCTTACGGTTCGGAATGGTTTCACGTCTGCCTTTAGATCAAACTTAAAACCTTTCTGTTCAGTAAAGCGTGCAGTTAGCCTCAAACAAAGTGTGTAGGGCTGATAGATCTAATTACAGTCAGTTCTCACAGCTACAGGTAGAATAGGCTCATCAACGTTTATTCTTCAATTTTTACTTTAGCTAACACTGAAGCTCACGCTGCTGGGGACACAAACATGATCCACTGACGAGTTCCCCACTTCCTCCACCAGCCCTCCGTCACCTCCTCTCCTCCTTGTCTTTTCTTCTCACCGGGATTGTAAGTGTCCAGTCTTCCTCGCTGTTTTGTGTCTCTCTCCCCCTCTTCTCCTTCTCTCTCTCTCTGTATCTTTCTGCAGGTCTTCCATCTCCAGACCTTCATGCTGCACGGATCTCAGCCTCTGACAAACAGGGTCCTGCTGCTCCTTGCACCTCTCTTTATCTTCTTTATTCTTTTTTCTCTCTTTATTCTCTCTGTCCTGTCTCCCTCTTCTTTTCCTCCTTTACCCAGCAAACTTTCAGCAGGATGAGACATCACTTGTAAGCTAGTATATGGACTGGATGAAAGAGCCACAATAGTCTCAGTTCTTCGATGAGTTAAAAACCACAGACCATTTTATACACCCGCTTTCCAAGTTCTTTCATTTCGCAACAGTTGTAGATTTATCAACCTTTAAAACTCCAACATACATAAACACAATGTGCAAAGCTGCAGGAGATATTATAACAGAAAAAAAACACCCACAGATTTAGAAATATTTAGTACACTATTTTTTGTTGTTTTTAAAAGAGATTATAAAAGGACATATGTGTGACATATGTTTTAGAAATGAGATTCTTTAGCTATTTTAAAGGAAAAAGTGGGGAATCATGATCATCCTCCTACCTGAGAGACTGGGAACCACTGGTCTTTGCTTCAGTCGCGAGCTCTCCAGCCAAACCTGTCGGTCTTACGTCCTCATCAGGTAAATTCCTTTTCCCCCCACGCCTGCCTCCCAAAAAAAAAAAAAAAAAAAAAAAAACGGTCGGTATCAGGTAACTTTGGGTAACAGTGGTTAAGATATGCGACAATCTCCTGTCCTGCTGTCAGGAATAGAATCTAGAATCGAATCTGTCTTAGCTTTTCAGTTGTGAGTCAGGGTTGCTCTATCTACACTGAAAAGAAGCTGTTTACAACAATCCAAAATAATTGCATTTTCATCTTATCTTCTACAGCAGCTGGCACACTTCCTGATGAACCTTGGGTGTTTTTTATGTTTCTGAGGTGTTCACAGATGACTATTTGTCACATTAAACCATAAACAATGTTTGAAATTTAATGCAACATAAAGGAGCTGTTTTGTGGTGTTACAATCTACTGAAGTACTAATTACAAAGTCTAATATTTAAATAAAATAGGAAATATGCTGACATCCAGTCTTCTTGATATGTTGTTATGTTTTGTTATTATCAGAATATCTAGGGTGACAAATGCACACACTTGTCTGACAATATTATCTTTTTTAAACCGAGATAAGATGTCACTCTTAAATGCCTCACTGTTCTTCAGGTGGTTATTTAGTCGATGTTATTTACTCTAACAGAGAATGGAATTGCACCTCTGCACGGGTGCCTAAGGCTTGTGTGAATTTTTAAGCTTGCATGTGGTACATCAGACTTCACTGTGGTCACAAAGGTGCTCAAAGCAGTGGTGATAATCGATAATCGCAGTTCGTTGTGTCACAGCTGAGCCAGAGCACAGTGGAGGCAGTGTTTAAAACATATATTTGTCAGTATCCCAGTTAGTTCTGTTGTAATGGATAACAGTGCATAACAACATGAATACACACACACACACACACACACGGTTGCACTGAAAACCATTCTCCTGCAATGATTATCTTTAGATACTGTTGCACATTTACTAAGAGTAGTTTAGTGCATAATTATACCGACCAAAACAACATCAAGGTAAGTTGAGAAAGTAAAACAGCCTCCAGACGAATGATGAAAGTGTAAACATTTATTATAGCACAATAGTTGCTTTGGCTGAGGTTCTTTTCAGGCTGTCATGGGACCGACAATCTTCCGGCGTGAGCAGGGGTGCTGAGACACTTCCATCCCTGAGATGTCTGGGTGAGGAAGCTGTCCGACTAATGCCGGGATAGTGGGCGGTGGGGCCCCCTGATGGCTGAGGACTGTAGCTGACTAAAACTACCAGCTTCTTCATTTAAAATGTTTTGTAATTAAACGAGGACACCAGAATTCCTATATAAGATTAGGAGTCATAAATTAAGAAAAACTTCTTGCTAATGATAAGCAACGTCAACAACAATAACAACAACAACCACGCCTACAGTTAGTAAAAAAAGAAAAGAAAGAGAATATTTTTCTCTTCTTCCTGCAAGAGGTGAGATCACTGTCAAGGAACTGGACTGAGGTGGAGAAGCCTGGGGGAGAAGCAACACAGTCTCTCAGCAAGCTGTAACACTTGACATATTTTGACAGCTTTCATCAGTTTTTTTGGAGACAGATTAAGCTTATACTGGTCCTGGTTGGCTGCAGTGCAACCAGGACATTTGCAGAAGGTAGACTTAGAAATGTCGGGCAAGAAGGGTAATGTGGTCTGCTTTTTTAGTGTTCTCTAATAACATAAATGTTTGTTTCTTTTACTGACAAAAGCATTGCAGTTTCTTAATATTGATCACACTGCTGTATTTCCCCTCAAATTATGCTTTGGAAAGTAATGTAATAAACTTGTTTCCTTTTTGTTAAATAATGTAAATGTGCATAAAAACGTGGAATCCTGGCGCTGTGACAGACTGAGAAATCACAACTGGCAAAGGCTCACATTCCACACCCAAGAAGAATTTTGAATAACCAGTTCAGCTTCCAGGAGAAAACCTGGAGGCATGGAGTTAACCCTCCTGACCAAGGAGAACATGCAAACCACACTGTGAAGAATATGTTCCAAAGTGTGTGCATTAGAGCGGGTCTCTGTTGTTGGTCAAAGGACAGCAAGCCGTAGCACTTATCATATTTTGACAGCTTTCATCAGTTTTTATGGAGTCAGATTAATCTTATACTGGTCCTGGTTCAGAACCAGTGCAAGTGCTTTGCTCTATATCTGGCAAAAACACATCAAAATCTGTTAATCTCTGTAATGAGCAGGAAAAACATTCAGATGAAAGTGCGCGCTCTGTCTCTATGGAGGTGATAATGCAATTTCAATGAGTACAAACCTGGTTTTGTTGACTGACTGCCATTGAAAGATACAAAGCAAGCCAGAGACCTTAGTGTAACCACTGCCTCAGATTTTACAACCACACAAAAAGTTACCAAGTCTACCCATTATCACCACAAAACATGGCTGGGAATCAAGAAAAGACACAGGGCTAACCTCAAACAGTTTTATTGTTAGAAATCATAGGTTTATTATCGTTAAATGCTGTATTAGAAAATGTTAATATGAAATATAACAGTATCCCAATAATAGATATATCAATAGCAATCACAAAACAATCATTTGAAAAGAAAATGCATTGAAGCTGTGTCAAATCAGAACGCACCCTTAATATTTTGCCTTGTCACTTGTCTTTTTTTATTCCATTTCATTGTCTTGTATTAAACTTGGTTGTACTCATTGCCCTCTTAATTGCCTGAAAAAGGTTTAATTATTCCCGACACGTCTGCCATAGCCTTTATTAGAAATTAAAGAAAAAAAGGTTACAAATTAGATATTTAGAATACAAGTAAATTAATACCCAAAACAGATTAAATATAGATAGAATATGTCCTAGTTAACCTTTAAAACCTCTTACAGTACGTTCACTGTGTACTGTCCATTTGGTGGTAGACACATACACAAAGTAAATGCAATTACTGTAGAGGCAGAGATGCTTTCATCTTGTCCAGCAGTGCAGTGGGATCCTGCAGGAAGTCTTGAAGGCTGCTTCTGCTGACATATGCGGCCAAACCCACAGCAGCAGCGGCGGTGGTGAGGCCATTAATGACCTCCTGGGTTTAGAGTCTGCTCACAGGGTCTCGTCTGCATGGGACGACCACTCTCTCCACTGAGTGAGGATGGCCTGCCGGGCTCAGGACCACTGCTGGCCCCTCAGACGATACTGGTAGGGTGTGCAGGGACCGAACGCCACATTCAACCCCAGTCTGGGATCAGTCAGAAGGAGCTTCAGGATGTTAGGTCGAACACCGACAAGCTGTGCTATCTCATCCATGTAGCTGATGTAATCGAGCTTGAATGGTGTGTCTCGCACTGAGGCATTACCTAAGAAGGACTAAGGCACAACATGATGCAAACAAGTTCACCTTTAACAATCATCTGAGTAAATACCTCTGGGCCATTTTCCAGCTGCTTGCATTCCATATCCTTCAGCATGGAATCCACTATGAGGAAGCATTTGGCCTTTTAAAAAATATGTATTTATTTAAAGAAAATGGAAAGATTTGTTTATAGGAAAGACTTTCTGTGTTTCTGTTTTTCAGAACTTGCATTACCCTTAAAGACTTTCGTTATTGCTCCGGACCTGCATTTCAGAGATGAACAATGGCCCCCAGCGGCTGCACCAGCCCAATGATAGCCAGAGTGGGGCGCTGCAATTCAGGTGGAAACACATACTTGTACAGAGATGTTTTATTCTCAGACACCGAGATCACATTTGAGGGCAAGAATGGAAAAGAAAACTTGTAACCCGTGGCAAACACCTGCAGACAAAGAGACTCTATCTTAGTGGCCTTTCGTGGTCCACCAGCCTAGACTCTAACCTGGTGGCTGTTCTGTCCTGCAATGACCAGCAGTGTGATTAAAGGTATGATTAATCCAGATGTTTATGTGTGCACCATGGATCTTTTAAGCTTCTTAGAGATCGGTATACGCTGTTCATTACCACAGGTCAACATCCCTCCACTACACTTCCATCATCAAACTCACCTGGAACCTGAAATCTCTGCGAATGTTGGGTTTCACCTGAATTATTCCGACAGGATGCGGTTCGAGTCATCGTTGAACTGCGGATGTTGGCTGAACAACCTGAAATCAACTTTATTCATGTGAGTCCCTCACAGCTGCCTTTTATTCCAGCATTATCACCATCCATTAAAATCAAGCTGTGCTCAAAGAAAAATCGTAAAGCCTTATACACTACTCACAATGAGTTACGGATATTGTGAGAGACTCTGTGGATGTCATACACACGTTGTTTGTTTCACTTCAGAGATTTTTGGGATAGGGAGGCAATTGTATTGGGGTGATAGACACCTCATTTTGTGTTTTCCACGTAATGGTCTCACTGTGTACAGTGTGCCTTAGCATACTGGGGCTAACTATCCCTAACGTATTGTGAGTAGTGCATAGCTCACACCATACCTGTGCTTTGGCCTGAGATTGTACAGGCTGTGGTCAAATGTTTAGTTCAGGCAGCGCTCCCAAGACCACAGAAAACATTAAAGGAGAACAAAAATCCAGCGCCGATTAAAGAAACAAATCAATTAGCCTTATTTGTCCCCAACTCTGTTCAGAATCCAGGCTCCTCTACGAGTGCTCAGGTAAAGCTGAAAGAAGAAGATGAGGTCGTCTGTCTGAGCGATTCATTTGGAATCTGCAGTGATTATTTAAATGTGTACATGGTAAAGGTTGGCTCCAGCCTGATCACCGTCTTTTAAAACAATATCTAACCCAGACAAACATAGGCAACATAATATGGAACAAAAAATGAACATTTTTAGAAAGACTATGGTGTTCACTGTCCTTCTCTTTATTTACATTGTAAAACTGGTCTACCCCAACTTGGTGACCCGGCTGGGCTCACTGCTATGTCTCCTCAGAGTTCCTATTCCGATCTGCAGCCTTTTTATTCCTCCACTCCTCGGGAATCTTGTAGTCACGGCTGTGGAAGTATTTCCCTGTGAAAGTGTCAATGCCTGTAAAAGAAATGCATTCATAGGCAAGCAGATCAGACCCAAAAAATCTTTCCCAATTTCAGGGAAGACTGAGGACCTGTGCAACACTACTACATTCTGAAACAGTGAAGCATTATTTAAACTTTGAATACAAAAGATTTCATCACAGGCTCATTCTTATTGTCTCAATGGTTGTTTGAGGGTAGGATTAATACATTTTCTTCTTTTGAGCTTAAAAGTAACTGTATTATTGTAATTATGTCTTTGTAAGCACAATATATTTTTTCTTCATTTGCTCAAAATGAATAAATAAATAAATAAATAAGGGAAATGAAGTTTTGGATTATTTCATCTCTGTCAGAGGACCTACCTGGGAAGTCTTGCAGTGGCATGTTGGGACCAGTGATGTCAATACAGGTCATGCCTGCATCAAAAATGTGTTCCTCCTTTTGCCATCCTTGTTTTCAGTCTCAACATCCACTGACCTGAATGAGAGAAACTGGATCTCTGCTTCACCTGCAGGACTTTGGTCTGTGTGACAGAGAGAAATCTAAAGATAACAGCAGGCTGATAACGCAAAATGATCAATAATCAGGAAAACATCTAAAACAACCAACACCTAACATTTTAAGCTTTTAAAAAAAAGCTCTTTCTTTTCCACTGCCATCAGACTCTTAAACAGCTGACAGTCTGTGTGTTCACTGACTGTCACACTTATAATTTGCACCCACAGTTGGTTGCACTGCATAGTTATTTCTATAGAGCTGTTGACCTACTCTTATCACTGGGATTTACTGAGTAAAGACTGACAGTCTCAGTATTCAGGGAAAATGTGCATTTAACAATAAACACAGTGAATCTTCAAATGAAGATGACAAAGCTGTCACTGATCAGGACAGCAGGCAGGAAGTTAGTGAAGCATCCTTACGTTCAGTATGTGCTTGGTGAGATGGAAGTTATTAGAAGCGTACATTAGTAATCCATGATGAGGCGTTATTATAGTTAGGGAAAATGTGCGAATGGGAAAGTCACTGGCTCCATGCATCTCCTTGGAGGTGTTGATGATGACAAGTGATGATGCTATTTCATCTGACTCTCGTTCTCCTGCAACAACAACATCCGTCAGAACATAATGCAAGTTTCAATTGTTAAAATGTCCCAAAAAGTCACCTTAAACCTCCACAGCCACGATGTCCTTCGCTGCTTTCAAAACACGCGGCTCAGACCCTCATCCAGGCAGCATTGATGACCAGGCCTGAACCCTCCTCTCCCCCTGCGGCCACGACCGGATGTGCTGCTGCTGCGTGATTGACTGGATCAGCCTGAAAAGGTTTTCTGATGGGATATCTGACATCCGGCGTAGAAATACCGTTAATGCATTAAAATATACCAGCTCAGACCTTTAATGTTAAATGTTGATCTTCTGTAAATCTGCATTTCTTCCGTGCTACATACATATATGTTTTATCTTATCTGTTATGTTTGCCATGCAAATGTCTCCCTTCTCATTGCCTGCTCTATCCTATTACACATGAAGGCTCTCTGCAAAATCTCGTGTACCTGTTTTCTCTTTCTAGATTGTGCATGACAATAGGAAAAACAATTCAGATTCAGTTTTTAGCCCACACCCAGCTCACCCAATACTAAACTGTAATGTTTCTGTGTAGATTCTCACTCATCCAGGTCATAGTTATCCAAAGTTAGATCTCTCTGTGTCAACTGGACTGAAAGGTTTCCTTGAAAATGTTGTCTATGCTGTACAGTGCCAGGAGGAATGCAAGGAACTGTACATTGGGAAACTAGGCAGGCTGACCCTGCCAACCACACCATAACGACTCTCAGGGTGACCATCTGGGTCATTAACATGTCAATGGTCCACAGGGCTATATTTTCAGGATTCTGCCCCATAAGCTTAGAGCAGAAGCTTCTCTGGAGGCGGAACATCTTCAAGGAAACCTTTCAGTTCAGTTGACACAGAGAGATCTAACTTTGGACAAATTGTAATGGTTAACCAAACTTTAGCAAATTATGTTTGCTTTTAAAGTCATTTTGCACGGAAAGCAAATGCATGCAAATATTTCACTTCAATAGGTCACTGCTGTATTTTCAGAGACATTTCAGGAAACTACTTACCTTCTCAGAGAAAAAGCAGTTTCCTGCATCTCCTTTGGTTGGGACTGTGGGCGGATCCTGTATATAACTTTTACCCTGGCTGCGTCACCCAGAACCGCCCCGTCTCGAAAAGAAAACTGCATGTTATCAGTCCAGCATTTAATTACTTTTTTTCGGGATACTGAGCACTTCCTTGACAAAAACCTAATCTAGATTCATATTCTTGGAAAAGCCAAGAAAAAGGAAAAGCCTGTCTTCTAATCTGTAATGCGTCATTTGCTAATACAGATATTTGAATGGTACCAGTTTGGTGTGCAACATGTTGCTCCGCTGCCTGTCCAGGAGCGGGTGGAGAGGGTGGTCTTATCCAGAATGGATAGCAGTTTGTTCAGCAAAAAAGGAGTCACAAGATGAAGTGCGTCTGGTTTGGGGCAATCGCTGCCTCATTGCAGATGAAAGTGCCTGGAGGTGGTAAGGCAGCGACAATGTGCACAAACCTGGTTTTGTTGACTCTATATCATTGAAAATTACAAATCTAACCAGAAACCTTGGGTGCAATCATTGACTCGAACACAGTTTGAAACAGCAAATCTGGATGGAAACTTAATATATTGCTGATCTCAAGGACTGGTTTTTCCGCCAATGAGAGTCAGCGTTAAGTTCAAAATCTGTCTTGCTCATGGTCTTATAAGCACTGATGATCTTGTTAAAGACCATCCTGGATTTGTTTGGTATAAGATGTGTCCGGTCTCAGGTCATCAAGACAGATTTACTCTAGTGTTCCCAGAACCAGAAAGCATCACTTTCATGTTATTATAATTTTTAAA
Source organism: Pao palembangensis (assembly GCA_015343265.1). NCBI lineage: Eukaryota > Metazoa > Chordata > Actinopteri > Tetraodontiformes > Tetraodontidae > Pao > Pao palembangensis. The sequence goes on along the minus strand of CM027082.1, from coordinate 21,125,016 downwards.
AGATTTTATTTGCCTTTTGTATAAATTGTGCTATATAAATAACCTTGCCTTGTAATCATTATAAGTCGCGTTGGTATGCAAATAATCATAATCCCATGATATCTCAGCAGAAATCCTGGACTTGTTCACATAGCTATATTTGGTATTAAATAAGAAGAACAACATGCAGAGACAGTAAGAGACTGATGTATTTTGCTTTACATACAAATGTTCAGAGGTGGTACCTTGAAATATTGTATTCATGTGTCATAAATCCACTCAGAGGCAGTGACATTTACAAGAACAATTCACGTAACATTATAATCCAACATTCTGAGAGCCAGGAAAGTGGTATCAGTGACAGTTTAATAAAACAATGTTACAGTCATTCAAATCTCCATTAAAATGCCTTTTAATATCACCAGTGCAAAAATAAATCCCGCACAAAGGCTGACACAATACTACTGAGAATGCAATCCCTCGTTTGAACTCTTATTTGTAAAGGAGGCTTGGTAGCCTCCATCAACAGATGGCATAGGCACTTGCACCTGCCCTAATGGACCTGCTGCCAGCTTCAAATAAGTATGAGAAGAGTCTGAACATTGATTTAAATTAGTGTTCTGTTTCTAAGATTTATATTAGTTGCTCCAGTTGTAAAAATGCGTAAATTGAGGTGGTGTGTGTAGCGGAAATACCACAGTACTAACTGCCTGGGTTAAGATTCTTGATTCCACGACATTCCTTTTAGAGGCTGGAACACAGCAACAGTTGACTGGCTTTCTAGGCTTGTCAGAAAGTAAAAAAATGTCAATCAAAGTTGTGTTGGGTTTAGGTCCATTAAAATGTATTGTCATCACATGCCCATTGATCAACAGCTCCAAAATGTATTCGTTGTAGTGTCTTGAGATGCTGTAGGGGCCAGCACCTCTGCTTGAACTGCAATCTGACATTGTGGGAGAAACCTGCCATGTTGTGTCAAGTACGGTTTCCAACAGGAAGATTAACCCAACTTTATATCTAATTAAGAACATCAAGAAATCTTGTGTCAACACTGCACAACCTGCTAGTGAATAGGCTTTTTATTTAAAGATGCTACAATGCTTTTGATTTTACAATGGTGTTTAAGAAATCATTATTATTACTGTTACATGGACAATTCTGCTATTTCTTATACCAATTTATATTAATAGCATTCATAAACTGTGAGCACTGGCCAGTCACCATCCCCTGCACTGCTGTTCAGTTTATTGTTTTAGATATGATGACATTCGTGTTGGCATGAGGATGAGTGTCCTCTCCGTTGGGGTCTATACACTAGAGTGCTAAATGATTTGACTCTAGTTAGAGTGAATACTCTGGATTTATTGTGCAGTGTCCCATTCAATGTATTGTATGATGGATTCCTCAAAACACCAGCAAATTATTTTTATTAGAACTGAAACAAAAAATATGAATCAGAAATCCAAAGAAGTAAATTAATACAAAAAAATAAGGTCAATAAGAGCGATAAAGTACATCCAAGTTAAACATGGTCAAAAATATTTTAATATCTAAGTAAGAGACTTGCTTTGCATACAAATGTTCAGAGGTGGTATCTTGAAATATTGTATTCATGTGTCATAAATCCACTCAGAGGCAGTGATATTTACAAGTATATATCTGCGGATTGTTTAAGCAATTTAAGTGTTTGTAGCAATGAAGTTTGATAAAAGAGTTACAAATATAACCACCACCGTGGTTCATCAGTCCGTGACCTCCAGCTCTTGCTGGATTGGTTCACAACCGAGTGTGAAGCGGCCGGGATTGGAATCAGCGCCTCCAAATCTGGGAATGGTTCTCAGCGGAGAAAAAGGTGGAGTGCCTTCTCCGGGTCTAGATATTCTGATGGGTAAATGGCGTCTATGTTCCCATCCCTCAAGGACATGGAGCACAGGTTTGTTCCATCAAAGATATCTAGAATGTTTCATCACACACTTGTCTGGCAATGTGTCTTTTTCAAACGAGATACAAAAAGTCTTATTAATTACAGTGTCACTCTTAAATGTATACTGTTTGGTGGTTATTTGGTGGGTATTTACTCCTAACAGAGATGGTGCACCTCTGCAGGAGATTGCCTGGGCTTGTCAATAATTTTGAAACTTGCATGGTGAATCAGAACTTCATGTGGTCTAGGTGCTTAATGATGGTGATGTCCCGATGTCGCATTGGTTGTTGTCACAGCTGAGCAGAGCGACCTGTGGAGGCAGTGTTAAAACTTATATATTTGTCCAGTATCCCAGATTTAGTTCTGTTGTAATGGATAACAGTGCATAACAACATGAATACACACACACACACACGGATTTGCACAACCATTACTCCCTGCAATGGATTTACATTGGAGCCTGTTTGCACATTAGTTTAGTTAGTTTAATTTAGTTTGGTATAATTATGCAAGCAAACAATATCCAAAGTGAGTTGAGAACTAAAACAGCCTCCAGACGACATGACACCAGAACTCCAGGCTCCAGCTAATGAGGACACCAGAATTTCTATATAAGATTGGATTATAAGTAAGAAAAACTGCTTGCTAATGATAAGCAACGTCAACAACAATAACAACAACAAGTTAGTACAGTTAGTAAAAAGAAAAAGAGAAAAGAAAAAGAGAAGTTTTTCTCTTCCTGCAAGGGGTGAGATCACTGTCAAGGAACTGGACTGAGGTGGAGAAGCCTGGGGGAGAAGCAACACAGTCTCTCAGCAAGCTGTAACACTTGACATATTTTGACAGCTTTCATCAGTTTTTGGAGACAGATTAAACATACTAGGTCCTGGTCCAGCTTGCCCGAATACCTTGGGACATTTTGCAGAAGATGAACTAAATCATCAGGCAGAAGAGTGTGTATTGAAGTCACTGCTTTGTGTTTCTCCTAAGTAACACATGGTACAATTTGTTTCTTTTACTGACAAAGCATGCAGTTTCTTAATATTGATCACACTGTATGTTCCCTCAAATTATGCTTTGGAAAGTAATGTAATAAACTTGTTTCCTTTTTGTTAAATAATGTAAATGTGCATAAAAACGTGGAATCCTGGCGCTGTGACAGACTGAAATCACAACTGGCAAAAGGCTCACATTCACACCCAAGAAGATTTTGAATAACCAGTTCAGCTTCAGGAAAACCTGGAGGGAACGCAGGTTAACCCCATGCTGACCAGGGGAGAACATGCAAACTTCACACTGTAGAAGAATATGTTCCAAAGTGTGTGCATTAGAGAAGGTCTGTCCTTTGTTGTTGGTCAAAGGACATTGCAACTGCTTTGCTCTATATCTGGTAAAAACACATGAAAATTAACCCCTGTCTTCTTCTTCTCTTCCTTTTGGCTTTTTCCTTCAGGGGTCGCCACAGCGAATCAGTTGCCTCCATCTAACCCTGTCTTCTGCATCCTCTTCTCTCACACCAACTACCTTCATGCCCTCTTTCGATACATCCATATCTCTTTGGTCTTCCCCTAGGCCCTCCTGCTTAGCAGTTCAAAACTCAGCATCCTTCTACCAATATATTCACTCTCTCTCCTCTGGACATGTCCGAACCATCTCAGTCTGGCCTCTCTGGCTGACCCTCTGATGTCCTCATTCCTGATCCTGTCCATCGTGGTCATTCCCAAAGAGAACCTCAGCATCTTCATCTCTGCTACCTCCAGCTCTGCCTCCTGTCTTTTCCTTAGTGCCACTGTCTCTAGACCAAACTACATCGCTGGTCTCACCACAGTTTTGTACACCTTTCCTTTCATCCATCCATCCATCCATCCATTTTCTTCCGCTTATCCGGGGTCGGGTCGCGGGGGCAGCAGCCTAAGCAGGGAAGCCCAGACTTCCCTCTCCCCAGCTACTTCGTCCAGCTCTTCCGGGGGGATCCCGAGGCGTTCCCAGGCCAGCCGAGAGACATAGTCCCTCCAGCGTGTCCTGGGTCTTCCCGGGGGCCTCCTACCGGAGGGACGTGCCCTGAACACCTCACCAGGGAGGCGTCCGGGAGGCATCCTTACTAGGTGCCCGAGCCACCTCATCTGACTCCTCTCAATGCGGAGGAGCAGCGGCTCTACTCCGAGCTCCTCCCGGATGGCAGAGCTTCTCACCCTATCTCTAAGGGAGAGCCCAGCCACCCTGTGGAGGAAACTCATTTCGGCCGCTTGTACCCGCGATCTCGTTCTTTCGGTCACTACCCAGAGCTCACCATAGGTGAGGGTAGGAACAAAGATTGACCGGTAAATCGAGAGCTTCGCCTTTCGGCTCAGCTTTCTCTTCACCACAACGGACCGGTGCAGAGTCCGCATTACTGCGGACGCCACACCGATCCGCCTGTCGATCTCCCGCTCCATTCTTCCCCCACTCGTGAACAAGACCCCGAGGTACTTGAACTCCTCCACTTGGGGGAGGATCTCCTCCCCGACCCGGAGAAGGCACTCCACCTTTTTCCGGCTGAGAACCATGGCCTCAGACTTTCCTTTCATTTTTGCTGAAACTCTTCTATCACACATCACACCTGACACTGTTCTCCACCCGTTCCAGCCTGCCTGCACACGCTTCTTCACCTCTTTTCCACACTCTCCATTGCTCTGGACTGTTGACCCTAAGTACTTAAAATCCTCCACCTTCTTTATCTCTTCTCCCTGTAACCTCACTCTTCCACTTGGGTCTCTTTCATTCACACACGTACTCTGTCTTGCTGCGGCTAACCTTTATTCCTGTCCTTTCCAGGGCAAACATCCACCCCTCAAGCTTCTCCTTCATCTGTTCCCTGCTCTCACTAAATATCACAATGTCATCTGCAAACATCCTGGTCCATGGAAATTCCTGTCTAACCTCGTCTGTCAGCCTGTCCATCACCATAGCGAACATGAAGGGGCTCAGAGCTGATCCCTGATGCAGTCCCACCTCCATTCGGAACTCCTCTGTCACACCTACAGCACACCTCACCACTGTCTTAAAGTCCTCATACATGTCCTGCATCGCTCTAACAATCTTCTCACTCTCTAAGATCCTGTTAAACAACCCAGTCAGAAACCCTACTGCCACCTTTCCTAAACACTTCCATACCTCCACAGATATATCATCAGGACCGAGTGCCTTTCCACTCTTCATCCTTTTCAATGCTCTCCTCACTCCTTCCTTACTAATCCTTGCTACTTCCTGGTCCACAACAGTCACCTCTTCTACTCTTTGTTCTCTCTCAATTTCCTCATTCATCAACTCTTCAAGGACGAGCAGGACGAGAGTCTGCCAGGAGAGCCGACACACACGCCACTTTGTTTGTGGGACGGCCGAACCGTGGTGTCATTCAGATCCCTATCGAAATAAACACAGCCACAGACACACACACACACACACACTGGCAGGTGTTATTAACACAAGAGTAGACCAGCGTAAACAGTCTTAATGACTGCATGACTGGCTGGAGCATCGCGTCACAACTCATTCTTACAAGATGAAGGTTATCTAGTACTGGTACTTTTAAACTCAATTTTGGTATAAGATATCACAACTGGAGCTCAACAGGGCCATCATGCTTGTAACCAGTGTGGGAGTGGCTCATCAGGGACACGAGCTTCCCGTCATAATCAGCTGACACACGTCACACACACAATTGATAGGTTGGGCGTTGGCGGTATGGCAGCTTCATCTGCCAGCGTGGTTTCGTGCTCCTCTGCTTGCTCTGTCTCTCTCATTTTGTGTGTGTGGGTGTGTGTGTGTGTGTGTGATATTTTGTACCTGGCAGCTGGCTCCACAGGTTCATTTGAAAGCGTATGTTACCCCGGTAACAGTGAACCTGATTTCTGAAACCGAAAACCCTGAGATTCCCGTAGATCACAACAAATTGACCCAGAGTTCAGAGCCAAATTCTCTGAAACGCCTTTGGAGACGCCTTATGGTATAGAAATGAACATTCAATTCATGGACAACAGCTCTGGTGGACATTCCCAGTCAGCATGCTAATTGTATGCACCCTTAAAACATGCGACATCTGTGGCATCGTGCTGTGTAATCAAACTGCACGTTTCAGAGTGGCCTTTTATTGTGGCCAGTCTAAAGCCTAGTATACACAGCATGATTTTTTCGAGTCGGCGGGGCGCCTGGGCACCACGCAACTCGACAGTATTGGCAGGAGCACTGGGTGTCCACACTTCAAGACTCGTCTGAGACAGGAGTGTCCACACAGCGCGATTCTGGCGTGACCATCAAGGACTGACACAGAAGTACATGGCCGCAGTGTTATTGTTGTAATTTGTCTTTACGAATGAAATGTCTGTTGCTGGTCCTTGATTTTGTAATATTAAATTTCCCCCACAAAATGGTACTTATAGTATAGTGCAATTTATTTTTCTTATTCATGATGCATTTTTTGACTGATTCGACTCCGGGGGGACTAGCACACCTTTATTAAAACTACAAAACAACTATATATACAGCTCAAAAAGTACAATTTACAAAAAAACATCAGAGAACGACAGCTTCAAATGGTTTCAAGATTGGGGTCACAACTAAGCAGTTTTTGCAGAAAACTTTTGTTCTGTTTATATTGCGGCGGTAGTGGCGTGCAGATTGGTGCAAAAAGTCGGTGTGGTTAATGCGGACAGTTGTGGGGACAGTGGACAAAACTCGCAAAACCATTTTTTTAATCTCTCGATGTGTTTTGTTTCTCTGCGGCTGAGTGGCTGCAGTAGAGCAGCCGCTCTACTGCTTCTTTTCACTTCCTTATTTTTGCAGCAGCACCCATGTCTGCTCTTATTGGCTGTAGCTCTTTCAACATCACTACGAGCAGCCTGGATATCTAGCAGGTTTGATATCCAGTTTTACGTCTAAGACTCGTCGCGGGGCATCGTCAGTCTCATTAGTCGAGTCTTCAAGGTACTTAACTCAGTTGCCAAGAGGATTAGTGCCTCAACCCGATTTTGGGTGAGGTCGAGTCGCAAGTCTAAGACGCCAAAAATCGTGCCGTGTGTACTAGGCTTAAAAAAACAATTCTGTCTTTGCAGGTAGTTAATGATTAAATGGTATTTAGAGTTTAAAGGTATCAGTTATATAATCTGTTTATTTTATTCTTCATGACACAAACTAGATTTTACTCAAAAGTTGAACTCATTGAATCGTAATTTTAGCTAGGGGAGGGGAAAATAAAAGAATAATTCCGTCTTTGCCTCAATATAAATAGTCAGTGTTGTGGGCTGCCTTTCACAAACCACGGAACGGGAACGTACGAGGTAAGGCTGATGTCACTCTGGAGCATTTCACAGCTGTTACTTTTGAATATTGTAAGAATACTTGCAATCATTGGAGAAGATTTGAAAGCTTGCCGTTTTAAAAAAATATGTTTTTTACTTATTGACCTTCTTAAAATGTGCACGTTTTAGAAAAGTTTATCAATCTGACAAAAAGGTTTGGTAATTCCTTATTGTTGGGATCCCAAGACTGATAAGAGAGACAGGATATAACATTTGTTTTATACAACAGGGAGAAAAAAATTCTTTAAAGCCATGCACAATGAACTGAGAGCTAAATGTTAAGTTAGTTAATATGTTGTCCTGATTCTGAAGAATACTAAAATGTAATAAACAATGTCATCTTGCTATGAACACTGTATTTTAAATATGTCACAGAGCACGTTCCAACAAGTAGTTTTGGTGACATAGTGGCTTTTATAGTGAACAGCACAAGCAGGCGTTTTCTTTATTTTCAGAGCTCTACAATGGTGCGCAAAGTCGCAATAATCGGTGCAGGGCCCTCAGGGTTAACAGCCATGAAGGCTTGTCTTGAGGAGGGTATGGTGCCAACATGCTTTGAAAGCAGCGACGACCTGGGAGGACTTTGGAGATTCAAGGCAAGTTAAAAAAAAGCTACCCATTCATGAGGAGTAGGCAGTGCATTGCCGTAAACCCACGACCTTCTGTGATATTCTCCTCACTTGCATGCTCTGCAGGAGGTGTCAGAGCCGAACAGGGCCAGCATCTACCGATCCCTCACCATCACTGTTTCCAAGGAGATGATGGCCTACAGCGACTTCCCCATTCCTGCTGATTATCCCAACTACATGCATCACTCCAAGATCCTGGATTATTTTAGAATGTACGCACAGCACTTCAAACTGATGCAGCACATTCGCTTCCAGGTAACACCCGCATTGCACAGTCAGGAAGGTACCTTGCAACGGCATTAACACACCCCCTATTCCTCCCCCCCAGTCTTTGGTGAAGAGTGTGATTCAGACACCAGACTTTTTACGCAGTGGACGCTGGGAAGTGGTGATTGAGAAAACAGACAGAGAGGAGGAGAAGCACGTCTTCGATGCAGTGATTTGCTGCTCGGGCCACTATAGCTACCCTAACATGCCGCTTAATGATTTCCCAGGTAACAAAAAAACATTCTTACCCGCTGGTGAAAATGTACCCTGGCTTGTTGGCTGGAGCAAAAAGCACCGCGTGATCACCAAGGTTTAAATCTTCTGTGCTGAAGGAATCGAGACGTTCAAGGGAACACTCTTTCACAGCTGGGACTACAAGGGGCCCGAAGACATGTACGGGAAGAGGGTGGTGGTCATCGGCATTGGTAACTCGGGAGGTGACATTGCTGTGGAGAGCAGCAGAGTGGCCAAGCAGGTTACTTGATTACTAGATACTTGATTTTTATTGACTTCAATACTGATCTTTCCTCCTGATAATCCATGCACGTGTCCCGCAGGTGTACATGAGTACTCGTGGTGGCGCCTGGGTCATCCGTCAGGTTTCTGATAATGGCCTGCCAGTGGACATGAAGTACAACACGCGGTTTGTCCACATCTTGTTCCAGGTGTTGCCCATCAACATCCTCAACTGGATCGGGGAGGGCAAACTCAACGCCATGTACGACCACACCATGTATGCCCTCAAGCCTACACACAGGTACTGGTTGTGGCTGCTGGAGTGCTTCAGAGAAGAACGTCACATTTAAATATCACGCCACAAATCTGGGCCTTCTTTTGCCGTCTCATTAGACTCTTTAGTAAGATCCCAGTAATCAATGATGATCTGCCTCTGAAGATTTTGGCTGGGTCAGTCATTATCAAACCAAATGTGAAAGAGATCAATGGCTCCACGGTGGTGTTTACCGATGGCACCATTGCAGAGAAGGTCAGAGGGCTTCATTTCTTTAACTCTGCATTTGAAGAACGCTCAGAATCATCTCGCACTATCTCGTTGCAGGTGGACATGATTGTCTTTGCCACAGGTTACAACTATGATTTTCCATACCTGCCAAAAAACACCATGCAAAAGTCGGGCCACCGTATGAGTCTGTACAAGCACGTTTTCCCTCCACATCTGGAGCATCCCACACTGGCCATCGTGGGTTTCATCCATGCCCTCGGAGCCATCATGCCCCAAGCTGAGATGCAGGCCCGCTGGGTCGCCCGTGTCTTCAAAGGTGAGGCTCTCCAACACCTGGATCATTTCAGATCACATCTGTTTAATTACTTCTCTCTGTCTTCCTGTCTTTTCAGGACTCAATAAATTACCCTCAACCCAAACTATGATAAAGGCTGTTGAGAAAGACACCAAGGACATTGAGAGCAAGTCAGCCTCGAGCTTTGCTCCGCTTAATTATTTATTACTGACACATTTTGCAAAGTTAAAATTAATAACAAAGTAATGCAAATTCAGCTTTTCCGTGTGGTCACTGTTGACGTCCTAAATCTACTTCTGATTGATCTTCTCCACAGCTACATTGTGTCAAAACAGACCCCCCTTCAAGTGGACTTTGTTTCCTACATGGATGACATTGCAGGAGAGATCGGGGTGCGACCCAGCCTCCTGTGGCTCTTCTTCACTGATTATTCACTGTTTAAGAAGGTTCTGTGGGGGCCCGTCACAGCTTATCAGTACCGGCTGACGGGCCCTGGGCAATGGGATGGAGCCCGCAGGGCAATCTTCACCCAGTTTGATCGCATGTACCAGGCCCTAAAAACCAGACAGGTCTGATGTTATCCTTTTAATTTTTAGGACTTACAATTTTTAAAGGCTCTGTTGTAGAGGAAAGATGGACGTTTCTCAAATGTTAAACTGAATTAACCTCTTTGATTCCTCCTTGTATCATTTGCAGGTGAAGGAGCCGGAGCCTTCCGTCACCGGCCGCCTGTTTAAAATCAGCCTGATCATCTCAGCCGGAGCAGCTCCCATCTACTACGTCTATGTGCATTACCCAGATACCATCGCCAACCTTCTGACCAAGATCCGCCCTCCGACAAGCTTAGGCATTTCTCTTATGTAGGATAAACACGTAAACAATAGAACAATAGTGCCGTCAGCTTATTCAAACTAATCATATTAATCATACAGAAGCTATGGATTAACCATGATTAAATTGCAATTCAAATATGCTGCCCATAAATTCTGATTTTCTCTGTTCTTTTGGGAAATGGGAGATAAAATACAGACATATAGTTTAGCGTTGATACAGTTTATCCATAAATGAGTAACCTTGCTTCTCTTGTAAGTGGGCAAGTGGGTTCTTCATTTCCCAGCTTCTGGTGGGTGCATATGTGTGTGAGAAAGAAAGAAAGAAAGAAAGAAAGAAAGAAAGAAAGAAAGAAAGAAAGAAGTAAAGAAAGAAAGAAAGAAAGAAAGTTATTTTGGCATGTAACCTCTTTTGCATGTATGGGGAATATATTTTACAGAATCATAGCACATTTATTTCAAACATTAGGTACAAACGTGCTTATATGGGTTATATATTATTTTGTTTATATTTTGTTAAAAGATTGTAATCGTTTATCCTGCATTAATAAATTCTGTCTTTGGGGTTTCCAGCTGTGTTGATTCAAATAAAGCAGAAAGCAAATATGACTGTGGCTAAGAGCAAAACACAGGATCATTTCAGAAATATATGAGCCGTGATCTAAACTCTGTTGAACATCTGTGGAGAAGCTGGAGACTTGCTGGTCTGAGACACCCTTCAAAACCTGAGATGACCTGAGCAGTTTGTTGACAAGTAGTATGCCCGTAAAACACGTTGACAGGTACAAAAGTCTCAGAAATCGTTTGATTGTAGCAATTGCTTTGAAAGTCTGTGCAACAGAATAATAAGTTAAGGGTACCATCATTTTTGTCCAGGTTTCGTTTAGTTTATTTTTAAAAATGATTTGTTGGACCCACAATTCAAAAAGCAGTGTTTAATTTTACTGGTTAATTTTCAGTGCATTTATTACTTTTGTCAGTTTCGGGTTGTTTCAGAGACCATTGTGAGGTTTTCTTTCATTAACAGAGGGATCGCCAAAAACCATGGAGGTGTATCACTGGGATGTCTCCAATTGGCTTTAGGTCCATAATTCTGTGGAAATATGGCATTTTTCTGTGATCTGTTCAGTATAAGAGCAGCTCAAGACTCAGGGTCAACCAGAACCAATACTGCCTGTTGGAACGTGCTCTGTGAATACACATTTAAACCCCAAAGACAGAATTTATTAACTTAGGATAAAATAGTCCACAATATAAACAAAATAATATATAACCCATAAGCACATTTGTACCTAATGTTTAATAATATAATGCTATGATCCTGTAAAATAAATTCCCCCATACATGCAAAGGGCCATATGTCCCAAAAATATCTTTTCTTTTTCTTCTTTCTTTCTTTCTTTCTTTCTTTCTTTCTTTCTTTCTTTCTCACACACATATGCACCCACCAGAAGCTGGGAAATGAAGAACCCACTTGCCCACTTACAAGAGAAGCAAGGTTACTCATTTATGGATAAACTGTATCAACGCTAAACTATATGTCTGTATTTTATCTCCCATTTCCCAAAAGAACAGAGAAAATCAGAATTTATGGGCAGCATATTTGAATTGCAATTTAATCATGGTTAATCCATAGCTTCTGTATGATTAATATGATTAGTTTGAATAAGCTGACGGCTATTGTTCTATTGTTTACGTGTTTATCCTACATAAGAGAAATGCCTAAGCTTGTCGGAGGGCGGATCTTGGTCAGAAGGTTGGCGATGGTATCTGGGTAATGCACATAGACGTAGTAGATGGGAGCTGCTCCGGCTGAGATGATCAGGCTGATTTTAAACAGGCGGCCGGTGACGGAAGGCTCCGGCTCCTTCACCTGCAAATGATACAAGGAGGAATCAAAGAGGTTAATTCAGTTTAACATTTGAGAAACGTCCATCTTTCCTCTACAACAGAGCCTTTAAAAATTGTAAGTCCTAAAAATTAAAAGGATAACATCAGACCTGTCTGGTTTTTAGGGCCTGGTACATGCGATCAAACTGGGTGAAGATTGCCCTGCGGGCTCCATCCCATTGCCCAGGGCCCGTCAGCCGGTACTGATAAGCTGTGATGGGCCCCCACAGAACCTTCTTAAACAGTGAATAATCAGTGAAGAAGAGCCAGAGGAGGCTGGGTCGCACCCCGATCTCTCCTGCAATGTCATCCATGTAGGAAACAAAGTCCACTTGAAGGGGGGTCTGTTTTGACACAATGTAGCTGTGGAGAAGATCAATCAGAAGTAGATTTAGGACGTCAACAGTGACCTCATGGAAAAGCTGAATTTGCATTACTTTGTTATTAATTTTAGTTTTGCAAAATGTGTCAGTAATAAATAATTAAGCGGAGCAAAGCTCGAGGCTGACTTGCTCTCAATGTCCTTGGTGTCTTTCTCAACAGCCTTTATCATAGTTTGGGTCGAGGGTAATTTATTGAGTCCTGAAAAGACAGGAAGACAGAGAGAAGTAATTAAACAGAGGTGATCTGAAATGATCCAGATGTTGGAGAGCCTCACCTTTGAAGACACGGGCGACCCAGCGGGCCTGCATCTCAGCTCGGGGCATGATGGCTCCAATGCCATTGATGAAACCCACGATGGCCAGTGTGGGATGCTCCAGATGTGGAGGGAAAACGTGCTTGTACAGACTCATACGGTGGCCCGACTTTTGCATGGTGTTTTTTGGCAGGTATGGAAAATCATAGTTGTAACCTGTGGCAAAGACAATCATGTCCACCTGCAACGAGATGGTGCGAGATGATTCTGAGGGTTCTTCAAATGCAGAGTTAAAGAAATGAAGCCCTCTGACCTTCTCTGCAATGGTGCCATCGGTAAACACCACAGTGGAGCCATTGATCTCTTTCACATTTGGTTTGATAATGACTGACCCAGTCAAAATCTTCAGAGGTAGATCATCATTTGTCACTGGGATCTTACTAAAGAGTCTAATGAGACGGCAAAAGAAGGCCCAGATTTGTGGCGTGATATTTAAATGCGACGTTCTTCTCTGAAGCACTCCAGCAGCCACAACCAGTACCTGTGTGTAGGCTTGAGGGCATACATGGTGTGGTCGTACATGGCGTTGAGTTTGCCCTCCCCGATCCAGTTGAGGATGTTGATGGGCAACACCTGGAACAAGATGTGGACAAACCGCGTGTTGTACTTCATGTCCACTGGCAGGCCATTATCAGAAACCTGACGGATGACCCAGGCGCCACCACGAGTACTCATGTACACCTGCGGGACACGTGCATGGATTATCAGGAGGAAAGATCAGTATTGAAGTCAATAAAAATCAAGTATCTAGTAATCAAGTAACCTGCTTGGCCACTCTGCTGCTCTCCACAGCAATGTCACCTCCCGAGTTACCAATGCCGATGACCACCACCCTCTTCCCGTACATGTCTTCGGGCCCCTTGTAGTCCCAGCTGTGAAAGAGTGTTCCCTTGAACGTCTCGATTCCTTCAGCACAGAAGATTTAAACCTTGGTGATCACGCGGTGCTTTTTGCTCCAGCCAACAAGCCAGGGTACATTTTCACCAGCGGGTAAGAATGTTTTTTTTGTTACCTGGGAAATCATTAAGTGGCATGTTAGGGTAGCTATAGTGGCCCGAGCAGCAAATCACTGCATCGAAGACATGCTTCTCCTCCTCTCTGTCTGTTTTCTCAATCACCACTTCCCAGCGTCCACTGCGTAAAAAGTCTGGTGTCTGAATCACACTCTTCACCAAAGACTGGGGGGGAGGAATAGGGGGTGTGTTAATGCCGTTGTAAGGTACCTTCCTGAGTGTGCAATGCGGGTGTTACCTGGAAGCAAATGTGCTGCATCAGTTTGAAGTGCTGTGCGTACATTCTAAAATAATCCAGGATCTTGGAGTGATGCATGTAGTTGGGATAATCAGCAGGAATGGGGAAGTCGCTGTAGGCCATCATCTCCTTGGAAATATTGATGGTGAGGGATCGGTAGATGCTGGCCCTGTTCGGCTCTGACACCTCCTGCAGAGCATGCAAGTGAGGAGAATATCACAGAAGGTCGTGGGTTTACGGCGATGCACTGCCTACTTCTCATGAATGGGTAGCTTTTTTTTAACTTGCCTTGAATCTCCAAAGTCCCCCCAGGTCGTCGCTGCTTTCAAAGCATGTTGGCACCATACCCTCCTCAAGACAAGCCTTCATGGCTGTTAACCCTGAGGGCCCTGCACCGATTATTGCAACTTTGCGCACCATTGTAGAGCTCTGAAAATAAAGAAAACACCTGCTTGTGCTGTTCACCATAAAAGCCACTATGTCACCAAAACTACTTGTTGGAACGTGCTCTGTGACATATTTAAAATACAGTATTCATAGCAAGATGACATTGTTTAGCACGTTTTAGTATTCTTCAGAATCAGGACAACATATTGAATAACTTAACATTTAGCTCTCAGTTCATTTTGCACGGCTTTAAAGAATTGTTTTCTCCCTGTTGTATAGAACAAATGTTATATCCTGTCTCTCTTATCAGTCTTGGGATCCCAACAATAAGGAATTACCAAACCTTTTTGTCAGATTGATAAACTTTTCTAAAACGTGCACATTTTAAGAAGGTCAATAAGTAAAAAAATTTTTTTTTTTCTTAAACGGCAAGCTTCCAAATCTTCTCCAATGAATGCAAGTATTCTTACAATATTCAAAGGTAACAGCTGTGAAATACTCCAGAGTGACATCAGCCTTACCTCGTACGTTCCCTTTCTGTGGTTTGTTAAAAGCAGCCCACAACACTGACTATTTATATTGAGGCAAAGACAGAATTATTCTTTTATTTGCCCCTCCCCTAGCTAAAATTACGATTCAATGAGTTCAACTTTTGAGTAAAATCTAGTTTGTATCATGAAGATAAAATAAACAGATTGTATAACTGATACCTTTAAACTCTAAATACCATTTAATCATTAACTACCTACAATCGAACCATCAAAAATAAAACCTGTTACAGCACAGAATGATTCACATACACGGGCATATTCATCAAAAATAAACAAAAACGCGCCATAATTTATAGTAATCAACAGGTAAATATTGCACTGATGTTTGCTGGTAATGTGTGAAATCTGCTGTGGATTCACAGTGAGAAATGTGTGCAGACTTCTGCACGATTATCATTATCATGTTGGGCAGAAAAAAAAAAAATCATTTGATCACAGAATTCACAATCCAGATGTGCAACAAGGGGAATGAAAATATGTAGGTCATGTCCTCGGCCAATTGATACTTCAGGGAGAGGATGCGGATGTAAGATTTCGAATAAACTCTGTAGGGGCTTTTATAACATCTCCAGCAAAAGTGTGTCAGTTATGTAACAAAGATCTGGAATCATTTATCACTGACATTTCCAAGAATTTCTTATTGCTGCTCAACCTGCAGAACAAACAGGGAGACACCCCCAAAATCTCCTGTAATTATACTGAGCAAAAATATAAACGCAACACTTGTTTTTGCTCCCGTTTTTCATGAGCTGAAGCAGATCTAAAGCATTTTCTACATACACAAAAGACCAGTTTCTCTCAAATATTGTCCACAAATCTGTCTAAATCTGTAGTGAGCACTTCTCCTTTGCTGAGATAATCCATCCCACCTCAGAGGTGTGGCGTATCAAGATGCTGATTAGACGGCATGAATATTGCTCAGGTGTGCCTTAGACTGGCTACAATAAAAAAACACTCTAAAATGTGCAGTTTTGCTTTATTGGAGGATCTCGGGGGCTCAGAAAACCAGTCAGTATCTGGTGTGACTACCATTTGCCTCATGCAGTGCAACACATCTCCTTCGCATAGAGTTGATCAGGTTGTTGATTGTGGCCTGTGGAATGTTGGTGGACAGTGGAATGGAATATGAGCATTTGCCCACTCAAGTTGGTTACAACAACAGACTGCAGTCAGATGGAGACCTCAATGGGAACGACGAGCATGCAGATGAGCTTCCCTGAGACGGTTTCTGACAGTTTGAGCAGAAATTCTTTGGTTATGCAAACCGATTGTTGCAGCTGCTGTCTGGGCAGCTGGTCTCAAGACGATCATGGAGGGGAACATGTTGGATGTCCCGGCCTGGTGTAGTTACACGTGGTCTGCGGTTGTGAGGCCAGTTGGATGTACCGCCAAATTCTCTGAAACGCCTTTGGAGACGCCTTATGGTAGAGAAATGAACATTCAATTCACGGACAACAGCTCTGGTGGACATTTCCAGTCAGCATGCTAACTGCACGCTCCCTCAAAACTTGCGACATCTGTGGCATCGTACTGTGTGATCAAACTGCATATTTCAGAGTGGCCTTTTATTGTGGCCAGTCTAAATCACACCTGAGTAATATTCATGCTGTCTAATCAGCATCTTGATATGCCACACCTGTGAGGTGGGGTGGATTATCCCAGCCAAGGAGAAGTGCTCACTAACACAGATTTAGGCAGATTTGTGAACAATATTTGAGAGAAACTGGTCTTTTGTGTATAAAGAAAATGTTTTAGATCTTTTGAGTTCAGCTCATGAAAAATGGGAGCAAAAACAAATGTGTTGAATTTATATTTTTGTTCAGCGTACAATGTGACCAACGCATGATGAAAATATGTGCTGAAGAAATGCTTTAGATCGTTCGTTGACAACGTTAAATGACTGCATTTTGTCTTTATGTATTTTATACTTTAGAAACTGCCCCAGTCTTTAGGAAATCAAAGGTTAATAAATATCAGACAGTGGGCTCAGCTTGGAGCAGCTGATAAAGATCAGATCACAGGTCAGTCCAAATCATTAACCAAAACTTACATTCTGTCTGTCAAAGAAGCCAGTAGTTTAAAACTAAACACACTTACACAGAAATCAGAGCAAGCTGACATATCTGCATTATAATATAAATTTGTGTGCGTGTGTGTGTGTGTGTGTAAAAATTGAGAGACACTGTCCTTACATAGCCTGACAAGTTTTAACAGTTCCAAATCTGTATTCTGTACTGTTTTATGTACACGTCCACAGCCTCATTGGCAATGTGAAAGTTAAACTAAAACTGCTGAAATAAAAGATTTATTGTGTTTATTTTTAATCTTTGCTTCCACCATAAAATCCAAACTGTGTGAATAAGGAAAGTGAATAAGATTATCATATGTTGGACATTATATGGGTGTGTCTCTGACATATTTGTGACATGTTCATACAGATTTGTAAATCACATTGTATGCTCTTTTATAAATTAATTTATAGATTGGAATGTTTTACACAAAAATACATTAATTTAAACTTTTGCCTTGAACCTAAAATCACATGACTAGACGATAACAGCTCCAAAATCTGTTCTTTGATGAAAAATGATCATTTCTGTGAAGACGTCATGCAGCCAGCCAACCTCCACATCTCCTCCTTCTCTACTTAGGTTAACTGTCCCAGCAGGGTTTGAGGGGAGAGCCACAGCATCTCCACCAAATTATACTGGCAATATCCCATCCAGAACCCAAACATTACATCAGTCACATTGTGTCTGCCCAGCAGCACTCGGCTCAGGCCCACCAGGCCCGTCCACAGCAGCACGAGGACCCTCAGCGGGGCAGCCAGCACCAAATGAGCCAGGAGGAACCGACCACACATGGCGGCACGGGTGGCGTGGCCTGAAGGGAAGGAGTAGCGGTCCACGGAAACAGTGACGAACATGTCCATGCGGTTGTATGCCGGCCGGGGTCGGCGGACCACAGCTTTAACCATGGTAACCAGGACAATATCCAGCAACAGTCCTGGACAGCAGGAAGTGGAAATGTTTCAATAAGTCAATATAATGCAAAACCACACAATTGATGAAGGAAATGCTTACTTTTTGTATACTGCAGCCAATAAAATTAATAAATGTAGATTTTTTGTAGCATTTGATAAAATTCAGATATTTATAGGTTATTTTACATTTGAAAATGTCTGAATATTGGTTGTGGAAAATATCAATTAGTCCACCATTACTTATTTAAGTGCTTTTAATTTGTGTTTGACAAAGGACAATAATATTCTACTGTTATCGATAACAACCTGCAAAATGAAACTTTGTTGACATGACAATATTTTCCTAAAATAATTACAGTTAGAGAGATATTTATCCAAAGTGTGTCCGAAACGAGTTGCACGCTCAAATGCATTAGTGTAAAAATTCACAACCCACAATGATCAAGTATGAATTTCATACAGACGGAATTTTAGAAGCAGTATGGACGTTTTGCAAGAGAATTCATCTATATCTGCCAGTTATCCAGACTGTGCATCTCAAGACCTGAGATTTCATAACAAGCTATAACGTGAAAAAGAAGAGAGATAAGAATATTGATAGAAATTTTTCATGACAGTGTTTACTTTAGTGCAACTGTCAGCCAGTCATTTCACTAGTCGAAGGGAGGGAGAGCCGCCACAAAGAATTAAAGCTGTGTAGGGATGTACAGTCAAGTACAATGACATTCAAATTAAATGCACAGTTATAAGCCTGCTGCACCTGGTGATAAACAGAATACATCCACAATAAAGTAATGAGAAGCAGAGTTGAATGACAGCTGACTAATGCAGATCAAATCTAGAAATATGGAGACTGTTTTACCTATGAGGAGGTTCAGCATCACTTCTTGACCCGCAATGGTGTCACTCTTGTACAGACAGTAGGCAGTGCCAGCCAACCAGGGTACCCCGTGTCCAGATATCTCTATCAGTTTCATCAAAGGTCGGACGCTCCCCCAGGAAGAGTCCTCGCAAGCACAGACTCCCATTCGCTTGGAAAGCCACAGGTCGACGGCGAGGAGAGAGCTGAGCGCTACGCCCAGGAAAGTGGGGTTGAGACGTAGACCATCCTCCTCTGACAGCCCCTGACCACTCGCCGAGCCGGTGGAGGAGCTGGAGCCCCGTCGACGAGTGGGGCTCTCCGAGGCTCGGAGACGGGCGGTGGTCGGGTCGGAACCCTGCCTCTGAAGCAGGTGCGACTGGGGTGATGGACGGTTCAGCGGCTTCGTCAGCGGTACGAAGTCGCAGCGGCCGCCGGGACTGCCAAGCACCGGGCTTCCGCTGCTACGACTTGGATTTTTAGCTTTAGGAGAGGGCATTTTATCAGTCTATTACTGGATCGGACAGCTTTGTGTAATTCACCGCAATAGAAAATGTGCAATTTTGCACGGTAATATTCTTTCAGCTCACCTGAAAGCTCTGTAATTCATTTCTACAACAGTCGCCAGAATGGATGCGCCATATTTGTTCCTGTAGCTGCAAAGCTACATGGGAATTGGAGTTTCTGTTCTTTTTCTTTTTTTTATATTAAGTGTACATGACTGTCCTCTTCTGGTGCTTTGGTAGAATTACAACTGTGCCAACTAGTGCAAATAACTTACACTAAATAATGAATACAGCGATTTTTTTTTTAAAGTTATTTTTATACTAGGGACGTTGTCCTTGGTGGAAATTTGGGTTAAAGTCCTGTGTCACTGCCGGAGGTACATACAGATTAAGCAGAAGTACAACCTGAAATTGGAGTCCAAGGCACTGAGGTCCAGACAGAGGAGACACATAATGACATTGTCTCATTATAGCAACATATTAAATCTTATAGATGAGTTAAGATTCACAAACTTAAAAGTGAGCTGAAGCATCGTGTTCTTGATGCTTCACAGTTCAGTGACAGTGAAAATGAGACTACCAATTTACAGACAGAGGAGATTTTAGGCTACCTTTTTGGAATTCGCCACTGAACAGCATAACAGAGTCTTTCACCACTGGATACATGTCATGGCAAGCTGGAGTCATCTCCTTATATTGTGGCCAGAAAGCAAGGCCCTAAGACGCAGCTTATCAATGTGTTTTCCGACATCTTTAAAGAACTTTGTAAACATCATTGAAGTATTCATAGAGCATCCTTCTGAATTAAAAACTTGAGCTCAAATTTGGAGCAATTGCAAACAACACAACATGATAAAGTTTCTTATTTCACCACACAAGGAAGCATCTCCTTTCTGTCCAAGGCCTGGGGCGAACATGTAGCATGTAAGATAAACACATTACAGAATCATCGGTTCCTTGATAAACTCCTACCAGGGGACTTGCTACTGGCTGATAGGGGGTTTCACGATTAAGTGTAGTGTTGGCCTGTTCTGTGCAAAATGAATAACACCTCCATTCGCAGGAAGGAAGAAACAGCTTATCTGAAAAGAAACAATCTAGTCGAGAAATTTCTCATATGAGAAATCACGTTGAAAGAGATAGGAGACTTCCAGTTGAGGTGGACATTAGTTCATGTACAGGCCGAGTGAAGCATTTTGTAAATATTTATTCTGTAATATATAAAAAGTATTAATAGATAATTATGCAGTATTTTTACAGTAATGTTTGGTATTTTCCCATTTTGGTTGACTGTATATTCTTCAAAAGGAAAATACAAAAGGAAAAAAGGCTGGGCATGCAAGTGATATTATGCAAAGAGTTTCTTTTTTGAAAAGTTCTTTTTTCAAATAGTTTTGACACAACTGTCAAGTCAGTTTAGATATCCTTTGAACCATTGCCAGGTCAGTTTCCCAGCGTTGACGTCGCGATTTATGGCCAAATGTCAATGTTCGTGGACTAAATGTTCTTTGGTAGCTCGTACGGATGAATGTCGAATCCAGTCGTCCTTAATTTCATTTCATATTCCACATTTTCCTTTCGTTTACTACTACACTCCTCCACGTCGAGCGACGTTTGTTTTGCTTGTCAGTCCGACTGAGAGGGGCGTGGATGCTGGTTGTCGTAACAGCCAATCGCCGCACATTTCCGGGTTCCTTCACGTGGTCCTGCTCGGTATAGGCCGGATCGTGCGCGTTTGTGGTCCCCTTTTGGAAAAGCTGCCGCAAAGAACCGACCATGCCTGGACTTCTGCTCGGAGACGAGTTTCCCAACTTCGAGGCGAACACGACCATCGGCAGGATCAAGTTCCACGACTTCCTGGGCAGCTCGTAAGTGCGCAGACGTTGCCTTTGTGACGTCAACATTATTTGGCTCTTATGTTTTGATAAACGGGTAGAAGAGTGTGCGGACCGGTGGATCAAAAGTCAAGTTTTATTCTTCAGATTTTGCTAAAATGGCTGGTCAATGTTTAACCTTCAACACCACCGTGAACCTGAACACGTTCCTTTCATTAAGCCAGGAATTGTTGGAACAAATTGGGGCCGTCCTCACAGGGGTCACTCATATCATGTGATCACAAAGGCCGTTTCAGTAAAGCTTTTTCTAAAATCTTGCCCCAGATTTCCTGTCATAAAAAAAAAAAATTCTCAGACAAGTCACTGGTATTTATCAAAAAAAAAAAAAAAGACCACATTTTCAGTGTCAGCTGCGCCAGCAAATCTACTGATTGCTATGCCTTGGCCTCAAGCCCGTGTGTAGAATGCTGACCCAAATGTTGATGCGTGGAACAAACTAAATGTTTTGTGCACTTTCTCCTCTGCAGCTGGGGCATTCTCTTTTCCCACCCGAAGGACTTCACCCCTGTGTGCACCACGGAGCTGGCCCGAGCTGCCAAGCTCAGTGGAGAGTTTAAGAAACGAGATGTGAAGATGATCGCTTTGTCCATCGACAGTGTTGAGGATCACTGCGACTGGAGCAAGGTCTGGGAAGTATACACACACACTATCTGCAGCGCCGCCAGTTAGCTTAAACCAGGATGATAACTATGTGGGAAACACATTGACCTCCAGTGTTTATTACACATTTAAGTTTTAAAGCATCAATATAACAGGCAGATAACCAAATATTAACTTTGGATCCATCTCTTAAATCTCTTTCCCTGTTTTGAAAAAGTGTCATTTAAATATTTTCCCTTTGCTAGAGGTAACATAAAACCATCATTTGTTTTTGAAATACAAATGATCTATATTAATTGAAGCATTAAAAGAGAGAGGTTGCTGGGTGCCAACTGAATGTTCTGGGTCTATTTCTGTTGTCCTTCTATCCTCTCGGACAGCATCTTGCAACAGACCAGGCGCTGCAGTCTTGTGTCAACTGCAATTTATTTAGTTTATTCCTCACCAGAAAGTTAAAGATGTAGTTTCCTGTTAAGTATTTTATCATCATGACTGTTGAGCAACCCATCATGACCCAGATGTGAACGTGCTCCTTCTCGTTCTAGGACGTGATGGCGTTAAACGCTGAGCCCGAAAGTCCTCTGCCCTACCCCATCATTGCCGATGATAAGAGGCAGTTGTCTGTCCAGCTGGGTATGCTGGACCCCGATGAGCTGGATAAGGATGGAATACCGCTCACGGCTCGCTGTGTAAGACTGCCCAGGGCCACTGTGTACCGGTCTTTGTGCCCAGTCTGTGTTGCTTGTTTGAGGCATGTTGACGTGTCCCACCTCAGGTGTTTGTGATTGGCCCTGACAAGAAGTTGAAGCTGTCCATCCTCTACCCTGCGACCACAGGAAGGAACTTTGACGAGCTGCTCCGTGTCATCGACTCCCTGCAGCTCACTGCGCAGAAGAAGGTGGCCACACCTGTTGATTGGAAGGTACATTTACAGAGTTTAATGACAGGCACAGAATATGTTGTGCTTATATTTGTGTTTAATCATTACCTCACTGCAAGGTTTAGATTATGCCTTTATTCATTTATTGAGAGCTGTTTAAAGTTCACCATGATACAGACGACTGTTTTTTTTTTTTTTTTTCACCTCACGGTTAACATTGTAGGTCATGAAAACATGACCTACAAACGGGGGCAGCACGGTTTGAATTACGGCGCTGCTGTGGTTGGCACAGTCTGCTCGCAGCAAGAAGATTCTGAGGGGTTGGAAGTCAGCAGGTACTCCAGTTTCCTCACACAGTCCAGAAGCTGGCTCCTTAGGTGTGAGTGACTGGTGTGTGTCCAGTCAGAGCCCTGGCCGGTTCACTATAGGTCATTCACACAGTTGGCCCTTTTGTCTCGTTGGAAGGCAAAACCCTGTCCCAGTCTGAGCTCTCTGGATCAGGTTGCAATAGTTTAATAGCTCTCTGCAATAGTTTGCTCCATTCAGCCGTGACCGGCCTCTCTCTGCCAACACGGTGATGCACCGTGATGCTGTGCCACCACGCTGCACTGTGGAGATCTTTTTGGACAAGTGATGAGCGGTGCCTTCAGTCTTGGATTTATAAGATAAGAGGATCTTGTCTAAGAGTACCTTAGGTCTTTTTTTTTTGCAAACTCCAGGTGGGTTTTTAGAGGTCTTTTACTGAGGTGAAGCTTCTTTCTGTCCGCTCTGTCACTCTGCTGTGATTGGTGAAGCTGCAGTGATGTTTGACCCCCTCTGGAACATCTGCACTCAGGGTCCCCGGAACTCAGCCTGAGCCACCTTTTCACTCTCGGTCGCGTCTCTACCCAGGACCGTTTCCCCAGACTACTCAGTTTGGTCCGACAGCAGCTCTGAGACGAGATTGGTGGTTCTTGTGAACTTCTACTATTTCAGAAGTGATCTGCTGAGAACCTTCAGCGTAGCAGAAATGATGTGTAGCTTCTGTCTGCATGGATACAGTCCTGTCAGCTTGCTTGGACGGGTCCTTGGCCCCTCAGATTACCTTTGGATCGTTGTCGATTTATGGGGAACCTCCCAGTACGTTGTTCTTTGAGGTGTAACGGAGAGTCAGCTGGACATCAACTGAAAGATGACAGAGAACCTTCAGGGACACACCCAGTATGCCAAATAACCTGTCCAAACACGAGCCGGCATATTTTGGTTTGAACCTATGCTGAAAATGTCCCACAATGGAGCTATAAAACCGTATTTGTAGTTTTGTCTTTGTTCCACACGGCAAAAGTGTAAATTCGTCCTAGCAGTCTGTGCCACGTATGCAGAGCTGAGCAGAATAACTGTAGCTCTTAGTAATGAACTATATATATATTTCTTAGAATATGAAACTGTCTCTATATTTACAATGACACCGAAGTTTGTCTGAACGAAGTTTGCACATTTTCCGTATTTGTTTTGCTATACATACCTTTGGCTTTCATCTTTATCAGAACTGCAGAAAAGACTGACTGAAATCCCTCCTTCACATTCACAAAAGACATGTACCGACAGCAAGTCGCACTCCGTTTTTGTCTCTTTCAGCCTGGCGACAAGGTCATGGTCATCCCGTCGCTCTCAGATGCCGATGCTGCTGCTCTCTTTCCCAGTGGCGTGACGACTAAACCGATGCCTTCTGGGAAGTCGTACCTGCGCTACACCCAGCCCTGAATCATCACTAAAGCTAAATGTTGACAGGTTAAACGTTTTAATTTGGAGAATGCACACACACAGAGAACACATGGACGTAATTGATCAACTTGGTTTGGGTGATTTTTTTTTTTTTTTTTTTTTTTTTTTTGTAGGATTATAATCCAGTCCCTTGTTTACCTCCATTTAATAAACACACTTACACATGTATATGGCCTCGCCTCTACTTTAGGAAGAATATTTTATCTACTTTCCTCTGCTGTGAGTGGTTGGACCACTGGGTGTCCTCCGACCTCCTTTTAACTTTAATTAGCGTTTCCTTTGTGATTACACTACCTTCTTTGGTCAGTAGGTGGCAGTATTTGCACAGGAGTAGACCTGTTGGCTCTTTCCGGAATCGGCCTCCTGTTCTGAGGAATTGAGACAGAGTGGAACCATGTGGCTGGACATAGTAGTTTATTTACATATCTCATTAATTAAACATCAGAGAGCCTTAACATCAACCTGATACGGACGTACATCAGCGCTGCTGAGGCAGATTTGTCAAATCCACTCAGAGGCTTACTAAACTTTTTCTCCAACTTTTTCAATCTGCCAGCTCAGCATTGCAGACTAATGGCCCGGCTGTCTAAATGTCTTAATGCACCATTGATTGGTCTTTTCAATTAATAGCCCTGTTTGGTCAATTCTTTGCACCCAGGGATTTTAAATGGCATGAACCAGATGTTAGCCGTTCCGTCAGACAGTGCCTGTTTAGAAGAAGAAGAAGATATAGGTTATTGGACCCAATGGGAAATTCAGGTTTTCACAGAAAATTTTTTTTTTTTTTTTTAAGTTAACACACATGTATTGAGGGAAAGGTGACTGCCCACAGAGAGAGGGTGAGTAGGCTGCCAGACAAGCACCGTGAGCATTTGGGGGTTCGGAACCTTACTCAAGGGTATCTCTGCGGTGCTCAGGATATGTCCTAGCACCTCTCCTGCTACCAGCAAATATTTCTGTGTTTTTCAAGCTGCTGCTTTCTCTGCATGGCGCTAAAACCACAGCATGTCTGGTGGGCTGTGCAAATAAAAGAGGCAAATGCTCTGTTGTCTGCTAAAAGGATAAAAATGAGTAACTTTTTATAGTTACAATCATTATTATATATATTACAATCAAGGAAATGGGCCATTAAATTGGCACTAGATTCAACCTTCAACCATATTTTAAAATATCAGCTGTTATAAATTCAGGAGGGACGTTGTCGGGATCTGTTAAATTGCTCTGGGTGAAACAATCCAGACTCTTGTCCTTGATAACCTTTGCTGCCCTCTGAAAGGGCTCCAGATAACCTGCAAACGGTATTGAGCGCTTTGCAAGACCTTTCATCTGATGCATAATTGACCCTCACTTTAATCCTAATTTTGAGTTTGGCTTCGGCTGCAGACGAGCCGCAGCAGTCGGAGCGGTGTAAGGTTCCCATGCCGAGTGATTCAACCCTCCGAACTGACTGGTATTAATGACTTTGACCATTCCAGAGGTGAAACACTGATCTCCTGCACACACGCGCTGATGCTCCAGCGTCACCCTTGCAGTGAGTCAGAAGAATCCTGAGGTCAGAAAGAAAAGATGGAATTCCCTTTAAGTGAAGCGGGAGGCAGAGAGCACGCACAGCCTGATAAAATACACCCCCCTCCTCACTCATGACATGCACACAATGTGAACTGGAATTTTTTTTTTTTTTTTTTTGTTCCTCTTCAATCAGGTACTCGCTTTATGAAGACTTCAGTACATGTTTCTTAGAGAGAAAAGAACAATAATGGATGCTTGTTTCTCAACTGCGCCCTGAAAGAATCCAGGTAACCTATACTGCCCCCCCCCCCCACCACCACCACCACCAACTCATCTGCCTTTTCTCTTTTTCTTCTCTGGTGACTTATGTCCTCAGGACTCCTCCAAAATAACGCCTACGCAGGCACGGCGAGGCGATCAAGTGCATTTCTCAGATTCCAGACTACAATAGCCAGTGCCAGAGAATGAGAAGCACTCCGGGTGTCAGACACTGGCTTAATTGCCCGGTACCAACCAGCTCCCATCCGCACCCCCACCCCCACCCACTGGGACGTGTAACACAACACCAGGCCGGGCCAGGTCTCATGGGGCAACAAACAACACACCAGCTGCTGCTCACACACACACGTACTAACTCCTGATCAAAGACATGTACAGGGCTCTGAAAGCAGTGACTTTATACCAAACATGACTAATCTCAGAGATGTTTTCCCTCCAGAAGTTTCCCTGACAAGCGATAACCACCTGAGGATCCGTAACGAAAGCTCTGATGCTAACATTGCTGTTGACAGTATAAAGGAAAGGTGCGGCTCTAGACAGACGCTGAACATTTGATCAAGTTTGGTGTTTAAGAGTGAAAACGCACAAATACTGCCTAAAAATATGCACAGTAATATACTGGAAGCATCCCTATCAAGCAGCAATGTTTTTATGTGCAAATTGCAGGAATTAAATCCAAAGTGCCTCCTGAGGCGAGCTATTTTACCACGTTTCAAGTGCTCCTCGCTAATTTCCCAGAATTTCCTTTAATATTTGGATAAAGGTGTTGCAGACCTCTGAAGCAAAGTGGCGACAGCGTTGTGACGCGGTGAACACACTCGGTGGGCGTACATGTGTGGGTCAGCAGCCGTGTTGACTCCAGAGCTTGTGCTTTGCGATGGAAGAGGTCATTATTCCCATGCTGTGTGCCAGGCATTGAAGCTGCCTGTAACCTGCAGGTTAACAAGCCAGAGACCAGAGGAGCAGTCAAACACAAACACACACACACACACACACACACACACACACACACACACACACACACTGGTACTTCTTTGTAAGGTCTTTCATAGCTATAATTACCCAGCCCCTTGCTCTAACCATCCCAGCTGACCCCCTAAGACCAACCCTAACCCTAAAAACCGTTTTTACCCTCAGCCGAAATGGTTTTACTTTCCAAAAATGCCCTCACTTTACTAGTAGAATAAGTATTTTGGTAGTATGTTTCAAGTACAAGATCACACACACACTCCCACATAAGCTGAGCTAAAGCTTGATACTTTCCAGACGTTGCCCTCCTTTTTTTTTCTCTTCACCCTCCTCAATCTCAACCCCCATACACACACACACACACACACACACACTGTAACAACTCCCATGTCTCACTCAACTGTGCTTATCAAAGCTCCTGCTTCGACTTCCCTTTCCCACAGACGAAAGGCTGCACAGTCGCCTCTTCGCTGTTTCTCTTTACTCCCTCCTCATGGGTTGCTGTGCCAGACCAGCTCTGTGGAGCGATCTGCAGAGAGGATGTACTTAGTAACTGAGCTGAAGAGCGTGAAGGTCAAACGCATAAATAAAAACATGCACACTGACCTCAGGATTTGGTTGAACTTTAAGGGGCATTAACCGCCTCACGGTCGCTGCGGCTCAATCACGGGTCAGTGGGCCTTTGGGCTGACTCGCCCGTATACCCTCGCTCAGGGAGGCGAGATCATAATGATAAAAGTGATGAAGGCGTCTGAGTCGAGCGGCGAGATGGATGCCATTGTTTTGATGGCACCTCGTAAATACGGCATGCGGACAGGCTATTATTGCACGGCGTCACGGGGCCAGGTAGTGATGAATGAGAAAGGTAAAAGTGCAATCAGTCTCTCTCCTTATCTTTATGTTTCTCTATCAATATCTTTGTCTTCCCCCACCCCCGCTCCTTTCTATTAGAGACACATTGATCACCAGCTGTTGGCATATCACCTGAGTAATGGTTGAATGTGTCTGGGCTTTAAAACAACCCCCACTTGAGTGCCAAGAACTTTATCATAGCGACAGGACAAATGGCTGCTCTCACAATAAACTGCATCTCGTGTGTGTGTGTGAGACTTCAAACACAAACCAAGAAAGAACAGACCTGCAGCAAAGCGCAGCTCTGCTAGACCACTTTAAGTCATTAATAATGCTTTCAACGTGTGTGCGTGTGTGTGTGTGTGTGTGTGTGGAGGGGGCAGTCTTTGAGCAGCACTCTATTCTAAAGGTATATTGAGTTATTTATACTTCATCTTACAGTTTCTGCCATTCGTTCATCAGGTAGCTAGCGGGACGTGTTTGGAAATAGTTTTGTTTTATCGCTTGTGAAAATCACAAGAGGAGTGATGCAGTAAAATGTCTGCTAGTACATGTTCACTGGCCAGTCTCGCAGTAATAACACAACATTCAGACAAGATGTCTGAGCTGCTTGTATCCTGTGAACCACAGAACCCGTGGAAGTGTCACCGCTGCTGCAAATATCTTTATACACTGACTTTTAGTGAGGAGAACAAATAAAACATCATGGGCACAGACTTCTTTTTTCATGACGCCTTCTCTTGAATTATTATTCTAATTTGTTCTCGTATGTAAATGACTCTTGAACGAAGGCATATTTTTTGGGGCGGAAATAATCTAATTCTCAGTGAGCTTCAGCGCTGAGATACAGTGCAACACGTGATCATGCATTGTTTTATATCATTATTTCTGGCCTTCATGGACCCTCATAGGGATGGGACCTTTGGAAGTGGGTGTGGGGGGGTGAGAAGTGTCAACGCGTTTCCCAGAGTTTGATACATCGGCACAAGCTTACTCAGAACAAACGTTCCAGCTGTCACTTTACACTGAATGAAGAGGCTGAAGTGACATCCGCAATGGACTGTCATGCTTCTCATTTTCCATACGTCAAAACTATAATACAACTAATCTAACAGTGGATTTTAAATGATATTCCGTAGTTAAGGAACTAAGAAAACCAAAAATGCTACTTTACTGACACCGATGGGTCAGAAGGAATGGGGCGATGGGCATCCAGGTTCTTCATGTCCACAGTTTATTTGTGTTTAAGTGGGTGGCAGATGTGTGAGAGGGCCGACGGAGGATGTAGAAACACCAGTTTTAAATTATGTGAGCTTTCAGCTAGGTGCGTGTGCTGGTTTTCCTATATGCGTGTTTGTGTGTGTGTGTGTGTGTGTGTGTGTGTGTGTGTGTATACTGCATGCATAATACCGGAGGAGGGGTTCTGAGGATGGAAGATGCAGAGGTGAAGAACGAGAAGAACAAAACATTTTTTTTAAATGTGATTTGGTGTTGCTGTAGCAACTGTTTAGAGTTTAGATATTTTCCCCCTCCAAACCATAATGGGCTTGTTTGGAGCATAATGAGAGCAGTGTGACTTTCCTGGCTCTCAAATCCCAGGTCTTGTTCACACACACACACACACACACACACACACACACAGAACTGGGAGAGTAACACGTGTTTTTCTTTAGTACTTGTTTATGTTCGTCCAATGGTGGGGGAGCAGAGCCACGGTTAACTATCAATTAAAGCGATGATCATAAAACAAGCACTTGTAAATAAACACTGCCAGGAGAACAGAGAGGCAAAGAGAGGCCGAACCAACACTGCAGCATTACTATGAGATATTTATCGGCATGTTTCTTCATATACACTAGAATGAAAAAATGCTTGAAAACTCTGCAGGAAAAAGCTGAATAACATAAAGAGTGCGCACACTTTTTCCTGTCTCTGGGTAGGATGTTGTAAATGTAACTTGCAGGCCTCTCTGCACCAGAGACCGCTGAATTTTCTGGGTTACTGCTTCCAATAAGCGTGCTTATAAAACTTTGTGTTAATGGAGCTTTATGCCAGAATTTGCTGCACACGGCGAGTAATAAGTCTTTGTGTGTGTGTTCAAGAAGTTTGGAGGTGTGTGTCAAAGTGTGTGTGAGTTAATGTCTCCTCTGTGTGAGCATAATGAGCTCCCCTGGGCCTCCCTCACCTTCACCCCTCCTCCGCTGCTCCCTCCCTTCACCAACTTTCCCTAAACTTGGCCCTATTAACCCCTCACTTCCCGCTGCCTGTTTGTTTAAGTAGGGGATGGCGAAGAGTAAAAGGTGGCTCTCCTGCCTCTACACGTGTTTATTTAATGGCAGCCCTGGATTCAGGCCTGGATGAGAAGGAAACGGAGGTTGAGTTAGGGCAACTTTGATTTTTGTGTTTGCGATACAACGAATGGCACTGGGGATAAAAAAAAACTGGCAGCTTAGACATCGGGTCATTGCATTCACACCTTGGACTCACCCGGTGGCCACAATACCGAGCTCAGAGTGATACGTGGAACACGGAGCCACCAAGAGTGGCGTCTCATTGCCTCTGGTCCGATCTGAAACTTTATAGGATCAAGGGTCGGGAGCTGCCCTTTCTGCTTGTGCAGGTGAATGTTGGTCCCACCTGAGGGCTCAGCTGAATGCAAACCTCCTCACAGAACCTCCCAGCTGTCAGCAAACGCACTTTTCAGACTGACATACAGTAAAAGTTCCATTTTAAAGGCAGTCAGCCAGGCGGTCGCCTTAACAGTCCCTCTGTGATTAGATTGTTCTTTCTCATCTGCCATTATTTCTAATGGGATTTCTGATCCGTAGCGTGGGATCAACCAGGGTGCTGATGGCACTCGTGCTCTTCCTGCCAAAGCTGCAGACACGCAGCGCTGAACGTGTCCATGCACGGAGCTGTGTGGGAGGCCCTGCACGTGTGGCACACTAGCTTCCCCCTGAATCAAAACTAAGTCAAACATTTGCTGTTTGCTCTTGGATTTTCATCAAGCTTCTCACATTCAGAGGCGGCAGGTGCAGAAGTGGCCAAACTGAGGTGAGTTATTTGCGTAACCCTGGTTATTTATAACTCCCTCAAAGGCCTCGGTTGGGTTCATTCTTGTGGCTGTTCGGTATTTGCACACGGGTGTTTGAGTCAATTGTGACGTGGTCACAAGCTGATTAGCGCCAAAGCTCAGTCCAGCACATTCTTTGGCTCCCTCTGATATAGACTATCACAAATCATGCTAAATGTCACAAACACCCCACAGGGTTACATTTTTCTTCACAATGGTTCCTGTGTTCTCTTCCTCCGCGGTGTGATTTAGCCATCTGTGAGACAGAGCCTGCAGCTGTACAAAGAGTGGGAAAACGGGCTCCCATCAGGTGCATCTCTGACCCCCTGACATTTTCTGTGTTTGGGATGTCTTTAAAGGCTTCAGTGGGTGGAGGTGGGAGGGCAGGGGCAGCCAGATTCTTCGGGGTGGGGGGGGCGATTCAGTGCTCAGACGGGGCTGTGACCTCAGCGGGGATTTCCCAGTCTGATCACTTGCACCCAGTACTTCATCCCTCAACTCTGCTGCAAAGGGCTGGCATCCAGGTTAGAGATTAGGATTACGCCTCCACGTGGCCTCCGTCCATGCAGTGATGACATCACAAACACCTCGTCATAGGATCTGATGCAAAACCTCAGGCAGGAAATCCCCCTCTACGATTCTACGTCCATCACTTTGGGAACCAGGCTAGCAGCAGTCGTAAGGGAAAGTGACAAACTTGTGGAAGGTGACGATCTGAGGACGTCGGTGGTGAGACAGCGTTTAATGGCCCAGTTGTCCTTAAAGGTGATGAGGGTATGAGGAGCCGTTGATGATGCCACAGCAGGTTCCACATTAAAACAAAACCTGACCCTGAGGTGATCTGGCTTGTTGTACACCGTTACAGCATCGCCAAGATAGCTGCAGACGTGCATTAGGAAACTTTACAAAAATAACACAAACTGGTTCTTGCTAAGTTAACAAACTCTATATGAATGCACCAGCACAGGTGTAAATGCTCCTGCGGGGCCGTCGGGTTCGCCGTCATAAATCCTGAAGGTTTCTGTGAACGTCTACCAGGTCGCGGTTCTGTGAGCCGCAGCGGCACAGTCGGCTTTTGTACCTCTGACTCTCGGGTTCTCAGAGAAGCACAGCTGGCCCGCCGGAGCCAGCTTTTCCCATGTTGGCGCTGATGGTCGGGCACGCTGGGATACGGCTAATGTGGGGTCCTTTCTTCTCCAAAATAGCAACAAAAATGGACTTGATACCCGTAACAGAACACACTGGGCAAAGGCCACACATCACTGCTCCAGCAGATTTAACAACAAACAGCCTTTTTTTTTTTTTCAACAGCGCTCTTTGTTTTATTGCATTCACTGTGGTTATTGCTCAGATGGGACCTCTTAATACTGCAGGAACAATACTGATACTGTACCCCTGTTGTGTCCCAGCACCAACAGACTGGTTTCACAGGGTTCTCTTTGGTAACTTGAAGCTCTGAACATGGAAAGTAACAGTATAATCATCACTGTGGCTTAATAGGTTGTTTTATACACTCAGAATCTCCCAGTAGAGCCAGATACCAATGTGGCAATTCAGCAGATAATGAATTTCAACGTTAGACACTTACGCAGCAAAACTATCCAAACATGTGGATTTAATTACCAAACGTGATAATTTGGACATATCTGTCATTCACACCAGGGTCATTGTTGCTTGGCATCTTCCCTAGTCAAGATGTTACATTCATGTATATTATTGCTTCTAACATGACTGACAAGCAGAAGCAGTCAAGTGTCCTGAAAGGCTGTGATGAGCCCCAGTCTTTGACTCAGAGTTCAGGGGAATATGAATCATGGTGGTGGTGGGGCGGTGAGTATAAGCCCGCAGAGCGCCCACTCTCCTCCATCCAGAGATGCACAGATAAGCAGACAATGCACTCCTTTGAACACAGACAACGAGGAGAGGAGTTTGAGTGATGAGCTTGCTTCCAAACACACCCCCTCCCACACACACACACACACACACACGTACATACTGCCTTGTCAGCCGGTTTGTGTCAGACACATCCACATGTGTGTGTGTTCTCAGCCTTCTTTATGGCTCCCTGACAGGAAGTACGGCTCTAAATTATATGTCTCCACGTCCCTGATTCCACCTGCGGAGCAAAATAGCTGCTTCTTGGTGTCCCTCAGCAGAACAAAAGCTTTTTGTTTTTTTTTGTTGAGGTTGTTTTTGTCAGAGGAACAGGTTATTGCAGGTACATACTCACAAGCACACATGCACACCCGTGCTTTTACTCAGCTAAGAGATGTTTCTGACAGAAGAGTGTGTATAAAATGAGCAGACAGCTGAAAGGGCACTTTGCCACTTGGCACGCAGCCATTTTCCATTTAACATCTCAATTCTCCTCCATTTCACCCTGCGAGCATGGACTGGGGGGTTATTTCCTCCTCGGCCCGCTCACTCGTTCTTCCAAAGGTGCGCTTTTCAGATCTCACAGCATATCCATGAATCAGACAGGAGCGTTACGGTGCCCACATGATAGCCCATGGCCACCTTTTTGGTTTTCTCTTTTTAAAAAACAAAGAATAAGGAGCGTAACAAGGGCAGATGTGGAGGGGGGGAGCGGTGGGAAAGATTAGCAGGACAGCTGCAGGCAGAGCGGCTTCACTTACAATAGTTTGGCAGCAGTTCAGATTTCAGCTTTGTACCACCCTTCTTTTCAGCTCCTCTCCTGCTTCGCCTGCCTACATTTTCATGTATGCCGTTAAACCAAGTCTCTTTTTTTAACCCTTTTTTCTCCTCTCAGCTCTCATTTTTTTGCCTTTGAGTCTCTGTCTCCCTCCTACATATTTTCTGTTTCCCATTTGTCAAAACCACAACATACGCTTGAAGCGGGACTGTAGTCAGTTTATAAAGGTCAGGTTTGATGTGACAGCAAGTGGGGGGTGGGGGGGGAGTGGTGGTGGGGGATTGAGCTGGCCATGATCCACAAGGGAGAGAGAGAAGAAGAAGAAGAAGAGGGAGTTTCAGAGTCTATTATCTTGATGTAAACATGAACGCAGGCCACAGATGTGGTTACCTGGGCCGAGGTAAACAATCGCTTCTCTCAGTCACCTCTGTGCCAACGCGTGCGTCATTATTACTTTGAACTCACGCAGCTTTAAAGCTACCTCCCTTTTAGAACAGTATTTCCCACAGAGATCATGAGCACTGAAATCTGAGATCGGAGTCGTTCTGCACATTCCAGCTTCACACTTGTTTCGACCCCCAAACACTGCAGTAATTAAGACAAACTAGCTTAGCCAAAATCTGCTAAGAGTTAGCCTATCTGTTCTAGAGAGGACAGGATCACAGCTGTCAGGCTGTCTTAGATGGTTTTACTGTTCTTTGCCAGCGGACTGGATTCAGCAAAACAAGGATTAAACGTGTTTTATCTAACCTTAGAGCAAAAACCCGTCCTGTCAAACATGGATGATGCTTGTATACCTGTTGGCTAAGTCAGGAGTAATTTTGTGCAAGTTCAAAGAGGCTTTCCGGGAACTGCTGGCACATTATTGCTCTTCTAAACCTGTCATCAGCCTGCCAACTTTGCACCACCGTCCTGACGCCCCTGGTGGTGCAGTGGGTAGCACTGGCAGCAAGAATGGGGTGTGCTCGATCTGTGCCCAAAGGGTTCTGTGTGGGTTCTCTCCTTCCTTCCACAGTCCAAAGACATGAATTTGGGAGCTGATGAACTGTCTACTTTAAAATTGACCTTCGGTGTGAATGTGCACAATTGTCCCTTGAATGGCAGCCCTCGCGACTTGTCCACCCCTCACCCGAATGCAGCTGGGAGAGGCTCCAAACCCGCTCCCCCACCCTCGCCCCGACCCTGTTATTAAGGGACCCAGGGATAAAGAAGTAGATGATGGACAGACAGGTTTATTTATTCCATCTACAGAACAGAAGATCTCCTTGCCTAAAATAACTTTTGTGACATGCATGGGTGGGGGTACAGGGTGCTGTTGGTGGGTGAAATAGGCAGTGGGGAGAGAATCAGCGGGAGGTCGCCCTGCAGACCCACACCCAGATGCTGCAAACCGTTATCTCCAGACCAAGACCCTGGGATACACAAAGGTGTTTTCCCCATCCACCATGCTTTTTTTTTTTTTTTTTTTAATTTTCTTTTAGCATGTTCATTTAATGAAATTCTGATTTGGTTCCAGTCAACTGCAGAAACCACTAAGGGCACAATTAATAAGAAAAAAAAGTGTAATGCAATGCAAATCAACAGTGTTTGGTTTGATTTTCAAACATTTGTTTGGATGATGAATCCAGCAGAGGAAAAGAGAAAAGACCAAAGAAGAGGGAGTGGGGAGCAGCTGTCACGTATCCACCTCATCTTTCAGTGGATCTTGCTGCTTTTAATATTCCAAATGCAGAACAAGGTTCAGAACATTACTCATGTTTATTTCTCTCCATCAGCTGAATAGTTGTGCTCTGGCAGGTAGGAAGGCGCTCTCCCTCCGCAGAGCTCGCCAAGCTATAAAAGCAGCTATAAAAATCACCTCCAGAACCAACTCAGATGCCGACCATATGGCTACGAGTTTAACAAGGACAAACCGCACCTCCTTGCAGCTGCCTGCTCTCTGGGGCTCCAAGCTTCTCTTCTCTGCCTTTTTCGTTCTTTTCTACCCTTCAACTCTTTCCTTCCCTTTTTTTATTTTTATTTTTTTTGGTCCACAGCATTTGCTATAGATTTCTTATGGTTAATTCACTTGGGCTGTTCTCTCCTGTTGCTACACAGACATCTAACAGCGCGGAAAGGCTCACTTAATCACGCTCTCCCAAACATTTACATCGAAATCCAAGCTTTTACAATCGGAGACGTGGTGCAGGAGAGAGTCTGTAAAAAAAAACAAGAAGAGATGCTTTAATAGTTGTAGTATGTATGCAGATACACAACAATTGATTATCTACATACATGTTGCTTTTGACAGTTATATTATTTCTGATGACCTTAAGACTTTGTTTTAATGACAACAACATAAAGTGCTCCTTTTTCCCCACTGACAGACATTTGTCAGTAAAGGTTTTAGCGTCTGAACCTTCTCATGCTGACAATCCTCCATCCCCTGGGCCCCTTTTTCTTTTTCTTTTTCAAGCAGGCTTCAGCTCTGTCATGCCCTGTCATTAGCTCTGAGCTTCAATTAACCGACCCACCTATCACCTCAGCACATACAGGCGCAGCAGGTCATACTGAGGACGCTGGGGAATTCCCAGTAAAACCGGATGACACATCAAATTGTGGAGCGCGTGTGTGTTTGTTGACCTGCTCCAAAGGAAGCCATCAAGAGTCTTTCTCTTGCAGGTGTTGCGGCTGACGCAAAGGATTTATCGCGTCCTGGTGCAAAGTGGTGAGGAGCAGTGCAAATGGGGACATCTGTGGGACGGGGACTGGGAGTGAAACAAAGAGAGGGGCAGCGGGTTTCTTGCTGGTCTGCTGTGCTAACAAGCAGAGTTAAAAGCCCAGAGTGACGGCCCTTTTAGAGACTAATGGAGACTGAAACAGCTGAGACCCTCTCTCTCTCTCTCTCTCTCTCTCTCTCACACACACACACACACACACACACACACATGTGCACAGACACCCACAATGAAAGACCACCACACCCAGCAACTAGCAGCTAAAGAGCCGCCTCTCCTGAGATCCACCGCCTGACTTTACCTTCCTCCCTCCTGTCGTCCCTCCCTGTAGTTAAAGATCTTTATGGGTGCGGGGGTAGTGAGGGGATGGGTCGATTGGATGGGCTGTTGTGCTATCAAACATCCCTGGGGGTAACGAAAGGTCAAGGACTCTCATTTTTCATCTTAGCCAATTACCCTCCCATTCCCAGCCATTCTCCTGGTGTCTCTTTATCTCCCCCCTTTTACCCTGTTGTAGTCTTCTAATCGTATCCATTGCATGCACGCGCATGCACAAACACACACACTTGCACACACTCGTCCTTCAGTGACAATCTCACATCACACAAGACAAATTGCAACTGTTGTAGAAAATAAATCTCCAGTTCAATTCCCACAAATTAACATTCCTCTTAGCGCTTAATTGCTGTGGCATTTGGCATCATTCATGGACCGGATGTGATCTGGGATCTGTCTTAGCAGGGATATGTGTATCACTGGGACTGTGACATGCTTGTGTGTTTGGGTGACCCAGGGGTACAGTCCATATCAAGTCCCCATGGCGGAGCAGATTGGGTAAGACATGACCTTGTAACACTGTGGTATGCTAAATATGTAGCAGGAAACAAGCTCAAGATCTATCTGTCTACATAAAAAGAGCGACTGTTTGCCTGCAGGCCAGGATATGAAAGGACGCTGCAGAAGATAAAGAGCCATGCCACTGTTGTAGCTGTCAAGTGTTTGCGAGCATCTGTGTGCATTTGAGGCATGCAGTGAGGCGTGGGAGATGTTGACCATCACTTCTAAGAGGGACTACAATTAACCTTAGGTCCTCTGTGACCTCTAATTCCCATACTTAACCCTTCCCAGGGGCCAGAGGGCAACAGGCTCTAAGTGGCCTGTGGGTCTGTAAGGGGACAAGTCACAAATGAATCTGTGACAGTGAGAAGACAACAGAGGAGTCCAGAGAGAACACAGAGCCGGAGAGCTGAGCCAGCATTCAGTGGGAGGAAAAGAGGCGGGTGTGGATTTCATCATAATATTAATCTGCGCAGTTAAAATTAAGATCCCAAAACTTTAGGGAATCACAAATGATGTTTTTTCGTATTTAGAGAACAATTAGTCCCCTTCAATTCTGTAACACCTTTAAGTAATAATTTTCCTCTGTAACACACATTCCCTTCGACTTTATCTGAGGTGAGTAACTTTCCTGCCTGAATCCACCAAACGAATACAGGACATCAGCCAAGATTAAGTTTTTACTGTGACTCATTATCTGCGCTCGTACTGTGTTTATGAACACGTGCGTCCCTCCTCCCACTCTGTGATTCCAGGTTGATGAGTGTACTCGTGTCCCCAGGAACCACTCATCGTTTGAGTATGCCCTCCACAAATAATCCCCACCCCCCTCCCCCCCAGACTCGGAGCTCAGAAGGCTGGAGTCAGACTGCCTGGAGTGGCTCCCAGGAGAGCCTGAAGGGGGGTGTACAGGGGCTTCTCACGTTTGGAAAAGTGGAGGCAGTCCACAGGGGCAGGTTTTGATCTGCCGTGGACGCATCTTCCCAACAGTTAGTCACACCATATCGTTTATTGTCAATAACGTAGATGCATAGCATTCAAAATGAAGCCAAGAACAGAATTCCACCATGTAAACTCTCTGGAAACGGTCTCGTGGTAGTCGTCTGGACACACTGTAAAAATGCAGACGGCTTGGCTCAAAACAAAGATGAAGCATCTCAGCAGTGTTCAGAGGAGCCTGTCAGAGGTTAATCTGAAATGAGAAGACAGGAAAACACGAGAAAGACAACAAAAATACAGCTGGCAGTGAGAGACGAGAGGGAAAAGTCTCAGCTTCGACTTGTGAAAACAGCCTCCGTCCACATTCGCCACGGCAGCCTCCCTCTCTGCGCTGAGGTGTTGCACCCTCACAGACTTTAATACCGAGCTGCGCTTTTTCCACACAATTGTGTGAAATGTTTGTACCAACTTTGCTGACTTTTCCTACCGCTTAATCAGAGAGAAAGTGGGGGAAATCCCACAGTAACAGTAATCTCCAACAGCTACTAGAATTGAAATCTAGAATTAAAATCTACTAATAATGTCTGAAGATATTGTCTTTTCCTAATCTATTGAGTTTGTCTTTTTACTGGTTAAACCTGGTGGTTTTAAAGTGTAAGACATTATAAAAAATACCAGTTTATTGTTAAACTTCCAAACTGTGCTAACGCTGCCACTGTGAAAATAGCCCTCACAAAAGGTGAACTTAAAATAGAGTTTTATATTTATTCTGACATGATACATCCATGTGATGAAATTTCAGCCATATTTTAATCCATAACCCTTATTTGGCAGTGCTAATGTTACTCCTGCTGTATTTTTTTTCCCAGAATGCATTTAACAAGTGTGCAGTAGCAAAAGTAAGACTGATACATAGTGTCAGTGTTTTTTTTTTTTGGTAAATATGTTGTAAATACTATAACATTTCAATGATCTCTAACCCTTGACCTCCCCAAGAGAACATAACAAGGCATCAGTGAGTTTTCTCTGCATTGGCATGGTCTGATAGCTGTTTGAATCCCAGCTTCAATATCCTGGTTATATCATGTCGACAAATGCAGGGGTCTCATTTCTTCAGGGTCCTGGCAGACCGGAGGAAGCGCTGCTCCGGCCCTCAGGCCAAACCTGAAGAGCGTGATTACAGAGGAGACGTTCATCTTGGCAGCATCAGCGAGCCCACAGCTGATCATTATTTGAATTACATGAACACAAAACCTGTCTTTAACTTTCAAGGTCTGTCATTTGCCTCACGTGCGTTTCTGCTGGCGACTCATTAGGTTGCACAAGACCGGGCCAACAGACAGAAGCATCCGCATGCAGAATGCAACAGCAAACGATCTGTCCGTGTTTATGTGTAAACATGAATTAATCGTTTTGAAATGATTGTCATTAACATGAAATGCTGCCACTGGTCTCACAGGTCACAGATCCTGCCACCTATCACAGTATCGTCCTCTCTGTCCCTGCAGCTGTCTCACCTCCGCGGCTCTGACGGAGTGGTGGGGCCCACGTCTCAGTTTCACAGGCCCAAATTGAATCAACTCTGCCTTCATCCTGTGTTTTAATGAAAAAGGACAAAGGATTTCCAAGGTGCTGCGCTGCTTAGTTTTCTTTAGAAAGGTCTCACTGTCCTCGGAAGAAGCCTGGAGAAGTGGATTAGCTACAAGCCAAAAGAAGGAAGAAACAGATATGCTGCACTACCCATGCTCTCACATAATGTTAGAATAAACCTTAAGCGGCGGGACGGAGAGGTGCTGTAGGAGTTTTACTTAATTTCACGACAGAAAGGAGGACGGAGGGGGAAAATGGAAAACACATTTTCAGCCTTCGCTCTGACATGTGGAACCTGTACAGGGACTGTTTTCTTTTCATCTGGCTGTGCTGGGGCTCAGGGGTGTCTACGCTGTCCCCTTTGCCCTCTCTTCCCAGGGGGGCTGCCCTGACCTAATTATCAACCAGGACACCCACTCCCTGAGAACAACAACACCATCACCAAGTTCATAGCAACACTCCACATCACTGGCTAAATGATCACGCCACGGCTCCTCAGCTGCGGGATACCTGCTCTGCTGCCTTCAGCTTCTCCCAGCCTGCATTTGGTTTGATTTTCCCATAGTTCCTCTTGGCACAGCTGACCGTGGGACACTGATAAAAGCTACTACACTGTAAAGCAACACACTGACTGCATAGAAATTCACACACAAACTGCAAAAGGCGAAAAGGATTTTGTTGTTTTTCTGAGCATGTAACTTTTTTTACCCTCTTAAACTCTTCCTGGATTTCTTTCACCTTCCTTTGACCAGTGTAGATTAAAAAAAAAAAATTAAATCATGTTTCCCTGAAGTTCTTTTTTTATGTTTAAAGACTATTTTTGCTCCACAGCAGCAGGAAATGAAAAAGAGTTGCGCTATCAGAAATAGATTGTGGTCGATATAGCGATCACAGTTGTAGTTGTCTAAACTGCTAGCACCTTTTAATTGTGTGCATATTGTGCAGTGTCATTCAGTACTAACTAAGGTCCTCTACAGTGTATAAAGGCAAACTCACAGGGCAATATTGATCCAGCAATTAATAACACCTAGAAAACGTTTTTTGTCGCAGCATCACAGCACCATGTGACCTCAAAAAGGCTTTTATGCATTATTGAAGTTAGGAATATGTCCAGTATGTGAGGTCAACAGTGGAATCCCCCCACAGCAGAGAACCTGACATGGGGTAGTCCTCCCACACTGCATGGGGTCATTGCTAAGGCACTGCTGGGGGTGTGTGACGCTCCGCTGGGTTGTGTCTCAGTAGGATTACCTCAGATTGTTGAAATAAAAGCCAGGGGCTTTTCTGTGTGGAGTTTGCATGTTCTCTGCGTGTCTGCGTGGTCCCCTCCGGGCACAGCCGGCATGCTGCCTGAAACTGACTTTAGGTGTAAATGTGAGTGTGTATGGTGGTGTGTTTCAATAAGTTGGCCCTGTGATGAGTCCGGGAGTCCCGGGTGTACCCCACCTCTCCCCTGAAGGCAGCTGGGAAGGGCTCCAGCCCCCCTGCAACCCCAGATGATGTAGATGATGGATGGATGGATGGATGGATGGATGGATGGATGGATGGATGGATGGATGGATGGATGGATGGGTTATAAACCGTTCTGCTCCAAAGTAGAACTATTGTATTCCTGAACAGTCTGATGTAATAGTGTAATTAGTCATATTTAACTCTTCATAATAGAAACTCACAGTAAAACTGAAACATTTGAAATATCAATGAAACCCATACTTTCGTGTCTCATCTTTTGCTTAAATACTACTGTATACTATCATGCTAAGTCAAGCGAGCATACTTCCTGTTCTACAAACCCTTCAGACTGATTTAGAAAAGGAAATACACACAGACACAACATGCAAATCTGCCCAGCACTCTTCAGAACAGCTGGAATGAATGAAATACTTTATGGAGGTTTTCAAAAGTAGAGCCATCCTTTCTTTTTCCTCATCTAAACATACAGTACGTACACACAGATGGCGAACGTTTAAAGCTTTTTACACTCGGTTTCATTTTTGCATAAATGAAACACATGAACAGACACGTAGCATTTATTCGCATGGCCCTGTGTGGTAGTGAGTGACTTATGACGGCGTCTCCATTTCATGGATTTTCAGCAGGGAAAATGTAAAGATCAACCAACCACACGGCATCTCCGCCGTAATGCTAAGCTGACTCAAGAGCGCTGCACACTTACCACAGCGTAGGCGGGAGAAACCACAGAGGAGGTGGGAGGTGAGCGCGAAGCAAAGGTGGGGTTCCGGGAATCCCTCAGCTATTATCAGGTGGAGTGTGGTGATGGGGGGGTTCAGATGAGTGAACAAGGCAAGATGTCAGGAGCAGCTGGTGCAGAGGTGGACAAAAAGCATTCTGTGGTTAAATAGTTGATAGGTAAACTACAGCAAAAGTCCCATGAGAAAGAGCCAGAGAGTTTTTTTTTTTAATTAAGAAACTCTATTCTTCTTCATTTCAGGTAAACTGGTGATAGTATACCTGATGGGTAACGCAGAAGGAAAATGTGGACATTCGGCAAAAGTTTCAAGGGGACACAGAATTTAAATGAAAAAGATGCATTAAAAGAATGTGGCATGAGAATATATAGTCTTTCCTGCTGCTGTAGGATGACAGGAGTCTGTGTGAGCGGTTAAACGGCTAGTTGCTGGTGTCACGTCTCTGTTCTATGGCCTTGAGGAACACTCGAACCTTGAGACAAAATGACTTAAAACGGACCTGAAATTCCTCACTGACGGCGAATGTTATGAGACAGGGCTAATGTGTAAGTGGAGAGACGGACGGGTGGGTATTTGTCACCCTGAACTTCTGACAGCAGAGCTCCCTGCAGGCACGAGAAGCTCCACACGTGCATCAAAAGTCAGAGACAGACAGAAAGGTGCTTGGTGATGAGTGTATGTGTGTACAAAGAGCTCACATTGTTCAAAGTTAACAGTTTACATTTTCATCCACATTGTCTTCCCAGAATATGTATTATATATTTTTGATTGTAGTCTCAAGTATGGAACATATGTTTA
Source organism: Pao palembangensis (assembly GCA_015343265.1). Classification (NCBI taxonomy): domain Eukaryota; kingdom Metazoa; phylum Chordata; class Actinopteri; order Tetraodontiformes; family Tetraodontidae; genus Pao; species Pao palembangensis. The sequence continues at coordinate 21,082,106 of CM027082.1, read as the reverse complement.
TGATTGCTGTCAGTCTGTGTGTGTATGTGTGTGTGTGTGTGTGTGTGTGTGTGTGTGTGTGTGTGTTTATTGGTGTGTGGGGCTGTGTTTTTTCAGTCAGGTCCTGTCACTTTCAAAACATTCCACTGACATCGCTGAACCACAGACACACTGACAAATCAGGCTGTACAAAAAAGAAGAAAAAAAGTTTATTTCATTGATGTGTCAGCAGATTTTTTTAAAATGATAAATTAGCACAAATTAAGTATTCTATCAGAGTTTGGCTCATGGTGTGAACGGTTCGAAAGTACAGGCAGGGCGACCTCCACCACGTCATGTTCTGTGTTGGTTTATGTCCATTTGGCAGAAGCTTTTTCCTGATAAAGCTTGCTCAGACGTCTGGGTTTCGGCACTCAGTGGTGGAAAATCCGCAAAGCCTGCGCTGCACCACAGGCGCTCTTTTCTTCCCAGCCTCAGAGCTTCTCCCACCTGATGGGTTTTCCTTCTCCTCGCTGTCCAGACAGACGGTGCCAAGAGCCAGACTGGAGCACAAACACAGGTGGGACGCTCGGAGTTGGCAGGTGGACAGTCAGACAGCAGGACATCGAGGGAACACTTGTACCTAAGTGTGGGAGGGGTAGGGAGGGGTTTGGTGAAGAAACTGAAGCAGTTGTGGCTACGAGGGAAAAGAGAGCGATGGAAACCCAGACACAAACATAAACACTGGCTAGCACTTCAATGATTCCTCTCTCTGGTTTTCGGCCTTCCCCTTAATCAGCTAAACATAAACAAATGTAAGACGGAAAGCATTGGGCATCTACGACTACTGGCAGGCTGGAGTGGAGGAAAAAAACAGTCAACAAAAAGAAAAAAAGGATTTAATTCACTGATATCAACTGAGCCAAGAGAGGGCAGACAGCGTCTTATCAATATATCTTTTACGTGACAGAAACCATGACGACTCCAAGGCACCGAAATAAAATATATCTGGGCGTAATTTGCGTAATAAAAACATCAGCTAATCATTGAGATGCTGAACCCGATACCTTCTAGCATACCACACACACTTTTGGTACTGACTGGTGCAGCATTGTTGTTTGGGTACCCTTTCTGTTTGAAAATAGAAATAAACATAATTAAGAGCCATCAATTATCTCTTCCTCTCCTCCTGCAATCGGCGAAGATGTTTAGACTGTGTTTCATTCAAGGAACACGTTTCTCACTTAATTGACTGCTTTCATACAAAAACCAAAGTTTACATGACAACATATAGGACAGGATGTTCATTTCAGGACAGTTCGGTGAGGTTTGTTCCTTGATCTTCACTTACATGCTGCACAATTGGAGAACACTTTCCACCCAACAATTTACTATGTGTTCCAAACACACACGTACTTTCAACTGATTTTATTTTGTAATCGACAGATATGATGTCCCACAGATGAACAGCTATATTTCAGTGTCATGACTTTATTTTTTACATCATTTTTTGCACATATGTTGCTTTTATGTTTTTTTTGTTGATTTTTTTTTTCCAGTAAGTGAAAGAAAAGCTTACGCCTGTTTTGTTAAGAATATTTAGTGTGTAACCGTATCCACCCAACTCAATCCGTAATGTTAATTTTGAGATTTAATTTTAGCTAAGGTGCACAGCAGTTGACATCTGAAGGGCTGCCAATCATCCTTAAGTATTTGCCAAAATTCTGATGTAATTTATAAATTCCTGAACCTTCTCCAACTCTATTTCTCTGGATACAGAGAAGGCACTCAGCTGGTCAGGATGGAAATATGTGTTTGCTCTTTTGCAAAGATGTGGATTTGGAAAAACTTCTCACATGAATTTCTCTACTTCAATGGGAAGTAGTCTTTTCCCCCGAGTCACAAATACCAAACATGATAGTAACACTATTACTTATAGTAATCTTTATTTATATAGCAGGTTTTAAAAGCCAGGATTTCAAGGTGCTTAACAAAAGCAACATTAGGACTATTAAAGTGATGATACAATAATTCAAGGAATTCAAGGGGGGATGCCTGGGTCATCGTCATGGTATCAGATCTGACCCTCTTTAAAAAAGGCTTGGGCATCTCTGTTGGGATGAAAGAATAGCTTTGACAACACACTATCAAAGCAAAGATGAAAGCTATGTTTATCACCAGACTAAGAATTATTAATCCATTTTAGGCAACATACGTACATATTTTCCACTTATATCTGCTACTGATGGAAAAAAGAAATCACTGATTTTGACGAGTGACGCCACACAGCGGACTATAACTATAATGCATCATGGAGGACGAGTTGCAGACAATGACCAAAAGGAAGGTTGGTCATAAAAGTTCCTCCTTCTGGCTGGAGTCCTCCACCAGAGGTCTACATACTATGCATTTGTTCGTGTTTCAATTTCATTCTTTGTCATTCCAGAAGCCGGGTGTTCTCAGGAGTATATGCTGTAGCCTGGAAATGTACACGCTGAGGGTGATATCATATATTATTACTCCTTTTTCATCGGTGCCAAGAATTTCCTTAAAAGCTGAAGTGAAAGGAATTTCCTATTTACCTGTACTCCACTGTCACAACAAAGCAGGTCAGTTTTCACAGACTGTAAAAAAAAAAAAAAAACCTTGATTCTTTCCAACTTCCCCTTCGCTAAAATTCTTGATTCAGTTACTCCACCCCTTGTAGAGAAACAATGTGTTTTCATGTTTTACTGATGAAAGAGTTGATCTCAGAGACAGCTTTTAGAAAAATTAGCAATGATCTTCTCATAGCAATATGACAGCCTGTTTTCACCTAAAATGGTGAAATGATAATTTATTCATCATTAACGTTTCTTCAAACAGAGAAAAAGCTCGTTGCTGGAATCAGACTTCAGTACATCTCACCCAAGATGGAGAGAGTCTTTGAAAGAATTCAGTCTTGCTTTCAAGAAACTATGTCATTAGCAGAAAACAGTGGCCCTAGAGAGGCTGAGGTCATCGCCCCTCAGCCGTCACCCTTCCAGATGAAGCGTTATCAAAAACAGCACGTTGGAAAATCAACAGGTAAAGTGGCGCCAGGTTCCTCAGCACCTCAGCAAGGGCAGCAGTTTGGAGGGACATATGCTGCTACTATTCCACCATCAGCTCCTGCACCGCAGACGTGTAGAGAAGCCTGTGATGGCAACAAGCAGAACGAAGAATCATGCAGCTTCCACAATGACCCCCAAAGGTGTTCAGAGAACTGTGATGATGTGATGAGTCCTGCTCAAACAGTTCTGCTTTCTGCTCTGGAGAACCTTTCATCAAATGATTGGTAAGATTTTGGCAGCACAACACGACATGTTAAAGTATCTGTTCTGCAGAAATGTGGTTGAGTAAAGCTGAAGCTGTGACGTCACATTGATTTTTTTTTTTTATTTTAACAGCAGTATCACTAGAATTATGGCACGGCATCCTGTCTTTGGCTAGGTGTCTTTTTCCTTAGTGTTTAAAAATTGTGAAAATATGACCTGTGACCCTTTAAAACAAAAAATGTAATTGTTGGCCAATACATGATATTGCAGTATTTGTGGTAACAGTTGAACTTAACATGAATCCAGCTTTTGTTCTTTCTGAATAAAATCTTATTCAAATCAGTATCACCTCACCTCCACACAGGAAAGAGCACATGGAAGGCTTGCTGCAAGTGAGAGTTTTGGCGCAGGAACATCCAACACTACTGGCAGAAGTTCTGCAACAAGTCTGCGTCAAAATTAGCACTGAGGTAGGGAGTAATGCTTTCTCAGTTTGCATCTTCACTTGCAAACACTAAAGCTCGTTCCGACTCTTTAGATTTCTTCCAAACCTTCTGCTGTCAGCTGTGAAGCGATGAAGACCATGGGTGTTCTCTACGAACACCTGCAGCCAGACATGGACAGACTCGTGGCTCTAACGGGCACTCCTCTGCTAGTGAGGTTTCTCTCCCTAGGATGTTTAAAGAAGAATGCCACTAATGCCTTGGAAAAAATGGTTGACTACTGCAACCCAAATAAAGTTTTAGATTTCCTGTTGAGCAAAGGCATGAGGTAAGATGAGCGTCAGATTAGAAGAATTTGTGTAGGAACTTGAAATCTAACTATTATTGCCTTTGTGTTTCCACAGCCACGGTTCCTGCGCCGTCAGGGATGGAACAGCTTGTCTTCTTAGTCAGCTGGCTAACAAAATGGGCATAACGAAGGTCTTGAAGTCAAAAAACTTCATCATCGCTGTCAACAAAATGTGTTTGGACTCTTCTCCTACAACCAGGTGAGTTTCATTTAGTTGAAACATCAGGTACAGCAGCACAGAAGCAATGATTCAGTATGATGTGATATCAGAAATTCATTCTCTGTCATGGTCCCTATTGTTGATTACTGTTGTTACAGGGCCCATGGATATGCCCTTCTTCGTGACATGGATAATGAAGCAGGCACAAAGAAACTTTTGTCCTTAATAGATGCAAAGAATCGTAGCAGAATCAATCTCAACCTCAAGAAGACCAGAAAATAATATGGAGGCTGGGGTTAACATCATGGCCTTCACCCCATCCCAACAGAGACACTTATTCTTGAGTGTCTCAAAGACACTCAAGAATAAGAATGCTGCCTCTTGGTCATAAATCTAATAAAACCTGACCCCCAACAGACAAAGAGCACCTGCTCAGTGTTTCTTCTCTTCTCTGTGGTGATGCTCCCCCACAGCTGGAGCACATCTCCCTGATCTGTGATGAAGAAAGGAGCAGCACAGAGCAGCAGCTTTCTCTGGATGACTTTTAGAGGAAGCTGGGTAAAGGCAGCTTCCCGACAGAGGTCAAAGCAAAGTCACTCTCATAAAAGAGGGACCTGAAACTCTGTTGAATCCAGATCTGAGTACCACCCGTCTCATTGGTGTCAGCAAGTTATGCATTTCTCAATCACTGAACTGACGCCTGCAACCATTAACGCCGTTAACCCCTTCACTTATAGCGCAATTAAACTCTCCAGTAAGATTTGGTTCTAACTATTGATGTTATATACCTGCAGATGTGATTTACACTATTCATTTCTGAAATGTCTTGTAAAGGACAAGAGCAAATTTCATTTGTTTTAGACATTAAAAACAGAAAACTTTACATTACCTGTAAAAGGTTGCGTCAGCGTCTTCTTCGTGTCAAACCTCTCCTGTTTGGACTGGTGTGTTCAGATTACTTGTAGGGATTTTGGATTTGATTCTATTGATTTGGACTTGTTTACCTTCCACTGCGGACTGATCTCACAGTTATCAAGCCTGTCTGTCATTTCTACTGCGTCAGTCCTGGCATCTTCACTTTATTTGACCTGGTCCTCTTTTTTTGGACCCCCCCCTGTGCGAGGATCAAAGAAAAGCTTTAATACAACATAAAGGCAAAAAGATGAAAGTCACATTTATGCTGATCCATTTTTACAGACCTATATCTTCAACCTGCATCTTCTACTACTGAAAAAAATTACTGATTTTTAATAAAAACACGTAACTGACTATAACTATAAGGCATCATGGATGACATGCTACAAACAATGACCCAAAGACAGGTGAGTAAGAAAATCTATACTTAAGGCTTGAAACTTCTGTAATATTTTTTATACACAAACATACTGTATAGAATAGAATAGAATAGAATAGAAGTACTTTATTGATCCCAAACATGGGAAATTGACTTGTCCCAGCAGCATCGTCAGTATTACCATATTTACAATATATTTACAGTATAATAGTGTGCAATATCAGTGCAATGAGGATATGACTGTGCAATATTCAATAAATATGACAATGTGCCACATTCTGTATATGTATATGTTTCTATAACATTGATCATATTTTGGTTTGACTCTTTGTCATTACAGACATTTGGTGTCATCAAGAGTAATTACAGTAGCCCGGAAATCTTTAAGCAAAAGGAACCACCATATATTATTACTCCTTTGCCTTCAGTCTCACAACTTTCAAAAGACATATCTTATTTACCAGTACCGCGCTGTCAAAGCGAAGAAGGTCAGTTTTTGGACAGGCAGACTTCACTTAACTTTTAAAAAAAAAATCATGTCACTTTATCCAACCTCTACTTTCTCTCAAGTTCTTGATACACAACCATCTGAAGAGAAATGATTTATTTTCACAATTCTACACAACGATTTTCTCATGGCCACGGGCTGTTCTCTATACTTGCTTGACTCGTCAAGATTTAGCCAACAATGATTAATGCACATTATTGCACCAGCTTATAGGTTAAGAACATTTCTCTTTCTGTTTCTGATAAACTGAAACAGTGCAGATTTTAGTCAGCAGCTATTGTGATCTTATGCCTTTTTGAGGAGGGAGTTTTATTTTGAGCCTATCTTTAAGTCTATGGTGTCAAGGTAATATTAACATGGATGTAAATATTTCATTGGACACAATCTATTCATTAGCATTAACTTTATTTGTCAGTAGTTTAACTGTATCTTCTGATTAATGTTTCATTAGATATTAAAATACATCACTTGCCTGTTTTCATCTAAAGTGGTGAAATGATACTGATTTAGTCATCATTAACGTTTCTCCAAACAGACAAAAAGTTTGTTGCTGGAATCAGACTTCAGTACGTCTCACCAAAGATGGAGAGAGTCCTTGAAAGAATTCAGTCTTGCTTTCAAGAAACTATATCACTAGCAGAAAACAGTGGCCCTAGAGAGGCTGAGGTCATCGCCCCTCAGCCGTCACCCTTTCAGATGAAGCGTTATCAAAAACAGCACGTTGGAAAATCAACAGGTAAAGTGGCGCCAGGTTCCTCAGCACCTCAGCAAGGGCAGCAGTTTGGAGGGACATATGCTGCTACTATTCCACCATCAGCTCCTGCACCGCAGACGTGTAGAGAAGCCTGTGATGGCAACAAGCAGAATGAAGAATCATGCAGCTTCCAAAATCCCCCCCGAAAGTTTTCAGACAACCGTGAAGAGTTGAAAAGTCCTTTAACCGCTAAAAGAGTTCTGCTTTCTGCTCTGGAGAACCTTTCATCAAACGATTGGTAAGATTTTTACAGCACCCCATAACATGTAAGTTCAATTATTTTTCCCGTAGAAACATTGTTGTATTTCACTAAGTCTAAGAAGTCACATCTATTCTTGGATTTTAACGGTAGCAGCACTAGAATGATGGTCCAGCTGTCATTGACTAGGAATTCGTGTTTTATAAAATCAGTGTCACCTCCACACAGGAAAGAGCACATGGAAGGCTTGCTGCAAGTGAGAGTTTTGGCGCAGGAACATCCAACAGTACTGGCAGAAGTTCTGCAACAAGTCTGCGTCAAAATTAGCACTGAGGTAGGGAGTAATGCTTTCTGAGTTCGCATCTTCGCTTGCAAATGCTAAAGCTCGTTCCGACTCTTTAGATTTCTTCCAACCGCTCTGCTGTCAGCTGTGAAGCGATGGAGACCATGGGTGTTCTCTACGAACACCTGCAGCCAGACATGGACAGACTCGTGGCTCTAACGGGCACTCCTCTGCTAGTGAGGTTTGCCTCCCTAGAAGGTTTAAGGGAAAGAGCTACCAATGCTTTAGAAAAAATGGTTGACTACTGCAACCCACATAAAGTTTTAGATTTCCTGCTGAGCAAAGGCATGAGGTAAGACCACAGATGAGCATCAGTTTGGATGCATTTGTGTAGGAACTTGAAATCTAACCATTAGTGCTTTTGTTTCCACAGCCACGGTTCCTGCGCCGTCAGGGATGGAACAGCTTTTCTTCTTATTCAGCTGGCTGAAAAAATTGGCATAACAAAGGTCTTGAAGTCAAAAAACTTTATTATTGCTGTCACCAAGATGTGTTTGGATGCCTCTCCTACAACCAGGTGAGTTTCATTTAGTTGAAACATTCACCTCAGGTACAGCAGCACAGAAGCAATGACCCAGTACGATGTGATATCAGATGTTCATTCTCTGTCGTGGTCCCTGGAGTCAAGAACCATAGCTGCATAAGCATCAAGAGAGCTATTATCATGTAAAATAGACTGACACTTTAAAACAGGAAATAGAGTTTAGAAGCAAACAGGGTTGGTAGATCGTAATTGTGCTTACTGAGAACAGATCAAACCTTCTCTGATACTCATTGCGGATTGCTGTTGTTACAGGGCCCATGGATACACCCTTCTTCACGACATGGATAATGAAGCAGGCACAGAGAAACTTTTGTCTTTAATAGATGCAAAGAACCGTAGCAGAATCGAGATCAACCTCAAGAAGACCAGAAAACAATATGGAGGCTGGGGTTGACACTATGGCCTTCACCACAATGAAAGACGCTGAAAAACAAGAATACTGCCTCTTAATCATAAATCTAATTAAACCTGACCCCTAACCCCTAACCCTGACCCCTAACATACACATACATTTTAAACACCATTACTTGACTCATATTTTTTATTCTTTAGTTTTTCTTTATAAGATAAATTTCAGCCAGCAGTGCAGCCAGCCAGTCACCCAGAGGGTCTTGCTGTTAGCCCACCAGCTGGATATACATACACAACAGGAACTACTCTACAACGGATGTCTCCAGGCAGCCCAGAAGGTTCCTGGTGGTATGACCTGGGTGGCGTGGTCCTGGGTCATTTGGGGTCATTGGCTCTGTTCCTGCCAGTAAACAAGGTCGTGCATGGAACCCACAGCTGGGCAGAGGTTGCTCAAGTCAAACACAAAGAATCATCAGCAGCAGCCTGCCCACTGTGGGGGACCCCTACAACGGAAGCAGGAAGACGACCCTCTGCACCATTGGAGACTCCACCCATCCAGCTTACTACCTGTTGTCCCCTTTCTCTCAGAAAGGATCCTACACAATATCAGGGCAGGAACCAGGGTCCAGCTGAGGAACAGCTGCTACCCTGGTGCTGGGAGATTTTACAACTCAGGACACAAATAACTGTGTCCCCCTACAATAACCCTTATTAACCCTCATTTCTGAACTGAAATCAGCCTTCTCATTCAGGGATTTAGAAAATACAATAACAAGAACACACTTTCAGCTGAGATTTATTGATGATGAAAATATTTCACTGTAGAGCAGCGACATTCAAAACTGTAAAATGCCAAACACCAAAGGGCATTGCGGTTAAGCGATTATTGTGTTTAATGTCAATTTTCTCAGACTAACCAAAAACAATTCAGGCTTACAGCTGGCGAGATCAATGCTAATCCATGCTAAGTATGCTAATGTCCTACAAAAGCTGTGAATGCAATTACCGTTCAGGGGGGTCACATTTCCTCACAAGGGAAAACGTCACAAGCTTTAGCAGACTTATGCCACATGGCATTTCTGAGATATTCTGAAAGAAAGTGAACTCCAATTGGAAAAAACTATTTTTACCAACACTTTGGGGCTAATCTTGTTTATGTCTGAATGTGTAATCCTATGAGGATTCTGGAGGACTTTCTTGTGTCCAGACCACTCTGATCAGACATTGGTGACTAAAATTTCTCATGTTTTTCAAGCAAGTTGCAGCAGGTACCATAGATCTTCCAGTTACTCGGACACCTTGGCCACATGAGTTCAGGAATATTTCATTTAAAGGTGGTGTGTTTTCAGTGTAGTCCCAACCTAGTCTAATTCTCTTGGGTGCATTTTGTTTTTTAATGGTGTGAAATAGATACAGTCCAAAGGGTTTATTTCTACATGAGTAGTTGCTTCGGTCAGAAGAACATTGCATTGTTTGAGTCTTCAGCTGCTAAAGTGAACTTAAGATTGTTAAATAAACTTGTACCATAAATGAGTACACTAGCAGTTAGAAGAAGAAAACCAATCACCTTAGATATCTGTACAGTGCTGCAATGTGACACTGTAAAGGTTATGGCTGGGGGGTAAAAAAAAAAAAAAAACGTATGTATTCAGTTCTCTAAAGCTAAGTCGTTTTTGTTAAAAGCATCTGTCTGGTTTTGAGCCACAGGTGTTATTCTTGGATCAAATAGTCAAGAAGCAAATTGCTTTCTAATCACATCACACACGGAAGGTTGAGATGATGGCGGACGGAGCTCGCCACGCTGCCTCGCTGCTGACTTAAAGGTCAGTGACATGAGCCTGCACTCAGACACCACATGCAAGCATTAGTGCCAGACTGTTTTCATTGCAAAGGAAAACATGTCACTGTATTTGCGCTTGTTTGGCCCCTAATCATTGTGACAGACAGGAGAAAGAGTGAGACTGTGTGCTATGAATGAGTTCAAAGTCGTGATTTAACTGGTTTTCGTCCAACACGCCACGAAAGAAGCATTGTTTGTTAGGTCTAAAGGAGATTTTGGACCGCAGGTCATCCACGTAGTAGTGCTAAAACCCAACAACCTTGATGTAAAGTGTTGTCTTTCCTGTGAACATTGTTTCACAAACGTGTGCACAGAGGAGCACAAATGCTGAAAACCTTCAGGAAAGAGGCAGGCAGTAGACGGGGGAGCTGAACAGTCATTCAAACCAGCAGCATGTGGCTGTAGCCCTTGAATTTCCATAACAGGAAAGGTCAGTTGTGGCTCCGGGAGCTTTAACACAATCCTTTCTGGGATCTCTGTGCTCCGTTGCTCTACCTGAGACTGCTCTTGATGCTTGGCTCTAGTATTACACTCTGTATTGTATATCATCACTCTAAGCCTGACTTAGGTTTTGCTATAATATATATAGCACCATCTGTTCTTCTGGGATTTTGGTTAAGTTTCTAAATAGCTTAAAGATATAACTCTGTGGCCTATTTTATTTTAAATGGTTATGTTATTCCCACAAATACATCACAATACATGCAAAAAAAAATAGTGCACAAATTGGATAACAGAAAATGTTTGCTTCTTGTGGGACAGAATTTAAAATATCACATTTATCATTATTGTTGTTGTTGTTGTTATTGTTATTGTTATTGTTATTCCCCCTTCTGCCACAGAGAGAGAGAGAGAGAGAAAATAAGAGTAAAGGAAGCCAAAACAGCCTCTGGTCTTTTTCTTGGACCAGACCTCAGGGCCTCATGGGGCCCAAAGGAATAAAACACTCCTCATATATCTCAACACCTGCAGCACACAAAAGCCCACTGTGAGTAAAACAGCCTCAAAAGTCAGAAACACTCACATTTAACAAGGAAAGAGTGAATGAAGAGGCAAAATCACAGTTGCCATTTGCTTTTGTGCTACAGTGAAAAGCCTGAGGACTAGTATATGCAGCAAATATATGATGACTTTGACTGTAGGTGATTCACCTAGCACACACACACACACACACACACACACACACACACACACACACACACCGTGACTTGACCCACAGCTGTGCTCTTGGAACAGAGAATAAAATAATATTGACATTGGAAGGGATGAAAATGACAGCTAATAATAGATTTAATCATTAGACAATTATCTCCAGTAATAACAACAGATAATACCCTTCTGTCTGAGTGTGTGTTTGTTGTTTTGTGAAAGGGGATACTCCCTAAAAAAGACAGACAGTGCCACCTCTCCAGCTGTCCCACCCAGCCAGGTCTCTTCACTGTGTGGCTGCGTTCACCTGCAGGCCTGAGAAAACCAAAAGAACAACAGCGACAACAGGGTGGAAACGTTTGCCTAAACCACTGCATGGCAAAACTGAACAATGTTGAATTCGTTGCGAACATTTGAGATATTGTCCGAACAATGCTGGAATCTGCAGAGTCATTTTGAATTGTCTTCTCCTGCAGACTTTGGTCCATTTACCTAATGAAAATAAACCAGCCCCTTTGTCTCTGCTGGGTGATGGAGGACAGAAAGAACAGGACACAGCAGAAAACATAGGCTGACAGAAGCTGAAGGGAAAAAAAGGATGATCAGAACTAAAATATTATTGTAGTTTGGTGTAAGTTTTGCTTTTTAATGAGAAAAATATGTATACTGTATATGAATCGTGGCTGCACAAAGAAATTAGATGAGGAGGTTTAGTTGTATGATGCAGCAGGACTATGGAAGATTTTTTAACAACAAACTATAACTGATATAATTGGGGTTTTTTTTCTAGCGCCACATTTGAATCTCATCAATTTCATCACAGATGGATTAAAAAGAAAGAATTAGAGTACAGCGAGTCAACAGAAGAAAAGGGGAATGGGAGTGGAGAAATGTGCTGAGGGGAGGGACACCGTGGCGATGACACAGCAGCCGTACAGCCGTAGATGGGGGCTGCAGGGGGAGATGATCTGAGCGCGTCTCTGTTCCCGTAAGAAGCCCGCAGAAACGAGTGATGACTCACCTGCCGTAAGACTGCATCGCCCACAGCGTGAGATCACCAGACTTCATCTCCCCCCAATGGAGCCGTACGCGGCCGCGCTGCAAGACAGCAGCCAGCACACACTCCCACTTAGGAGAAGCATTATTGTTTAAACCTGCTGATCCATCTGGATGCATCCATCAACCTCATCTGAATCAAATATTAAAGATCAAATATGACCGATAGCTTCTCTTTAACATGTTTATATTTGATATTAAAGTGGAACAGAAGTCAAACGCTTGACCTGAAGAGAATTAGATGTGCTTAATGTTAGTGATGTGCATGTAATGCAATACTATCATCATCTCACACACACACACACACACAAACACACACATACATCTGTAGTCATCCTTACTTGTTCTTGAGCTCTGTCACGAAGAGCCCTCACTTTGTTTTGACCTCCACATGGAGAGAGAGAGATGTTAGACAGAAAAAAAGAGAAAAATCAGCCCAATTCTTTGAGCAGACATATGCTTTTGGTGAGAAGAACACTTCTTCATATGGGATTTATAACTGTCTTTTACCACAAACTGCATTTAGTCAATAAGATGAATTATTAATCTGGGTTTGTCCCCAGTGGTTGGAGAACACGGTGCAGAGGTCTTCCAGAACATAAGATGTGAAATCACACATGTGAAATCAGCATCAGCTTGTACAGGAGAGAAGAACCTTCTGTTAGTTTACAGTAGATGAGCAGAAGACCCCAGAGGGAAGAGGAAAAACCGAAACACTACAGCTGAACAAATGCAGGAGATGCCAGACATTTCTGAGAATTCTGCATCTTTTGGAGATCGGAGTGGTTGTCAAACTTAAGAGAAGTCCAGCCTTCTGTTTCTGGAGATCCTGTCCTGAATATACTGACCCAAAAACCCAGAGCACAAACCACCCGGAACTAAGGCAAACAACAGATCCCCAACCTGGACATTTTACCAAACGTCTGAACATCCTCCAGGGAGCACAAACCAACATGTGTGCATGGAAAGTATTTAAAGTCCTTTCACACCGAGCACGTTTTTCTCTTCTCTGCCTTGATGCTTCAGGGCACTGTGCTCAGAGAAGGCTCATAAAGTCCACTAATGACCTGTGCTGTTATGGCTGCACGGTGATCGGCGAGTAAAACCCCCAGAATGCACTAGGCTTTCTCATCCAGTCTTCGCTCTGGCTGTGTCAACTGGGTGGGAACAAGTTTTAAAACAGATGACAAAACTGTGATGCTGTACTGTTCACATCTGCACATCTGTCAACCGTCGCACTTGGGCCAACAAAAGACCTACAGCTCTGGAGAAAATGAAGAGACCACTGCAAAATTATCAGTTTTCTGATTTTCACTATTTATAGGTATGTGTTTGAGTAAAATAAACATTTTAGTTTCATTCTTTAAACTACTGCCAACATTTCTTCCAAATTCCAAATAAAAATGTAAACATGTAGAGATGCTGATTTAATAAAAAACTGAAGTAGTCTCTTAATTTTTTCCAGAGCTGTGTGTCATTTTATTGGTCATATGTAGCAGTTCTATCAACGTGTGTGTGATTTAAGTCTGCACAAACGCCACGCACGTTGGTGCTGTCGCTGCTACTAGAAAAATGGTGAGAACTTTTTCCAGGTAGCTCCTGCAACTGCTTTGCTCAATTTAAAAGTGTTGATTACTGACATGAATCTTAGAAGAGACGATTCCGTTGTCCAGTGTTGTTGAAAACAATGATACATTTCCGCTAATCTTTTCAAAGATCTATTAATCTCACACACACTCAAAGGTCAGTCCTCCACAGCGGCCTCGGTCTGTAGGCGAAGAGTGCTGAGAAAAACGTAGTTTAGTTAAACACCTGGTTTTCTCAGAAAGCCATCTAAGCAAATCCCCCTGACTGAGCTGGAAGTGACACACTGGATGTATTCTTGCTACGGGCACTGTATTTGTGTGTGTGTGCGTGTGTGGGTGTTATACAGGTGGTCCAAAATTCCAGCAGTAGAATGAAGAGAATTACCCTGGTGTGAATGTCACGAGTGTCACGCTATAGCTTTAATTTTAAAAGTTTAAATCCGCAGCTGTTTTTTCACTCTGAGTCTGGTCTTAAAGTCCCTTTCAGTATGTTTCAAATCCCAGAGTCGGAGTTACAGGAAGACGTGAGATGTTGGGAAGTGCTGGGCTTGAGGACAGTAAGTGATTTCACACGTAGATTCTGGGAGCAGCCGGGTTTATTTCCAGGCAGTCACCTGACCTGCTCCGCTCAGGGATCTCCCGCTGGTCACGTGACCCAGCGCCCACTTACATTCGTCCATTTTTGACAGTAAGCCATCTTCCCTCCCCGCTGATTTAATTCTGTTTTTCATCTACTCGTTAAATTTCCCCTCAGCGCCTGTTGTCAGGGATGATACCCCTTTTCATCCCTCGCCCTCCTCCTCCTCCTCCTCTTCCTTCTCGGGGGCTGTCTGTCCCCGCTGGCTCTTTGAATTATTCAGTGGAACATCACTGCTCTGCGGTCCGGCGCTGAAGCAAAGAGCAGCCTGACAGTGTGATGGCAGGAGGGGAGCGAGCAGGAGGAGCGGCTGAGTGACGGCAGCAGATGTCTGTGTGGAAGCTTCCCAGGAAACCCCACACTTGTCTTCCACAGTCTCCTCTACTTCCATTTTGGCATCGCTAATCACATAACCCGGTTTATAACAAGCTGTCACAGCATGCCAACTGAAAATAGGCGTGAGTCTCGGCAGCAGGAGGGTGCATTCTGAACCAAGGGTAGCACGTCCTGGGTGGCCATCATGACACGGCAGTTCTGCACGAGGCTGATGGCAGATTTGAATGTTAGCCTTCCGTGACAGTCAGGGAGAAACGCCCCTCATAGCATTGGAACCGTGCTCCAACTGGGGGTGACAGATGCAGCCTTCTCTCCACGGGATGTTTATCATTCTGTTGAAACAGAGATTAAATCATAAACCATACGCTGTTTTGTCAGATCTCCATTTACTTTTTTTTCACTTTAGAGGCAAAGTTTCGACCTTTGGTGGAAGCCAGTCTCGGGGTTTCCCCGTTTTCACACTGTTGCAGCAGTATTGTTCTTCTCATGTAACTCTTGGCAAGAGGGCAAAAGAGCCTATTTCCCTTTTCATTATTATTTTAAACAGCTGACCATTGTTTGAGATCTCTCAACAATGAGTGTCTCGGATGATAACGTAATCTCATCAAACATTTACTGACAGCTACTCTGGGACTGCAGATATAACCATTCCATGCTTGAGTAACTGTTGATTCTTTTTTTAAAATAATACTGACGGTCTCCGTAAAGGGCGTGAGGACACAAATTATAACGGTCTGGTTAAAGAGCTGTGATAATTATGTATCTTAAATCAGGATCTATCTTTAGGAAATTCCTGTAGCTGTTTTACCGTCTGCCATCCTAACATAATGGGGGACGGTCAATGCTTGATTACTTTTTAGCTTCTGGGTTGTCTTACATAGTTTCAGGGGAAACCCTTTAATGCAAATGCAGAGAGGGGAACCATGGAAGAAAGCCCCTCCAGTTGCTGCGTTGCCTCAATGAGCACTGGGGAACCAACTCAGAGCAGTTATGCAGTGGGGCATGGCAGAGTGTCACAGCAAGCAGAGGCTGAGGAACTCCTGACCTTTAGTTTCATCTGCACTTTCTGTCAGTCACACTTCTGACATCAGCTTTTGGGGAGAGCAAAGCGTTTTACACTCCTGGTGTTTGAAATATCTCAAACAGAAATTGCAACTGGACGAGAGTGAAGTGAAAAACAAAGAAAAACAGAAATCATCACAATGGAGGTGTGTCGGTGCAGCTAAATATGGTGGATTTATGGTCACCCTGGTTCAACTTTAAAGCCTGCGTGTATCATAATAACCAAGACTATTTCTGTACTCTGTGTGTGTGTGTGTGTGTGTGTGAGTGGGTGAGAGAGTGTGTGTGTGTGTGTGTGTGTGTGTGTGTGTGTGTGTGAGAGAGAGAGAGGGAGAAAGAGAAAGGGAAAATGAAAGAAACGAGCTGTAGAGTCACTCAGTCTGACATGGGTCTGTGGGGGATTCCTGTTTAGACCTTTGTGAATTTCTGGGGGTTCATGCAGGCTTGCAGGAGCCAGTCAGCAATGGTGTGTTCAATGTCTGATGTTTAAAGTTCATGTCAACATGTTTTTTTTTTCTTTTCCAAATCTTTTGTTTATTCAAACAAACACGTGAAACTTTCAGAGTGCAGATTTTAGTTTTCCCAACTTGATTAAATCTGAGTTTCAACCCAGCCCAGCCGAAGGTGCTGAGAGATCTAAAAGCAAGTACCCAAACCCTGTTCTAACCAATACATGGAGTTTCCTCACTTGATCAGAGACTGTAGATACTAACCATACTGCTGTGACTGACTCTGCAACATTATGGAATATAGTTAAACAGAATTTGTTTTTAGCATGACTTATTGAATGAAACACTTGTGGATCCAGTAAACTGTTGAATAACTGTACAAGATTCATATGTGACAGTTGATTAGTGTTCTTTTTATTTATAAGAACATAAAGTGTATTTTTTTTTTACATATTTCATGTTATAAAAAACATATCATTTCTTCAGTTGTCATAATTATGCCCACAATAAGGGGTTAAGTGTTGCTTTGATTAGAGAAATGAGACCATATCTCTGATTCTCGAACCAGATGATTCATAATAATTCCAGTGACTGAATTTCTGAAGAAAGACCATAATACTTAGACCTGCATTTAGCCAAACTCAGTACAAATGATGTGGTAAACAGACTTTAGCCACACCAGCACAACTGCTATTTTCAGGCCACATGCTTCAGCCTGTACTTTGTTGCTGTATCCAAACATCTGTTTTTCATATTTATCCGCCCTTCATCTCCTCTGTAGAGGCTTTGACCTCCACCAGCACTCCAACCCTTACTACAATGATTTGTGTCTCTCTCCGTCTCTGCACTGAAATCCCAGATACACATGTTGTGTGACGACAGTCCCCATGACCTCGAGAGACCACATAGGCCGGAGGCAGCGCTGCTACTCCTGCTCTTCACAACCTGGCACCCTAGGAACATGACAGCTGAGACCATGGTGTGTGTTTTAGTGTGTGTGTGTGTGTGTGTCCATCTAATTGTGGGGACTGATTCTTTGAACAAATAAACTGCAGTATGCTAAGTGAAGAAATTGTTTATTTAAAATGAAGGTTGAACACTGGTGTGTGAGAAAACATGTGTGCGCGCGCGTGTGTGTGTGTGTTTGTGTGTGTGTGTGTGTGTGTGTGTGTGGACAAAGAGTCCAGATAAATAAACACTGAAAGAAAATGACAAAGTAACAGGGTTGGGTACTTGTTTCCTGTGAAAATGGCAGCTGTCCTCTCCCTCTTCATGCACGTTTTACTGTGTTTCTGTCCATCTGTCAGCTTGATACGCACAGAAACAGAAAAGTTCCACATACACACAGTAAAGTACACAAAGAAACCCTGCTGTCAATCACTCTGCAGTGCGGTGCAGGAAACACACAGGCTATGTTGTCCACTGGCTCATGTCCCTCAGACTGTGGCCTGGCTGCTGCAGAGAGAGCGCTGTGTGTCACACGCTACAGATACAGAATCCCCTCTGTCACTCACACATAAATAACCTCTCTCCTGTAAGTCTCTATTTCTCCTGACCACAAACCCAGTGTGAACATCTGTATACATGCAGCTCCTATTTATGTACATTTCCCAGAAAAAGAACAAAATCTGGGAAAAATGTTTTAGAGCAAAGGGAATGATCTGGAATGTATACTGAGCTAAGTAAAGAATATTCACCAGAAATACTGTTTTTGTTTGTTTGTTTGTTTATGCAATAACGCAATAATTAGGATGTAGTAAATGTAGACATGTTTCCTCTGAAATGCAGTGAAGGTGAGGTCTAAAGTAACAAAAAGGTGCAAGTGCTGCAGCTACAAGCGTTCCATTTCTGCTCTCTAACCACAGCCTGAACCAGAACTCCATAATGACAAATGAAAGAGTGGACAGAACCGTGAAAGTAGATAGATGAAGAAAAATCACCCTGGAATCTATCTTAGCATGCAGTTCGCCAACTTTACATTTAATTTAAAAATCTTTACAGATGCACATTCTTAGATCTATACATGTGTCCTAGCTAAGCCACTATTCAAATCCCTGCATATGAAATAAAGTAAACATATAATATTGCTGTAAACAAGCACGGAAATAGCCCGTATGGAATTTTATTTGAGTGCTTGGTTCCCTTTCACTTTTACGTTCCAGGTTTCTTTGGTGATGGTGAAGCCACGTGTGTTCCACTTCCATATAAATATGTCAATTTTTGATGCCTTCTCTGAAGAGTGTACCGGCTGAGGTCATGGTGGTATTTCTGGAGCAGCGGCGCTCTGGCAGAGAGAGTAAGAGAGGGCTCCTTCAGACATTACATCACAAAAAAACACATTTATACACACAAACCAACAAACAGACACGTTCTGGTGTGTGAACGCTGACGCACAAACATCATTTTAATGATGTGTTGTTTTTCTTTCAGTGATATACAGGGAAGATGTAGAAGGCAGACAGGGAGCCATATTTCTATACGCATCTTCCTGTTTATGTATTATAAAAACATCAAAATAATTTTCCCCCACGTGCAGTCGTTCCATGCCATAGATCAAGAGACACATTTTTAAAAGGCGCAAAAATGAAAATCAGAAAAGCATTTTTTATCCTTGTCAGTTAGTAAATCACTTGATGAATCAATTATGCACCCTCTGTGCCATCTGCAGGATCATGTGGACCAGGCTGGGTTGAGTGGCATCCCTGGAACAGTCCACGCTGGGTTTTCTTCCTATCACCTCCGTAGGTTCTTCCCTCAAAGGGGAACTACAGTGGTCAGGCTGGCACTGACCTTCACGTCAATGCTTCCAACTCACGCCAAACCCATAATGAGGCTCTTCCTTCCAGAGGCTTCTCTGCAGTCTCTCCCCCAAGTGACCGCAGGAAATGGAATTTTCTAAAAGGATCAAAACAAGTTGAGAGTTGTAAATGGTTTGACTTTCCACTGAAGACAATGTGCCAGATTCCAGCCTTGAGGGACAGAACCATATCACAATGAGCCCTCTGTATGCCTAAAGTGTGCAGACACACGCCCAGTTGTTCACACACACACACACACACACACACGTACGCACGCAAGCACGCGCGCACACACACGCACACACACACACACACCAGCAGTTATAATAATACAAGTATTGTGGGTTGGTTCTTAGCACAGAAACTGAAACAATGGATCTGTATTTTCTCAGCATTTCTAAATGATAATAATATTCTGCTTCACAACAACATCTACCTGCAACCTGGGAATGCCAGTACCTGCTGACCACCAAATCACGTGAGCTTTTTCTGTGTATACCTCCCACATGACCACAACACTCAGTATTTACGGGTATTTTTATTATTTGAAATCTGAAAACCGCTCCAGTGATCTTGTGGTTTGCCACTGGAATCTTTTTCATACCTGTGTGTCAGGGCTTAGTTCGGTGCAAGCCTCTGCATATCCTGCACTCTGAAACACTCCCAATGTGCATGTGCGGGATGTGGACCTCCCAGCCTAAAGACAGCTGTACATTAGCTGGAACTCTTCTTTTGTTTGCGCTGGAGAGAGACATTCATTTGAATGTGTGTGAGTGTGTGTGCATGTGTGTGCATGTCTGGGGTCAGGTAGACCATTAGCAAGTCATCCCTGATCTAATTGCCTCCTTCCAACACCTGGTCTGACAGCTCTGTAATCTACAGTTACTCCATGCACTCACCAAGGTAGGTGTGCTTCTGTATGGGTGGGGATGATTTTGTGTGCACGTGCACTTAAGGTTTACATGTGCATTGGTGAGTGTGTGGGAGGAGTATGTTGGTGTTGACAGGCAGGTTACGGATTAACCATGAGCCTTCCTTTAACCATCGGTCTTTGTTGAAATCATACTTGCTCCTCGTATATTTAAGCGACAAAACAGCCCATAACTGTGATGACATGCAGCTATTTACTGCAAGGTTTAAAAAAACTTTTTAAGATTCAAAGAAAAGATTCAAACGGGCACACAGGCTGCTTGTGTACATGCAGATACAGACAGTACAGTGTGAGGGTTGGTTGTTCCCACAGGCAGGCCCAGAACCGTCTTATCTCAGAGCCGTAGTCTAGATATCTAGAGTAAACTACCTCTGGACAAAGGGCTAAAACTGATGGAGCAGTCCACATTCTTCCTCTTAAACATTAGTCCCAGGAATCCCCCTTGTGTTTGTGTGTACGTGTGTGATTGTGTGTGTGTGTGTGTGTGTGTGTGTGTGTGTAAGAAGCACCTGTTCAAGGAAATAAACATTCCTACAGTTTCATTTTGAGGCTGGCTATACATTCCAACGGTCAAGGAGGCAAAAGGATAAAATCAAGTGACAAGCTATCATTCAGCAACAACCTCTTCCCCTTCTCTTTCTTTTTTAGAGACAGGCACACATATTTCTTATTGTAAAACAATAAAAACAGAATGGTAATGGTAATAACGATAGTTGCATTTAGGCCTAATGACACAATCAACCATAAGATTTAGTAGTTTTTTGTTGTTTTAAAGAAATACATTTTGATAGAAATTATTGAACACACACACACACACACACACACACACACACACACACACACACACACACATCAGTCACAGATGAAGAACACCCTGCTTCAATCTTTCTACTTGATTGTGAACAAACTTGAGCTGAGCAGCAGATGTGAATCCCAACAAATCCAGCTCTGCTCAGTTTGGAAAGGTTGACATACTGATGTCCTTTACTTTCCCAGGAACATTTCAAAACATTGTTTTCCATTCCTGACGGTAAGTCGCGCCTGTGTATGAAGCAAACCGCCTGTTTCAGCTAGAAAACTTCAGCCTTGTGAGTCTGTTTTATTTTGACTGTATCCTAGCAACAGCGCTGTTTCTGCTTACTTCTTTCTCCACCCTGTAGACCAAAACGCTCCAAGCTTCTGCTCCACGTGAGTTGCAGTGTGTGTGTCACACATCTGTTTTGCATTGTGGAGGATCCTTCAACCCTGACTGTGCTACAGCGACGGGGCAGGACTCGTTGGAGGTGGTGGTGGGGGCGAGTTAGGATAGAGAAAGCGTGGGGAAAGAGAATGGGGGGGAAGAGAAGATAGAAATGACAGTGCTGCAAAAAAAAAGTTGGAACATCTGCAGCACATGCATACAGAATGTGACTGCTTGGTCAGGGAAGGAAAAGTTAAGTGGGAGCTGAGCTAAGGGGAGAGTTTTAAATATTATGGAACTATAAAAGTTGTTCCAGTGTTCCAGGGTTTTGCCTCCTGCAGGGCTGGGCGAGTGCTTGGGTGGGGTTGGCACATACTGTTTTGCTAGGCTGGACAATAATATAGCATGTTACCCTTGGTTAGGCTGAGAGAGAGAGAGAGAGAGAGAGAGAGAGAGAGGATAGCTGTAGTTCAGCAGGGATAGAGACGTCAGCAGGCCATGCAGAGAGTTCACTGAGTTTGTTTGGTAGCCTTGTCTGCGCAACACCTTCACGTTCTTGTGTTTTAGTCTTCTCCATCTACCCTTTATATTTTACGCTTCTGCAGTGTTCTCGCTTTGATAAGCCTCTCACAGTCGTGCCAGATAATTACAGGTCTTCACTTTGTGGTTATTTATTGGGGGCAGCAGCGGCAGAGTCAGGTCTGAGAAGCCAGAGAGACATGAGAGAAAGAGCACGCCATGTGAGAGGAATGGTGCACGGGTGCAGCATTCTGTATCTGTGTATGATTTTCAACCAAAAGGGGAAAAAAGTCTTTCCAAGAGTCTTTTCAATCAAACTAAAGTGGAGAAGGAGCGCCAAGAGAGCACTTTAGCCTTCAAATAAAGAGTGATGAGAATAGACCCATAATTACTCGTGAATCCTCTCGGTCTGCAACCTTCAGCCAAAGACACCGACTTTGTGCGTTTGTGTGTGCAAGTCTCATTTATCTGTCTACCAACCTCTGAGTCACATCTAAAATCCAGTCGCACACGCTCTGACAGATGTCAGGTGTCATTTATGAGCAAACGCCTTCACGTCCATGAACACAATCTCAAAGTCTCCGAGCTGGCTGGCTGCAGCGCCATGAAAGCGAAGGGCACCGCTTCCACTCAGACCTTCCTGTAGTGGCTGCGTGTGAGAAACACAAGCGCAACACCTGCGTCGCTGCTCCAGCCTCTGTCTCTGCCACAGTAACAGTTATGAAACTCATGGAGCCATGTGGTGCTTTCTGGAGCGATAGTTGACTTTTTGTGACAGTATGTCATGAAATGCCAAACAGCAATATTTTACCAAATCAAACTTTTCATAATTAAATAATAATTAAATATTCTGCCACCATTGATGTCTAAATGCTGATTTTTGTTTCCCATTTTCTCTCCAGACCATTTTGATTGTGTAACAATGCTGCCAGCAAATATCAACACATTTTTTTTATTTATTATTAAAAGCCACGATTAATATTCTATTTTTTTATTGCTTTTGGGAGAATGACCACGACTCCTCACCATAAATCTGAGCAGAAATCCTTCCCTGTTGGCCACTGCTAACTCATCAAAAACATGGAGATTCTGTCTGCTTTCCTCTGACTTACCTCCTCCAGCACCTGAACCAGCCAGCTGTGCGTCTAACTGTTCCTGCCAGCCGGGACAGTCTTCTATAACTTATTTACATGTCAGATATAGTCTGCTGTTGTTTTCAAACATCTTAAATGTACTTTTAAATGCACAGCACACATGGTTCTGTTTCATTTCCAGATGGAGTCTGTTCAGAGGGTCTCGTCCAAGACAAAAATCTGGTGCTTGTCCTTTTCTGACCTACACACACACACACACACACACACACACACACGCACACACACACACACACACACACACACGCACACACACACACCAGAAGATTGAAGGCCTTTGGCCAGTGATATCAGAGACAGTTGGTGTTTTTTCAGCACTTAGCGGGGCCAGTATTTTCTTACCACAACAACATCCAATCACCTGCCAGCTCCCAACCTATGACCTCTGCTACAGAGCTGGGGATAGAGGGGGATATAGTGCATACCAGTGTGGGGCAGGGTGGTCCACACACCACAGAGTTGAAAGACTTGGGTTTGCCTCCAGGCAGAGAGACATTAACAAAGCCTGTAACCTCTCTGGAAACACAAGTGATTAGAGGTGCGTGCATGTAGGTGTGGGTGTGGAGGAGCAGGTCTGTGTGTGTGTGTGTGTGTGTGTGTGTGCATGTGTGTGTGTGTGTGCATGTGTGGGTGTGTGTGTGTGTGTGTGTGTAGATAGACATTACATTAGGCAAGTACATGGATTACTGTATTAGTATCTCACATATGTGGACAGATGAAACTCTCTGAGGGACTCCCCCTCCCCTCACCTCTGCATCACCCTCCCCTTCTCATCATCCCTGCTCACCCCTACTAAAACTCACATCCTTGTTTTCACTTTTCCTTCTCTCTTTCACATGATGTTTTTCACCAAATCATATCTATTTAATGTTTTCCTTTTTTTGTTTTCTGATTAAATTTCTACCACATCAGGATGAAACCACAAAGCACCAAACTGTCTCCAATTTCAAGAAATTATTTATTCCTCTTTCCTGTACCTATCCATTTACCATCCTCTCCCTGCCCCTCTTCTCCTCTCCTCAGTCTAGATTATATTCTTCTGTTTCCACTGCAGTCATTTAAGACAGAAAGCTATGGAGGATAGCCAATTTATGTGATGGGACTTGGACTTTAAGCAATTACCATCAAATGAGCCTTTATATTTCATTATAGACAGATTCAAGGGTGCGTGCAGACGCATGCACACACACAAACACGTGCACAGACACACACACACGCACACACACACACACACACACACAGGCACTCAAGCACTCAAGCTTTGTGTTTTACATGAGTGGTAAAGCGGTACATCAGTTGACAAGCACATAAATACATTAGTCACTAAATAACTCTGATAACGTGTTGATGGGGAAACGTAATGTGTGTGTGTGTGTGTGTGTGTAAGCACATGCCCTTCTGTGCATGAGCTTGTGATGGGAATCAAGCTCAGAGTCCCAGAGGGAAAACCATGATTACATTTTGCAGCGTGCTCATGACTCAGTACTTCATGTGTTCTACGAACCACTAAGTGGAATAAATAAGTGAGTCTTAAAGTGAGCTTGTGCACGTATGATCATGCATGTGCTGTTTATGCACTTTTTTAGATTCACACTCTTCTGCAGGCACCATTCAGTTCTTTCTTTTGTTACACTTACATTCATCAAACAAAGCGGATAAAGTTGCTTTTTGTGACAAAGATGTTCCCAGCACAGCCATAAACGTGTGAGATGGAAAAACACTACTGTTTCCAGTCAGTCAACAAAACTCTACATTTTCTGGGCAAATGAGCCAAGTACAACTGCTGGCTTAGAGAGAAAACCTTCTGTGGTGTGTATTTTTTTAATTACCGGTCTAGACTTTATGTGCTCCTGCTGTGGATATTTGAATGAAGCTAAATGGAACAATTAATGCCAACGAAAACTGTCCAAGATCCTCCTGAGAGTGTTCATATATATTCATATAAATCCTCCCTCCAATCAAACCAATATGTGTGTGCAATAAGGTCTAGGGAGAGCATGGCAGAGTCAGTACAGAGCAGCAGCTGTCTGTCTGATGGCCTTCACGTCTGGCTCCATATCCTCGGCCCAGCATGTCAGAGGACTAACAATGGATAACTGGATATAAGCGAAGGATTAAGCACCTGGACACCACATAGAGCGGCCTGTCTGGTGCAACATGAGATGGATGTCATTACCTGCAGAAGCCATGCACCAAGAGCATCACAGCGAGTGGGGGAGAAAGCACAGGGAGTAAAAGACACTTCTAAAGCTCTTGTTAGCTGAATGAAGTGGGTCAGTCCTTCTTTACTTTTATTATCGAATCATTTGGAACTTTAATGAAAAGAGTCAAGCTTTCATCCACGTAAGCGGTTTGTTCAGATAAAGTGACCCAAACTGTGAATTCAAGTGGGGGAACCTCACTTGGGTTTTAATATAGATAACAATCTATATTTGTAGACCTACAAATAAAGAAGAAAAAACGCATAGCATTTCAAAAGGACTGCATGAAACCGTACAGAAGAGTTAGAAGATTGCTGTAAGCAAAAGAGGCGAGAGGAGAAAGGGGAGGGAATGCTCCCTTTTTGACAGCAGGATGTCAGGTCGTCAAGCTGAAGGTCACACCTCTGTGTCATCGTCTGGGCTCAAGTGGTCAAGTTCAGCGCCCTGACACTCCGCATTGTCACTCAGGAGTATGAACTGTGTCTAATTCTGGCTTTGTCCCCGCTGACCTGTCTGTGGGACTCCTACAGCAACACACAGATAGGAATTATAGCGATCTATAAAATAATCTATAAAATTCTAAACATCTATTAAAACTAATGCATCAACTTTAATGCCTTATAGATTCCTGCTGGCTTTTCTGGCTTAGTTCAAGCAGGAGCTGCAGCAGAAATTCTTCTTTTGTAGATACAGTAGGCGATAGCCCGTGTAAACTACAAATGTGCATACCCAAAACAACAGAGAGAGATTAATGTCGGGTGTATGCATAGACATCCTCCTGCTTGTCTATATGTTGGTATGCACACTTACCTCTCGACCTGTTCTATCAGCAACCAAGCCAGAACAAGTTAGATGCAACGCAAAAAGGAATTATTTATGGATTTATTATTGACATCTGACTGCTGAGTTGCACAACAGCAGAGACAGCTGATGGCTCCGCTCTGATGAGGGAGGGGCGAGGATGGTGTTATTATGTCTGCAGAACTCAAAGTAAATCATAAAGGAAAACCCCTCCCAGTATCATTTTATCAGAGATATGAAATGAGAGATGTAGGAGGGGAAAACAAACTCCAGCAGATGAGCTTGGCCGTAAACTGGAAAATTAACTGTGTAAGCAGTCCTCCTCCGCGCCGCTGAGTGATTCCTGGAGTGTGTATTTAATGCACATCTGAAGACTTCCTTGTTGTTACGAGGTCTATGGTTGCAGAGAACATACTCTTTGTTATTAAATAAACACTGTCACATCAGACCAGGGAGAATTCCCCTTGCAGAATCAATGAAGCGGGTGCATACCTGAGTCCATCTTTTTTCATGCACATGTGTTAGAGAGTGCATTGTGAGTCTGTGCTAGCAGCTGTTACAGTCAGATTATGATGCAGATTATGATACAGCATCTCTGCTTTTTTTTTGCCTCTGCCTTACATTTCTCTATGTTAATGTGTTAGCAGAAGAGAGGAGACGCCTCTGTAAATGTTTACCGTATGAGAATTTGGAAAAGACCTGATTGGAGAGCAATAAACTCAAAACATCTGGCCAGAGACGCAACATCAGCTGCCTTGAGGGAGACGGATGGAGCGAGCAGGGCCACAGGGGAAACAGCGAGGGCAAAGAAAGAGAAAAAGTGGGACGGAAACAATGTGGAAATATCGCTGACGCTTTTAAGAACTGACCGATAGCAATCTGTTGATAGAGACATAAAGTTCAGTGTTACTGAAATAAATAAAGCGGGATCTGTTTCTCTCACAGGCTTTCATCTGTCTTTTTCACTTTAGGAGCTTAGCAGTTCCAAATTGATGATAAGGGTGGGCCACATTGAGGGGGGAAACAAAGCCAATGAGGAGCAGATGTTTTACACACACACACACACACACACACACACACACACACACATGCACATGCACATGCACATGCACTGCATTGACATAATGCATTCACCAGACCCTTTACCCCAGTCCTCACTACCCTAACCCTTACCCTTAAAAATGTATTCCACACATAAAAGCTGCAGATACGGTCCAGATTACTGAGCAGTAATTTAAGTGATCAGGAAGACAAAGAAGCAGAAGGCTTGTAGAAGACGGTATATATGAAGAACTAAAAACAATCTTATATTCAGACTTATATTTTATTGTTGCCTATATCTGAGATACAGAAACATCAAAATGTATCCATGGTGATGGCTAAAATCACTTTTATTTTTGCCGATGAATCAATCACCAGGTGGTCGACTTACTCGAGGAGCTTCTGGTTACATTTATGTGTGCTTTTGTACTGACACTGGTAAAGGAAGGCCATCAAATCCTGGAACAGCCTGGCGCAGTTTGGACCCAGATACGTGCAGTGTTGTATGTTGAAATGCCAGATTAGTCAGTACACTGTTTAGTCAGTACAAGAATATGAAAGAAAACAGGGTTGTGGGCCCAGAAATGAATGACCATCAATCTTGGTGACGCCTTGCTGGATCAGAGGACAGACAGACTGACTCCTTTAGAACATCCAACTGTGTGTTCCATTCACCTGTGTAGAGGAAGATGCAATCATGATCATCTAGGAGACAAGGGAACATCTTCAGCATCGTTTATCTTGTACAAGTATAATGAAACTTAGTGGTCATGTCTTACCTTAAAGTTAAGACCTCGCCTTAAATGTAAGGATACATGCTGGGGCCAGAACCTTGAGCCCTACAGCCTGAATAAAGTCTCCATGTTAAGATTTCACCTATCTAGATAGGATTACACATAATTACATATTACACATCATAAAACCAAAAGGAAACATTAGAGAAATGAAACTGTTATTCAAAAGCCTTTTTCTTTAGCTTTCCTGAACATGTGCGCTTGTGTGTTCGACCCAATGCTCCACAATATTCAGAGGAAACAGCTGCATGAGTCTGTGTGGGTTGAAAGGGACAGAGTTTACAGATAACCTCTGACTTCTCTGACAGGAAGCTTGGAAAGAACCTCAGGAAGTTACTTTCTGGTCCAGCACGAAAAAAAAAGTAAAGAAGAAAAAAACAAGTTTACACGTTCAGCAGCGAGGAAAATAAACACAGCTTTCAGGTGCACAAGCACAATCACTAGAGTGCACGCATCGTTGCATATCCTTCTTTCTCCAAACATGGAAAAGTGCATAAAGGAGGGAGAGTTCCAACAAGTTGGTGCGATGGGAACATGACAAAACAGTAAAACAGTCACATGATACCAAGGTGCGTTTTTTAATATGTGTTAATGCAACACCTCTGCAGTTTTTGACAAACAAAGTTATCAATCAATCAACTGGGAGCCTGTTAAACTATTCGCTTCGTGTGTTTCAAACTCTTAAGGAGTTCTCTATAAAAAACCCACCTCAGGCAGGAGCAGCAGAAACTGGCACGGTGCCTCGGTTTTACTGCCTCTGCAACAGAAAGGAAGCACTGCGAGTAGTTACATTGTAAGTCCTTCCTGCTAAGTTTGAAAGGTAGAACCCATACTCCACCGAGGTCGGTCCTTATGTCAGAGATTTGTTTGCAGCAATCTTTACCTGCACAGGTCCCACAACTTGATGTAGTTTGAACAAAACTGGCAACAGCTGTAAAATACCATTGTGAAGGGTTTTCTTTTTTTTTTTAGCTAAAGCTGTGAGAAGGGGAACATTCCGCACTCATTGTTCTATTTCCGTCACGTGCACAGACTGTAATTTCTGTGTGTGTGCTGTGTGTGAATGTGGCTTCAACTAGCAAGTATCACATTCTGTAGAAGTCACATCATGTCTGAGAGGGGATGCTGCTGTGTGGAGTCTGTGAGGCTATGCTGGTTTCACTTCTCTGTTGTGCAAAGCCATGAATACACCTTGCAAAACCACACTGACACACTCTCTCTCACACACACACACACACACACACACGCACACAGGATTACACACAAAGGGTGGACGCACGTCAAAAAGACAATGGAATCCTCCTCCTCTAAAACGTCACACGCCCACTCAGGCAGAGTAGAGCCCAGCATGTAAAAATCTGTGGGCTTCTGACGAGCAGAATGAAAGTGTGTGAGAGTCTCGCAGCTTCTACATCCACTGACTGTGACGTCTGTCCGCTGGCTCCATCCCACATGCTCCAGCAGAGAACACGCTTACCAGAAGTGTCAGTGGATCTAGAAACATTTAGTTCAAAAAAAGGAGAAAACAATAAGAAACAGGTATTGTTTGGTTCTGATATAATTGTTGCCAGAGCACGGCGAATAAGCCTGAGCTGTGTTATTGTAGGTGTCTCTACCTGGCAGGTCAAAGACTCATACTCTGACACACATACAGGCACAATGCATTATTAGTGCCGGTAAGGCCCCTCATTTATGGCCATTACGACAAAATGACTTCCTCCACTGCCTGTTAGAATGCACATCAGTTTGAAAATGTCATTTAGATGTGTGCTTTTGACGGACAAGAGGCAATTTAGCAATTAAAGTCAATTTATCAGTCAGACCAATTTCTCTCATTACACAGGGCACGGCTTTAATTTGTTCACAAATAGGAATTGATAAGTACTGACAAATGTGAATGCAGCATTTATTTAATGCACCTGTGCGTGTAATTTAATCTGCACACGGCAAGTTTAAGGCAACCTTTTTAATGACGACTTCGGTGCGGGCTTTTCAGCCATGTTTGTTTTCACATTTTATTTTAACAGAATTATTAAGCAAAAAAAAAAAAAAAACACATTTATACAGCAGTTCATGTTATAGATAGCTTTTAAATCAATTCATTTTACTGGGAATAACTGAGTAACTTTATTTCCTTGATCTGTTACTTACTGGTGCTTAAATAATATATGATTAAATAAATCACTGTGATGTTTAAAGCACCTAAAAGCTAGAATAATATTTTAATATTCCCTGTCTGTTGTTGAGTTTTAGTATGAATTATATACTATACTGTGACTCCCAGGGAGACTTTAGCATTGCTGTGCTGTGAAAGCAACTAATGTGGACCTTGGATTGGGGCGTGTCTTCCTGCAGCATGAACTGACATACAAACACCCGTGGGGCTGTCGTGCACCTGGCTCTTGAGTTCACTTGACCAAAATTGAGACACCAAACACATCCAAATATGTCCTAATGTTGCTGTCATCTGACGCGTTTGCACATTTGCATGCAGAAAATTCTACAAATGACCAGAAGATGTAGGTCAAAGTTTAGTTTCTGTTGACCTGGATTCTGAGATAGAGAACCAAAAACGAGAAGAGAGATGGCCGGACATTTATTATTGACGTGGTCTGCTAAAATATATGACAGCACAGAAAGGGGAACTAAAGAACAGAGAGAAGCTGTGCAAAAAGATAATGGGTCAGCCATGTTGACCTGGAGTAACCTGGCTGTGAGAGCTCCTTCAAACCACACTCCTGCTATCTGCTCTGACTGACAACTATTAGAAAATAATCATTCACTGCACTCTTCTTTGCACATATCCATCTGTAGGGTTCAGAAAGATTTAATTTAATATGTTAGACGAGGCCCAAAATATTTCATCCGTGAATGGTTCTGTGGTGAAAGCTCGATCACAGAAACTGAAAAGTTAATCGCTAA
The DNA here is from genome assembly GCA_015343265.1 of Pao palembangensis. NCBI lineage: Eukaryota > Metazoa > Chordata > Actinopteri > Tetraodontiformes > Tetraodontidae > Pao > Pao palembangensis. Next base: position 21,051,454 of record CM027082.1, on the reverse strand, counting down.
TCCAAACATCTAATCCAGGAAAGGTAGAGAGTAACCACATAAAGAGAATCCTGGAATGGCTCTACACAAGGGGAGACAGCTCTTCATCACTGTTTAACAGTTTAAATGTACCTGCCAAATACAACTGCCAAATACATTCAATATTTCTTAATACTCCTAATCTAAAATAATAATAATTAGAAGTATTGTATTATTGAATCAGCCTTGGTGAAACCATGTTTAGCGAACTGTAACACAACTACACCACAACTGTACAGTGTGTCATAGGTACTGCTTCACTTTGCATTGCTCTAAAGTCAGGAACAACACCCAGGTCATGAGGGAAAGGGTTAGATATGCTTATAAACATCAGGGAAGTGAAAATTATAGAGCTTTTACTTTAAACCTAAAGTTTCTGCAGCTGATTGTGATCTTTATTGCACAAATATGAATGAAGGATTCTTTATCACAGTGCAGAGGAGCGTCAGTCATGACCTTCAGGGTGGCTTGTCTCATTATTACTCTTCTGATATTATGGCATTGGAAAGCGTCCTAATAATCCCAGAAACACTTCTAGGAACAAAGTAAGAACACGTCGAGCTTCCAACAACCTCAATTCAAACACACAAATGCATCTGGGCCCCCTGGTCAGACCACCTGACCTTGGACGCTACAGTAATGGTCTCCCTGACAGAACCAAAACACCCAGCATGAGCAGTCCCATGAGCCTGTCTGTCTTTCCTCAAACATGCACACACACACATGCACATACATGTGTATCGGGGGGTTATACAAACAAGTATGTTAATGGGTGCCCGCTCACACAGTATCAGCATGTGATAAGACCCATAGCTCACCTTCTGAGGCTGACTTAAGTGCAGAAAGAATTCCTGCAGCACGCTCAATCACCGGTGTGTGTGTGTGTGTGTGTGTTTGTGTGTGTGTGTGTGTGTGTGTGTGTGTGTGTGTGTGTGTGTGTGTATGCGAAGCATGGACAGAATGCATGGGTGTACATGGAGTTTCGACTGAGATTTTTTTTTTTTATTCCTCCCTGACAAACCAGTTGGACTAAAAATACATCCACTCAGACAGAGTTGTACATGCATGTAAGTGTTCCAGAGTAAAAAGGCGATCCTGCTAACATTTCTCATGGCTAATTTGCCTTGGGCTACACTGAGCAAATACAGATTAATGATTGTTTGAGAGGATGGAAGTGCATTCCACTGAGCAGGCCATGGGAGTGGCTTCTAAATAAAACACTGCGAGATCACTATACAAAATGTGTGGTGAGAGATTAAACAGACTGGAACTAAATTATGCTCAGACAGTGAAACTGAAGGTCTACCCACACAAGAACACAAGCAAAGTGGTAAGAGGTAAAAAAATCCCTATAACCATGTCAAGTCGTGTCCATTCAGACACTGGGTGCTAGAAATTTGGCATTTAGTGATCCAGTGTACTACGCAGTACACATTTTAATTTGAAGGTGAAAGATTCCTAATTACATGAAATTATACTACACTGGCCTTACTACATTTTGGAAAGATACCTACCCACTTGTCACATTTTGCTTTAAACCTTGCAGATAAATTTGACAAGACAGACCAGAAGATCTAGATGCCTCAGCAGTACCTCCTGCTTTCTATCAGCCAGCGCCCTGATACAGCAACACTGCTGTTCACGCAAACGACAGCCTCCACTGTAGGTCTCGGACCATGTGTGCGGAGCTGCATGTAAACCCCCAGGACACGTTCTCGGAAAAGGTTCATATATCAGCTAAGTTTCAGATTTCACGCTAAAAGAATTGATCGCCTTTCAGCAGCACAGCAATACCTCAGCTAAGTCATAACATAATCTAATGATGCACTGAGATTTCACAGGCCACTGTTTCAGACTCAGACAACAAACTGGGGAGAAAACTTTAAATCAAGCATATTAATTATGGGCAGACCCTTTATATTAGAGACAGTGAAGGAGGTATTGTGTCAAGCAACATGCACCCTCAACCTTGAATAAAATGCTGGATTTCTCATAGATTCAGTGCTGCCACAAACATTTGGATGAATAACACACGTAAACTTTGTCGTGATTCTTCTTCGGAAAGTCGTTTTACATTAACTGAATTAATTATCATCCTTGTGAGATTAAGAGAGTTTATTGTGCATGCGTCTTCACTCAGACTTAAAGTAAGATAAACACAAAAGGGTTTCATTAACATGCAGGCACCATAATAAAAGATGAAAAAACCCACTGTGCTGTCATTAAATTATACTTAAGGAATACTAAAGTAATACTACTTTGGATTATTTATTTACTCAGACTTATAGAAAATATAAAGTACTTCTGTAATATTCTGTAGTATTCAAGAGCAGTAATACATTAGTACCAGATTGCCAACGTCAAAACTCTATTTAGCCACTTACAACACAACACAGTTACTATTCCTGATCTGGATTCGTGTCCAATGATGGTGTGTGTTCGTGCTGTGAGAGAGAAGGACTTGTTCTGCTGTTGTCAAGTTCATTTTAGCAGGAGACAAAGAATCCATTTATGAAGAAGGAGACAGAAAAGTGGAGGGGGAGGGGGGCGGGGGGCAAACCGAACGTTGGATGAACAAATGAGGAAGGTGGCGAAACAGATTTTCCAAAACAGAAGATCCAGAGGTGGTGGAAGGTGCCACACAGCTTCAAATACGCAAACATGCTGCTCTGTTGGCACAGCAACAGGACAAGCAACATATTTATTAGCCGATCCCTGCGATGATACCAAAGAATCCAGCGGAAGAAACACCCAGGAAACCAGAAGATGGTATCAACAGCAGAAACAATACGGTATATGAGGGGGAAAAAAGAACAGAGCTGAACATTTAAACAGTAAAATCAGTGTCAGATGACAGATTGGCATATTTGTGTTTCGCTATTGACATTGCTAAGCACCACAAGTGCAAACAAAACACACATTTCCTCTCTTCTACATGTGACGCTGCAGCTTCATGTCTACCTTTATTACATAATTGCTGCTTGTTTGTCTTGACTGTGTTCTATAAATGTAAACAGTGATTAAACCAATGTCTGAAGACAATGTGTTAGGATAAACCTGTGACACTTGCTCAGTGCACAGAGGATTATACACGTACTTACACATGTAAATCACAATGATGTCGGCTGTTTGAGAGTTTGAATCCTTAGAGATTCTTCTGTACTATATCCTCTACAACCATCAGTAACGATCTGTGATTAGGTTTTGTGTGTGTGTGTGTGCGTGTGTGAGAGAGAGAGAGAGAAAGAGAGAGACAGACAGACAGACAGAGATTTGGATTTGGATTATTGAAGATCAAATTCATATCTTCTTATCGCGTATATTGCAATGAAAAAAGCTATACGCTTCTGTAGCCACTTCTCTCTCCACCACTGACTGAAACTACAGCTGAACTTCAACAACAATCGCTGATTTCTTTCATTCCCTCCCTGCTTCCCTCTCCCTCTCTTTCCCTTAGACTTTTTTATTGCTTCTGAAAGCCAGGCTAGAGAACCAGCAAGCCCAAACACACTTGACAGCCTCCTAGTCACACTTGCACACACAAAAACCAAAACACCCAAAAGACCAAGACATTTTTCAAGCAAACACACACACACACACACACACACACACACACACACACACACACCTAGCAGGGTTGGTAAGGTTCCCCGTTTGTAGTGGTAAATGGGGTGGAACAGGTTAGCACTCCCGCTATATAGTGTTCCACCTGTACAAACAGAGCGCGCACACACACACACACACACACACACACACACACGCACACACACACACACACACACACACACACACACACAACCCACACACACCACACACACACACACACACACACACACATAATCTTCCATCTGGTGGGTTTTAATAGTGATCGATCATTCTCCCTGGTGACACACACACATTTTTTGTGTGCGTGTTCTCCGTGGCTCACTGTGCCTTTCTCTTTAGACGAGGTTATTTAATTTACATAATGAGGCCCAGACCCACTCACAGAGATTAAATTACGCTGAGACAACAAATAAAAGTGCATGCAGACATACACTCCCACAAACATAATAATTTCGCTCTCCAGAGCTGCAGTCTTGCGCTGGCGTCAGTTAAAATAACGAAAATGTCCTGCTTCAAAAGCCGAGTGAAAGAACCTGCCCATCTTTGCCCAATGATGTCACAGTACACGGTATGTGAGTTACAGTGAGCTGAAAGGGTCAAAACGAGGTAGAACCAATCGATATCCCATATGATTCTTACCTATAAATCTCAGATGTGATTAGCCTGGGTAGTTAGCGACGATTAATTGTCAAAGCTAATAAAGACTTTAGTGCCCAAGGGTGCCAAGAAGGCTGCTGGGAATCACGTTTTTTTTTATGAGCAAATTAATTAAAGCCACACCTATAAAAAAAACCCTGTCAGAGACGGGTATCAAACAATCGTCCTACTCTCAGCGAAGGGCGTAACAGTGAGACATCACTCAAAGAGACAGGTTGGTTTGTGTGCCTGTGCCTGAATAATCAAACACAATCATCGCTCCTCTCTATCATATCATAAATCCAGACCAGAAAAGAGCGGCACTTTTCATTTGACCACATCGTTCCTTATTCCTCTCCTTTCAAACCAGATATGACTCAGTTGTTTTAATGGCGAATGCAGATGTTCGTGGGCCTTAATAAGACTCAGCTGGTGTTTTTATCCTCTTGTCATCATTCATCTTCAATAGTAACATCTATCATTTTATGTTTTTGCATTTTTTTAAATAACCAAAGATCTTTTCTGTCACTTTTCCAACACCGGCTCTCCTCAACGCAGCGCTCCTCAGATGGTTTATTCTTTCTAACCTAAATAAAGCACCTTCAGCACTGATAAATGCTAAAGGAATGTTGCAGGAAACTGCTGTGACTACCAAAATCATGTGGTCATAAAAAGGTTCAAATCACCCTGAAAGTGATTTTTTTTTTAATCAGCTAATCTATCTGTTCACTTTTGTTTAACCAGTACAGAATTCCATTTATATATATATATATATAAATATCACCATATATATATAAATGTCACCTTTGTGACTTTGTGCTGTCTCTAAAGTTTCAACAACTCTGACGTCCACTCATTTACTCAGGCTGTACACCTCAAAGGGTGACCAAATATTTTCAAATGTCCCAGCATCTTTTCATTTAGCGCTTATCTTCCCTTCAGCATGATGGGCCCTGATATCAACACAAGTCCAAAGAGCGCTTTGAGATTTCACTGAAATAATACAACCATGCCACGTCCACAAGGGAAATCCTGCTGTCTGTCGGAGCGCTGATAGTGGTCAGATGAGGAGAAAGAGGGAAAAGAAAGATATGAGACAGGCAGAGTGTGTGGGTGGGTGTGTGGGTGGGGTTTATGAATGATGGGGTGATCCAGTCCAGAGGGAAAAACCAGTGCACGGTTAAGAGAGTAGAGGAGGCAATGATGAATCACTTCAGCGAGAAGCAAGAGTTTAGGGGAAGAAAATCTTGAATCTGCACACCAGACCAGGAACCAGAACAGAAACATAAAAAAAAAAAGTGTGAATCTGAGAGTCTGTTAATTATTAATCTCGACACGAAGGCACAGATGTAAAGAAAGGAAACAGACAAAGAGGCACATTGTCGCTACTAGTGATTGTGTAATTTAGTAACAACTTCATAATGTTCATTACAGAATCGAGCCATTACGCCATGCTCCATAGCGTGGAGCAAACAAAGTGAGTGTGGGTCTGTCCTGCAATACTCTGTTTTTTCCACAGCAGTGAAAACTTGCTTCCCAGACTCCTGACAGCCTACAGTTACAAAAGCTCTAAACCCAGGAATCATTTCATGAAGCCACTGAGTCATTTTCAACAATCAGATGTTTTCAGAAGACTGCTTCCGCTGGAGTCAACAAATTTAATGGCCTGTGATTGGAATTACAGTCTGTATAGTGTATCTTTTGTGCATATAAAATCCATAAATAAGACAAATGCACTTCTTCGTCATCATCCAGAGAGCATCATCTGGTTTGCAAGCTCTCACAGGGCCATAAACATGCAAAATCTAGGATACATAAGAAAAGACTGCCCTATTTAAAACTTTATAGTGATAGAAATCTTCAAATTAATGATAAAATGAACAAGAAGCCCACAGAGTCAGCCCAAGAAATCGAGGTGTCACAGAAGAGATGCAATGAAGGTGTAAATAAGTGGCTCAAAGCCCCCCAAGGATGGCTAGAGTTTCACCTTAGCCAACATTCTTAACTGACATAAGTTGACTTTGACCTCCAAACTGATCAAACTTGAAGGTTTATTGGTGATGACACCTATATTTTTGGTGTATGGTCCATATTTATTTCAAAGAAAGAAATAACACAAAGCATGTTAAAACGTATCAGTGCTGCATGTTCAGCCCTGACAAACTGGTCACTTGAACAGTAGAGTTCCTGCTTGTTAACTCTTCCATACTTCCTTGCACAGAAAATAACCTTTTATAACTTCACGCATGGCAATCGGGAAAGAAAAGAAAAGGCGGCCCAACATATCCCATCCACAGATCCAGAGCCATGTTGAAACATTTAAGGGGTCTGCATTAAACACAATTTGAAAGTGTATAAAACTGAATTTAGCGTGGTCTGACTTTCACCATGGGATCTGTCTCTAAAGAAAGCTTTAATTTTAAATGAGATAATGACTTTAAATAAGATCATATGTTTAACCCTTGCTTGATTCTTCTATTTGGACAATGGATGAAGCCACACATGTAGGCCCATGCTGTCAGGTGGTGGGCACCAGACCAGACCACCTTTCGATAAATATTTTACTGACTATAAACATGCGACAGAATAATTTTACTTTATTCTGCCCCCTCTAATGACATCAGCATGGTGATGATTATGAAATTAAGTATCACAAGCTAATGAAATGGCTGAAAAATTAAGGCAATGTGAGTTATAACCATTGAAATCGTAATCTAATGAAGCCCTGTAAAAAAAAAAAAAATGGAAAAAAAAAGGTTAATCATGCACTAAAAATACATTAATGCCCTTGAGTTTGCATGAATATCATGATTGTCACATAATCTTAAAAGGAACATTGTGGTTAACTGAGGACCTAACCTACCTCACTTTATTAATTGCTACGGTTTGACGTATGAAATAGTACATAAAGGCAACATTAGCAGCCATAAAGTGTCAGACTGCGTTAATGTTTTACGACTGGGTTCAGCCTCCTCTAGGTGCCTTTCTAAGACAGCCAGCGCCAGGGCCTGATTTACTTGTCACACAGGGGGGACATATTTAGATGTGGTGCTCTGGAGATAGTAGGCAGTAAAGCTGGCAGGGCAGAAGATGACCCAGACAGTGGGGAGTGAAGAAGTCTGTGGAGATCACGTAAGATGCTCCAGCTGACCTCCTGTCATTAAACCAACTGTGATTTCTGACCAGAGGCCAGGGGACAATGGAGTGCACTACACTAATTACACTCCCTGACATGGACTACAGGAAATGTACTCATTCTTGTATGAATGAACATCTGCACATCTGTATTTAAAGCTTGTAGGTGTGGTAGAAATTAAAGGTCTAACATAATTTTACTTTCAAAAGGTTTGGCTCCACATTGCAGGTTCAGAACTGAGTTTGACACATTTACAAACATAAGAGTGTATCTAATTATGCCAAGAAGTCGGATTTTTAATCCCTCAGCATGGTGGGTAATAAAAATTATGTGGAAAAGTGTATTGTGTATGTATGTTATATGATAATAGTGAACCACCCACCACAGACCACCAAGATATTCCAGACTGAGACTAAAAACACTCCAGCAAGAAATCTTTCCATTATGGGTTCCGACACACATGGAAGAATATGGGTATAAATAGTTTTGAACATTTGCAGTTTTTTAAAGTTGGAATTAATTTTTCTAAAACAATCTAAGAAAAGATGGAAGAGTGGAGATGATAATAAAAAATCAATGTCTTTTAATTTACAGAATAAACTCATTTTGGAGAGTAATACCACTTCTAAGATGCTATAATTTCGTTGTACTCTTGTACAGTGACAAAGGCTTCTGATGATTCTGATTCATTTGCATTGTCACTAACTAGCATGAAAGTCTATTTATGAGGGTCTTCAATTATTATAGTTAAAATGGTAAATGTCAATTTGTAAATAGATGTACATTTATTTTTCAGTTGTAGGGCTCTATCTTAATATGATAGAGTTGAAATGACATGCCTTTAAATATTAACTGCAAGATCTGGCCTTTTGAGCAACTACACAAAGTACATAAATATAATGAAATTAAGAAATAAATCTGTAAATATAGTTGTTAAATCGGTGTAAGACGACCAGCATGATGACTGTCCCGCCACTGACAGTAAAGCGGGTAACCAGATATTCAAAAACAATACGTCATCCCACAATGCACCGCGTTTACACTCGCTTCGCTGAATTACCTCATCCCACAATCCACCGCGAGATTAAGAATCTTCTGGGCGGTGGTCGTCTAGGCAACGCGCGTTATCTGTGGGCGGAGCGTAGCAGCGCGTTACGCCCTCCAGCCAATGGAAGAGCCCTGTCATGACATCATGGTTATTTTTAGAGAGACGGAGGTTGCAGATAAGGTAGCCTCCACGCTGTAGCTTAGAGTATATACACAAGCAGGCAGAGGACGCACCACAGACGGTGCTGTGACTGCCTAACGGGAAAGTTAGAGCCGCTTACGGACAAGTGTGGATACTCTGACAAAAGCCTTGAGAACTGTAACAACTCAGCACCGAAATAGAAGACCGTCCTCTAAAAGAAGTAAGTCTTGATTGAATCAAGTTGATTCCTGTGTCAAGAAAATTCGCGCACAGAGTTTTGGAAGTTTTTTTTCGTGCAGTGGACTTTTCGGAAACGACAGCTTTTTTTCCTCATCACGACTGAAAAACCAGGAAGAAAAGAAAGGAGACGCACGTTTTTTTTTTTTTTTAAACAAGACTCTGTAGACATTGTTTTTGGTTTCTATTCTATGTATACCAAGATGGAAACTACTTTCTATGACGACTCACTGAACGCTTTCTCCCAGCACGACACCGCCGGCTACGGGTACAGCAACCCCAAAGCGCTAAAACACAACATGACACTGAACCTCTCCGACCCGACGGGCACTCTGAAACCTCACCTCCGGGCAAAAGCAAGTGATCTCCTCACATCTCCAGACGTGGGCTTGCTGAAACTGGCATCCCCGGAGTTGGAACGGCTTATTATCCAGTCCAGCAACGGACTCATCACTACCACGCCGACCCCAACCCAATTTATCTGCCCCAAGAATGTCACCGAAGAGCAGGAAGGCTTTGCGGAGGGGTTTGTCCGAGCCTTGGCTGAGCTCCACCACCAGCACATGCCGGGCACAACGAACGTGAGCGGCAGCTCGTCCCCCCAGACCAGCGGCAACAGCGCGCTGCCACCTGTGTCCTCAGTTGCCGGTACCACAGTTTACAGCAACAACGGCACCATGCGCTCTGACTCGCCAGTTTATGAGAACCTGAACACTTACAATCCGGCCATCAGCACCGTCTCAGCACCAAACTACACCACATCGGCGCCGAGTATGTCCTTTCCCACTGCCCCGCCTCAGCTCCCCATTTACGGGCAGCCATCCTCCGCCCAGATCCCACGGCTTACGGCACTCAAAGAGGAACCCCAAACCGTGCCGGAGATGCCGGGGGAGACCCCTCCTCTTTCCCCTATCGACATGGAGAGCCAAGAGCGGATCAAGGCCGAGAGAAAACGGATGAGAAACCGCATCGCTGCATCCAAATGCCGGAAGAGGAAGCTGGAGCGAATTTCTCGGTTGGAGGAAAAAGTGAAGACCCTCAAGTCTCAGAACTCAGAGCTGGCGTCCACCGCAAACATGCTGCGCGAACAGGTGGCCCAGCTGAAGCAGAAGGTGATGAACCACGTCAACAGCGGCTGTCAGCTGATGTTAACGCAGCAACTCCAGACTTTCTGAGGCGGTGGCGGCGAGAGAAGAGACTCTTAAAGAAACGGACGCTTCCTGTTAAAGTGGTTGGTTGTATCTACCAAAATCATGACGGAATCTGGGACCTGGCGCAACGCTGGCAGGACCGGGACTGAACGCACGTTCCTGAGTGCCAGTACGCGGCCCCTCCTTGGCGCGTCCCGGAGAGGGGCTCAGGACAGTGACAGTAGCCAAGAAGCAGAGGGGGCATGTTGACAGGCAGGAAGCTATCGTGTCTCTGTTTTCTAGAACTGGATCGGACTAAAGTTTTCTTGATTTCCACCGAGCTGTGCATGGACCCTGTCATGACCATCAAAGGAGAAATTTCAGTATTAGAACTTTTCTTCTTCCCGACTTTTCTTGCTGTATTCATAAAGGCCTAAAACATGGGCGTGTTGGTCAACTCTCAGTGGCTGAAAAGTTAACAAAGTTGCCTGATTTCTGAGTTGCAGTACAATGTACTTTGTTTCTTAATTGTAAGAAATTATGTTAGAAAAGCTTCAAGATTTACTTGTTTTTTTTCTAAAGTTGTTTAATGGGGTTTCACTCATTGTTATATGTATATAAGATCAACTTGGAGTACTTATGTTTACCATTTGTAATAAGAATACTTTAATTTTTTTATGTTTTTTTTCTGAGCACTTCAGAAACTAATCAGTATTTAAGAAAATAAAGTGGACAAAATGAAGCAATGTTGTCTGAGTTCTTCTTAGTGACAGGAAAAAGTGGGTGTGCCATGTCAGGAGCACAAACAATAAAACATGTTGCAACATGTTGCAAGAGCTTCTAGTTCCCTGCACCTCAAGGTAAATTCCATTAAGGCTGGTATTGATCCAACTTAAGTGATTGTTTTAGCTGACACCGAGCTCACTTCATACTGATGAGGCCCAAATTGCAAACTATGATTGTGGAGTTTGGGTTCTCCGGTTAGCAGACATCTCCAGTGTGAAGGCCCCTACACTATTCTTACTATGTTACACTATGTTACTATATTATAATCATCGAATGTTTCAAATTACCAAAGAGAGAATTGAGTAATACATCTCTTCTGAGGACATCTGAGGTATTCCTCTCTTAACAGATAAATTACAGAAAACCTAATATATCTGAATGTATCCTGTGAAAAGGACAGACAGCAAAATAACACACAAATAAAGGCCCTTGTATAGCAGATAAATAGAACACACTTAAAGAAAGGTTCAATACCACTACTTTATCTACCTTACCACTACCTTATCTGGGTTCCTAATTGGACACACACACACAGGGTTTAAGAATTTAACACTTATCTACTAAAAATGAAGACAGAGATTAATGACTTGAAGGGGATACAGAAATATCATAAAATAATAAATATAATAATAAATAATAGCAATAACTAAATTCTAATACTTGAACAACCATTCTGATTTAATTCCCCTGCATTTGGATGACATTAGTTAGGTTGCAACTTTTAAATAGGTTAGTTTACTAAAATATAATCTGACGTTTTCTTCTACCTGGATATATATTTATAGTGTATATTTTCTCATTTTCTTCTTAAATAATAACCGGTGACCGTGTACAGAGGTGAGGCCATGTGTGCTCTGGTCATAATGAACACTAGAGGGCGACAAATGCTGCTTTATTGACAGACGATGACAATTAGTACTCTGCTAAACATACAAAGATCAAATTTGAACAGCTCATTTAGCATTGTAATATCAGCCTGGCTATTGTGTCACTAATAAATAAATGTCCTTTTAAACAGTAACCTTGTTATTATCATTTATTTTTCTTTCTCTCTTTCCTTGACTTTGCTAGTTTTTGTGTGGGTCCCTTCTCTTTGATATTGCGTGTTAATACGTTTCCGCAATTTTATTTTGTTATCTTTTTTAACATGTAGATGAGCTTTTTAAGCTTTTTCTATCGATTTTATTTGAAGGTTCAATTCAATTCAATTCAATTCAATTCAATTTTATTTATATAGCAAATTTTACAATAAAATTGTCTCTAGGTGCTTTACAGAGGTAGAAACCCAGGGCCCGAACCCCCAGGTAAGCACAGTGGCAAGGAAAAACTCCCTTTTAACAGGAAGAAACCTTGAGCAGGACCAGGCTTACAAGGAGGAACCATCCTGCTGAAAGTCGGCTGGGTAAACGAGGAATAGAAGAGGGAGACAGGACAGAGAGAATAAAGAGAGAGAGAGGGAGAACAGATACAATCATAAGAACAGATACAATCATAGAACCATAGAAATACAAACAAAATACAATAATAGAAATACGATAGGAAGGTGTGTATCATAAAAGAATATCCTTGCGCAGTACGAATTTGAAATCTTGCCAATACAAAAAAGATGATGCAGTCTGAAAATTTTGTCGTCTGCGTGTGTGTCTTTACTCTGATTGCGAAACATAATTTTACGCCATATCTTCTTATTTTTCAAACTTGCTGCCATATGACATCATTCCGGAAAACGGAGACCTTTCCTACCATATAAGGATATGGGTCGCTCGGAAGATCTACGTCACGTAAGAGGCGTATGTTACGGGAAGTGAATCCGCTCTAATCTCTGCATAATAATAATGCGGCTCCGAGAAGTTGCCAAGGGCAAATAAATGAAAAGATTAACGCACAGCAGAGCAGCGGCGTCACAACTGAAGTAGAAATGTCTAAAAATTCAAATTCAAAGCCCTCAAATCTAAAATCAAATCAGTCCTGAGTTGACGCTACTTAAATAAACAATGCGTTTATTGAATTGCCTTTTCCCGATATTAATATATTTAATAATATTAAATTGAATTTAATAATTTTTCTATAGTGCCTAAAATAGAAATCTATTGAGAATCTATTGAGAATCTATTAAGAATCTACACAGACAAATATAATAAACTAATCCCAACTTTATACTGTCAGCCTTCAGCCTTGAACATGTTGATAAGATCTGTATGAGTAACTGTATATAAGTAATATATTGTGGTTAATGTGTGGTTTTCACACTTTTTTTTTTACCATCAATCATGGGTTTTTCCATGGCTACCATTCTGATCATGACAATAATGTCAGCTTGTCAGATACATGTGTAGGCAACACATATGTCTGTTTTCTAGTTTTTAGACTTGTGTAGGATGGTGATATGACATTTTTTTTAAAGAATACAATTAAAGACATTAACACTGGTTTTCTGAGTTGTTTGATTCATTAATGGAGCATATACAAGTAGGCCTATGATCATCAACAAACACTAGAACACTTGTACAGTGTCTCAAAACTGGGAGGAGATTAGGAGATTCTCAATGGCATGCTTACAAATCAGAAATGTAACCGCTAAACGAACCGTGTGTGTTCGTTTAGCTGAATGAATTCATAATCTCTTATTTGTTATGAGAGCAACTTTGACTAATGGTGAGGAAGCAGTTTCACTGTACCACCAGCAGGAGGAATTAGTGTTGCGTATTGCTGACGTTTACAAAGTGGCGTACGGCAGAGAAAACAGTATGCAAGCACACAATACATCACATTTAAATAATTACTACTCATATACACAGTGTTACGCTGTAAACGATTTTAATTGTAGGAAGAAAATGTGTAGATATACAGATTTCAGGTGCATATGAGTGTGCATATGATGTAGTCTTCAAATACAGAGGCAGGGAAATTTATGTTTAAAAGAGATACACTAGACTCAAATAATCTCTAAATTTAACGGATAAATGTATGACTAATAATAAATATGATCTCTGTAATGTATTTGAGAACGTTCAGTCTGTACAGGTAATTTGAAGCCTGATTTTGCACAACCAAGTTCAGCGGTGGCAGTATGCAACTGTATTAACTGGACAACAGTTAAAACTCAGCGAAGAAGAAGAACTACCACGTGAATGGCCAGCATCGCGTGATTTAACGAACTTGTGTCACGTGACATTGTTTTGCCTGAGCAGCGGTCAAAATTAAGATGGCGAGAAATGAAGAAAAACAACAGGGGCGGTTGAACAGACTGTGGCTACAGAAGGAGAGGGAAGGTGAGAACCCGACACCCGTGAAACAAGACTGAGATTATTATCTGGCATTTAAAACAGCCTATTAGACGAAACGGCTGCTGCGGATTGGACAGCTAAATTCAGCTAACAGCTACAGCAGGCAGCTGTTTCTCACCAAAAACATGCGTTGCTGTTTGTCTACAAAATGACAACTCCCAATGGGCTTTTTTTTTTTTTTTTTTTTTTTTTTTTAACATTAAATCATGATTTCTTTTACGTGCAGAGGGACGACTCAAACATGTACATGAGCGAAGGCCCAAACTGGTAATAAAATCAGCATGATTTTGTAATTTAGCTGTCATATGTTAGCTTGTTACAGCTGATATTTGTGTTTACAGTCCACTCTTAAGTCGGCTTCATGTGTGAAAAAATGGATCCCGAGTATCAAGAACGAAATTGAGTATTATTTACAGGTAAGTGAAAACACTAATAATGCAGAGTTGGGGCGACTGTATTAAAAATTCCTTTCTTTGCTTAATTTGTTTTTGTTCTTTTTTTCAGCAATCCCAACTGTCTCATTACCCAGAGAGGAAGATAACTGAGTTTCAGATGAACATTGAGGCTTTGGAAAAAGAGTACAAACGGTTCATTGCTAAACTACGAGTGCTTGATCCCTCTTGCAAACGTAAGCCCTGGACAGCTCGGCCCTACTGCAAAAGAAGAGGAAATACCCAAGAATCCCCAGCTGCTGGTCAGTGAGTTCAGGAGTTGACACTGAGATGAAGACTTTTTATTTCTAAGCAAAGGATTTCCCTCTTTCAAATGTTATAACCTAGTATAACATTTATACTATACTATACTATACTATACTATACTATACTATACTATACTACTATAATAGTATTAGAGCAACACCAAGACTCCTGACCTTTGATCCCTCTTTGCATCTTTACTCTCATTTTCAGCAGAAGTCCCTCGTTTCTGTGATGAACATGCCAGTCACAGCGGTTGGAGGGAAAGTGAGCAAGACTTTTCAAGCAAGTGGACAGGATGTTCCAGCACCTCAGAAAGGTCAAGTCCTCCCAGCCATTCAGAGACCCTGTTTCATAACCAAAAATCAAAAACCTCACATGCAGTCTGTGAGGATCAGGACCAGCCCCTCTCCTTTGATCACACAAGGCTGGCGGTGGCCACTGCAGCGTTCAGGGGACTGTCGGAGCACGTAGGCCCCTCGCAAACACAGAACATGGTCAGGGTGCTTCAGAGTAGTCTGCCAAACCTCATTAGTTCAGCATCAATTGTGTCTGAGAGCAGAGACTCTGTCCGTGAAGATGGGAAGACAGTGGTGTCCTGGGGCTGTCGTAAATCAGAATATGAAGGAGTGGAGAGGATACCTGGGAAATCATCTACCATTGGGACAACAGGAGAGAGGGCGGCTCATGTCCTGGGACTAGACTGTTATTCTTCCTCAGATGAAGACTGTGACATGTGATAGGTTTGTTTCTCAAACGTAAATTTGTTGTTCCTTGACAACAATAAATATTAACCTAAAAGTTTTCTATTGTTCCACTCGCTGCCAGATGGAAATTCACGTTTGCAAGTGAGCTTTGAGTAATCTCAGAAAGACTGAGACGCTCCGTGTCATTTTCAGGCTGTGCTCCTTTTGTGAAATCAGTCACCGCGACCACAACTCCCTCCATTATACAACAGAAAGAGCAGACACTGTGAGAAACAGGCAGCGATTCATCCAGATTCTTGCTGATTCAGTCAATCGTTAACATGCTCAAGTTTGGTTGTATTAACTGGAGCTCTTACACAGAATAAAACTCGGTTAGACCCCAAAACCAAACCCTCCCACCTAAACCAGTCACGACTGGTGCTCTGCTAGAGGACCGCTCCCAGCCTGACGCTTCTGAGAAACAGACTCATCACACTTCACACAAGTCCCCTGCACTCATTACACTGACATTCGATTAGAAACCATCCAGTGGACTTCCAACTGTCTCTGCAGGGGCTGGGAGAAATGAAACTTAACCTCTAACAGGAAGAGGCTCCTCTGCAATGGTAATCCCTAATAAAATCAAATCATATTTGAAGTTAAAGGCATGTCACATATTTACCTCGCAAGTCTTGTGAATAATAGTGTGTGGTAGATATTTCAGTGTGTCAGATGATGTGAGTTGTAATGAGACCCACTGCAGTCACATTTGTAATTCACTGTTACTCAGATTATATAAACGTCTTTCAGAAATCCCTCCTACCGCATTGAAGGAACAAATTAATTGCTCTACATCCCTGGAACCTCAGCCCAAAAGTGGCAACATCAGTGTCAAGTGCATGTGTGGTGAGGGCGCATTGTGCTTTCCTGTAATCGTGTCAGTGAGGTATTTGTTGGGTTTAGATTCTCACCGCTGAAGCGCTGTCTCGCTACCAGCTGTAAAGGAGACATACATCCGTTTCATGTGGCAGCAGCAGCAGCAGCATCTTTCCCACTGAGAAAAAGCTGCTGAAACCACTGCATCACTGTTTTCTACCACTACTAGCACAGCCGGACACAGACACACTGAATTCTTGCTTTAAACAGAATACTCTCTGTCAGTGTTAACACTCGCTCACCTGGGGTACAGCAGGAGTTACACCTCAGACGAGAGTCAGCTCAGGTGTGTGTGGTCAGTGAGTCACTCCTTCCTTTCTCTGAATATGTCAGTAACGTTTCAGATGTGGTTTGGGAGTTGGGGGTCACTTTAAATTACTGGCTACATTATCCAAAATTAGATCTCTCTGTGTCAACTGGACTGCTTGAAGCTCTGCCCCAGCAAACTTAGAACTGAAGAAGCTCTCTGGAGAGAGGGCGAAACGTTTTCAAAGAAACCTTTCAGTCCAGTTGACACAGAGAGATCTAACTTTGGATAACTATGACCTGGATGAGTGAGAATCTACACAGACCTCTGGCTACATTCCCCCACTTCTGCAGGGCTGAAGTGGCAACATCAGATCTCAACTGTGAGGAAGAAGGTTGGTCTATATTCTGCTAACAGAAATTGGAAGATCTGATTGTTGGAGTTTTTTTTTTTTTTTTTTTTTGCGAGTGCATTTATCTATAGTCTGGTTTGAGTGGGAGGGGTTTGTGGGAGGTGAATAATTTGAGTTATGTAGTGTCAGTGATGCTGAAATAAAGAAGACCACACTTCCTCTGCACAGAGGTAACAGATGCACGCAGCTGGCCTTTCAGCAAGACTTGCACCATGAGCTGTGACCAGACGTACCCCTTCCCACAGGTGTTCCTGGTGGACACAGGTGGAGGGTCGCAACGTCCCGACCAGCCGCCGAGCCTCGTGCCCTGCTGGTCTCACTTGTCTGCCCAGGGGAGTGTGGGCAGACGCCGGAAGAGCCATGGAGGTATGGGTGTGAGCTCCTGCATGGCCCTGGTGGTGCTGGTGCTGTTCCTGCTGGTCTTCGCAGGCCTGGGATTCGAAGCGTACGAGATTTATGAAATGCAGAAAGAACTGAAACAGGTAAGTTGATTCTGACCGGCATGTCTGAGAGTTTTGTATTTATTGATGTCAAAGTGGCTGCAGCAGTGTGGACATGAATAGATTAAAAACGTGGACGATAACAGTAAGAAGTGATCGTGATGGTAGTTTGTTGGTGGAGAGAACTTTGCAGAGCAGGTTTAATGAGGGGAAAAGTGTAAAAGGTGTGAATTTCTGCGCCTCTGCTGGACTTTGATGGGGGTGGGGGTGGGGGTTGTAAGCTGTGAGTGGAAAACTGAGCTGGAAAGGTACCGCAGAGCTGCAAAGTTTAATAATTTATGTTGGTTCACCTCTGACATTCAAACATGCAGACTTCAGTCTTATTTGTTCCATCTGTGGTCACCGGTCCAGAGAGACAGGAAATCCTCTGCGCTCTGAGCGAGCACAGAGAGTCGCGTGCTGGTGTGATGTGGTAATGAGATTCCTCTTTTCTTTCTTCTTCTGTCTCACTGAAGGTGAAACCCGTGAGTGAGTTTAATGTGGCTCAGAAGCAAATTGGTGAGTGTAAACACACTCGGATAAATAATGTCAATAGAGACAGAGAGGAGGTGATGCTTATCTGTCTGTTTCAGGTCTGGATGAACCGCTTCTGAAGGACGGAGATGATGAAGACAGACCTGCTGCTCACGTCATAGGTAGAATAAAACTGAAACTGTGCCTGTTACTGTTTTAAAGATTTGATATTTTCCTTCAAAAGAAAAAACCAAAAAACCAAAACGCTACTTAAATAAAAATTAAACACTAACAGGTACATTATCAAGGGAATCATTTCATTTTTTAAAAGAGTGACAGGATTTCTCTTCTGCTTCAGGGCGTATTGAAAGAGAAAAGTTCCCCAAGACGTTAAGGTGGGTGTCACAGGTGGGCCGGGCGTACACCTCTGGGGGTGTCTCTTACCAGTTTGAAGACGGAGCCCTGAGGGTCAACGAGACGGGAATCTACCACGTTTACTCGCGGGTGGAGCTGGTCTTCAAAGACTGCTCCCCCACATCGTTCTTCCTCCACTCGGTGTTTGTGAGGAGAGGAGGACGGACCTCACCTTTGACCCTGATGGAGGCCCACAGAGCGGGTTTCTGCCCTCAGCAGTCCACGCGCTCCTGGACCACAGAGAGCTACCTGGCCTCCGCTCTGCAGCTGCAGACCCATGACAGAGTTTACGTGAACGTGTCGCACCCCACCTTCCTCAGTCACGCGCATTACGCCAACTTTTTTGGTCTCTATAAGATCTGAAGCAGTGGATGATGTGTTTCTTTAGAATGTAAACAGGCCAGAGTGTCTCGTTAGTCCTCAATTTACACAAATGAGATAATGAAACTGATGTAACAGCTGGGATGAAAAGGACCTGTGATGTGTTCACTGACAGTTCAAAACGGTTCGTTTGTAGTTCAGCATTTCTTAACACTAACCAATAAGTTGTTGCATCCATGAAATATTTATTTTAATGTATATGTGACTAAATGTGTGCTCAGGAAAGCCAAAAGGTCAAAAATCTGTGATTGCTCTTAAGTATTGAATAATTTGATCTGACACCCAACCAGACCCGGAGTGTTGAGGTGTGCATGTCACCAACACCCACATGAGTTCTGTCTGTCACCACTGGAAAGTACTGAACTCATTAGAGGGATAATGAGGGCGATAAATGTTCCACTGAGCTGCAGCGGGAACCTGGTGCTGCGTCTTCAAACCTGTAGACCTTCCTGAACGTTGACGGGAGGTTTTCAGTCGCTGACCTTAAAACGGTTCGCTTGCATTTTTTGCAACAAGTTCTGTTTCTGCAACCCGACACCCTCATTTGCAGCCCACCACAAGCCCTCGCATGAGCCAGCAGTCAGGAGATCACGCTGAGTACAGGGGGGACAGCAGTGGCAGGCTTGACATGCATTTCCTTCCTGTGTGAAAATCACAAGGGTCTCAACAGCTGCAGGTCGACTTTTGTAGAAGCGGTTTTGTTTCTTTTAATTTGCGTAGTAAACCTAGAACTCATTGTTCTTTTTTCTCTCTGAAGACACTGTTGTTTCACAGAAATCTGATGAGTCTTCTTATTAAATGTAGTTATTTGGGGCTGAATCACGACACTCAAGGTCCCAACAGCCTCTGTCTCCTCATGCTGTTTTTGTTCAGACATGAGTTAGTGAATCAGATTGATTTTGCAGTTTGGCTGCGAGACAGTGGAGCCTCCGTGCAGAAGAAAACCCAGTGAAGGTGTTTGAATTAATCACAGTCAGTTTCTGTACTGGTCTTCATCCACCCAGCCACACGCACCCCCCCACACACACGCACACACACACACACGCCAAACATCTGTCAGTTCACTGATCGCAGCTGATGGTTCTGTTTGAAAGCAAAAATCCCAGGTACACACTAACGTGTTCAAGGTGCCCTCCTAAAAGAGGATTTTATCAGATAGATTTCATCTGCGAGATATTTTCCCAAATAGTCATATAATTTGAGAAACAACAACTACGAGGGCTGCAAGTATTGTTTGAGATCCTCACTTTAATATTAATACTCACTTTAATAAACAAATTTACAGCCATGCTGGAATGTTTGCAATTCCTGTAAGACTCACTTCTCTGTGGTATGACAACGGAGGTCCTGCTGCTTTGTCATGAGATTTAGTTTTTAGCCTGCATCTGCTGGGTTATGAAGATGCAGGCAACAACAATATTTGTTCTCCTGGTCATTTTAATCTCAAAGGAATCTAACGTACAGAGTGAAGGTTCTGGGTTTAAGTGGCTACATAATACATTATTCCCATGAATGTCCTCACAAAGGAGATACAAGAATGTGTGTGTGTGTGTGTGTGTGTGTGTGTCAGCAGCAGAATATTTGATGCCAGGACTAATTCAGTGAAGGGGATGTCATATACTGTATTTGGACAGGGTCAGTGGGGGACACCTGGCATCAAAGCAAGACAGTGGCAGTTGTTATGGAAACTTATTAACTGTCGTTCATATTGAGCTGGACAACAGTAGCATTTAACTGTCACTATGAAATATGAGCAATTCAGAGAGCAAAAACGGCACCGAGTGGAAAACGAAGCCAGAATGGTTTTTTTTTAGAACTGCTTTGGCGACATCTGTTGAATATTTCCTGAACTACATTAAGATGCTCCATTTTAATCATTTGCATTATTGTATCGTTTTCTCTTGATCTGATACCTTAATGTCATTTTTTATAAATCTTTGTCCCCCTTATAATTAAATTTCTGTATCTTTAATGTATTTAATTTTGGATTTAGAATTTTAAAAAAATTAAATCATAAAATTTGAAAACTACCACCATTCAATAATATTTGCAGGTTATTTCTTCACATATGCATCATCCCAGAGATTCTAAAACCAGACTGTAAAAATAAAATAAAAAAAAAAAATCAGTTTTTGATATTAGCGCACGTGAACAACATCCATCATCGCCATAGATCGTCATCATCGTTTGTCAAAATCTACTGCCATTATATGACAGTTACCACTCCCAAATAAATAATAAATCAAATTAGTAGTGAAAAAACAACACGCACAAATTCATTTTTAATGCGTGTTAATGTTACTGGAAAAAAGACAAACTATTTTCGAATTGGAATTTTCAATTAGAGTTCGCATCATGGCCACTAGAGGGGAATAAAACTTTATCTAACGGTAGAATTTTCCTCTGCAAAACTGAGAACTCGGAAAACGTCAACGATCTCATATTTTTTGGGAAATCGTCAAATATCAAATGAAAATCTGTTTTTGGGTTCTGAAGTCTGGTTTATTTGATGCATTTTAACATTCTATTTCCGTGTAGTGTGAAGCACTTCCGAGACTTGATGTTTGAATGTGCTTTAGAAATGTGCTTTATTCCAAGTAGCAGTCATAAAATAAGGCTTTTCATTTCCTCAAGTGGAAAATCTATAATATCAGAAAAATTTATAGAAAAAAAATTTAGAAAAAAAAAAAAAAATTATAGAAAAACATTTATTTTCAATTACTATCAATATAGTATAGTCATGAAGAACACAATGTATGTAGAATTTTCCCTCTTGAACTCTTGGAAATGTTTAAAGTTTGGTACACTGAAAAAGAAAGAAAATTTAATAAACACACACATATATAATTTTTTTTTATGTAACTTTGGTCATTAATATTGTAGTTTATCATTGGAGTGAAGATTCCTCACATGTACAACTACAGTTACACCAAAGACAAAGTGAAGGAAAGTTAGACATGATTTGCTGATAAAACTCTGTTCTGAGAGAATGTTGATTTTTTTTTTTTTTTTCTTTCCCCTGATGGCAGAGTGCAACAGAGTGCAACATTGCAAAGACCCTTGAATGGTCAAAACTATTTACTAGTGATAAAACGTGTCCCTGCTGCCTTTGATGTCCATAGATCAGAAATTCCCCTGCTGATGGATTTGATGCAGATGTGTGTATGAGTGTATAAACACACATACTTAATGCTGTCAGCAATGAATCATCAGAAAAGATATTAATTCCTCTTTATTACGGTTCGCCTTCAGGACAGAAGAAAACTCAACCAATTTAACAGTAATCTGTTTGACTCCTTTTCTTAATTTTGGGGTTTATTAATCATGTGTAAATGGGCATCATGAATTCGTAAGGATGGAAAAAAAAACACATTTTGGTGAGGAAAAAAAAGGTAGAATCACCTTCACGACATCCAGACTTGAAGACACTAGAAGAAGAATCACTGACAAAGGCTTCATCCGTTGATGTAAATACACAACAAGCTAAACAATCAATAATGGGAAGATCAGATCAGATTAAAACTTTAACTATGAAAGAGTTTGGTTTCTTTGACCAGATGACCTCAAGATAAACTTGAATTGATAGGATAAGAACAGAAAAATGTGGAGAAGAAAATATGCAGGCGAATATCCAAAGGAGGACCACAACATGAGTCAAATCTGATAGGAGCAAGTTTAGCTCACAGTCATTCTCCTCCATATGGAGGTGCGGAACGTGGCCTGCCGCTAAAGTGTCTAACCCGGAGAGCAGGAGGGACCACAAATGAGCAGGCTGCAGGATGTGGTCATATGTGGTCACAATACTTTTCATCTACTGCAAATGGAAGTAGTCCATATATTCAAGTCCAGTACAAAACTCCTGACATTAAAGCTGAAATGGAATTACAGCGTGCCTGCAGAAAATCGTGTCACACTTGACCTGAAGAGAAACCCCAAAGGGAAATCTACTGGAAATCTGATAAGAGGAGACTTTTCATGAAATGAAATATGTGCTCATTCAGATCTGTCACCAAGAAAATGAACCCGGAGACTCAAGACTTGACACAGCCTGCTCCCAAATAAAAGGTGTCAAGCTACAGGCGGGAATGCACCTTTTTTCTACCAACAGCAGGCAGGGGGTCCACCAGCGTGCTTTCTATTAGTCAGCAATAACCCTTCCTGGCACTCTACAGTATGCATTCACCATCTCTAAATTTCTCATACCTATATCCATATCTGTGTCTATATTTATATATATATATATATACAGTATATGTCTGCATGGTTTCAGGTATCTGGAGAAGCAGACAGATACTGGCAGAGCGGTGGGGGGATTTCCCGTCCCATCTATCTGCGAAGCTGGTAAGGAAAAGGAGATGAGAAATATCATCAACGGTAAACAACTGGTTTTGACTGAAGCCCACTCATGCTGCAAGATAAAGCTTATCACCCAGCACAGAAGTGGGATGAATAAGCCCCAGGGGACTCCCCTGTCCATATTTTGGGAAATCTTGTATAGTCTGTGCACATGTGACAGAATATGTATGTGTGTGTGCGCGTGTGCGCCTGTTTCTTTCATACCCATTTTTATTTTACTCACATCTGATGCCTGTGCTGTCACTTTGTCTGCACTTCACACATGCACGAACAAACGCTTTCTTGTTTTCCATGCAAGCGTGTGTGATGTTTATCTAGGTCTGCTGTGTCCTCCTGACAACTGTCCTGTTTGATGCACAAACGGGTTCACAATGACTCATCCGGCATCACAGAGCCGTTCTGCACTCCTGCCGCAGCCATCACACTTACTCTTTCAGGAGCACAGTACCAAAAAGCGTGGGTGGATTGTCCAAGAAATGTGCCCATGTTTTCCCTTGTATGAATGAAATGGAAAGAATGAATTTACCAGAAATGTAGGTTGCAGATTATTTTATCATATAAAACCAGCTATCAAGCGTTTCTACAAATAACTAAGCACTTTTCCTGTTACCATCAGCTGGCGCCTGGCACACGTATCCTTCTCAGCATATTAAAGTTCTGCAAAGCCCAGCACAACAGTACACATCATAACAACTTGAAAAAGTGAGATTGTGCTTGAGATATTGATTCTATTTCACCACTGAACTTCTCACCCTCCCACATCTGTTGCCACTCAGGTGGAGCTGATATCCCCTGTTGGTCATAAAGATGACCACATTCCAACACATCCCAGCGTCCGGAAAGAAAAGAAAAATGCAACAATGCAAGGTTGCACCCACTGATGAATCAGAAAGTTTTGTTTCAGTTTTACAGTCATCACACAGTCCTCTGTAGCCATGCACAGAGAGGTCTAGAGACCTGCCCCTTGAACCCGTGTCAGAGCTTTACCAACGCTGCAATACAGGAGCAGACCCAACAACCCCCTACCACCTACCCCTGGGTCATCCCACACATGCTCTCCTGAACTTTGAGCTCCACTGAGCTGGCTGGAGACATCCCACATGCGCCCATCGCACCTGCTGGCTTGACAAAACTGAAGCCCAGCAGCTGGCCAAGGACAGACCCAGCTGGAGAAGACCTGGAGGCCCCACTGCGAGAGAGCTGAAGAAGAGAGAAGAGACATGTGGGTCTATTATTTTATCTGTTCTTTACCCGCACCACAGCTATTGAAACATTGCAATAATTTGCTCGTTGAGCTCTGTTTTTATAACCTGAGACTGTGTCCTTTGCAATGATGCATGCGCACGGAGCAGATGGTGCTGGCAGCAACAGAGTGATAGACTCTGTCAGGACCATCCTGAGCCGCCTGGGGAGGTAGAGCCAGCTTGGGCCCTACTTGTAGACAGCCTCTGTGTCAGTTTACCTGTTGCCCAGCGTGACTCCCATGATGAGTCAGGCAGGAGAGGAGAGGAGAGGAGAGGATCTGCGTGTCCTTAATGTACTCGTATGATTACAAACATTAAAGATTTTTATGACATTTTGGAAGGAACTGGTGGGAAAAATGTGATCTAACATGTGCAGACCAAAGGATGGATGACTGTGAATGAACTCTATTTTAAGGTACACAATTTCCTATATTTAGACAGTTAAACGTTTTGAGATAAACAGCGGAAAGTACTTTCTTTGCTGACACAAACTTTTGCTAAACTGAATCATCCATATTTTCTTGAAACCAAAGCGTAAAGTTGTTGGTTTTTTTTTCCAGAGGTGTGAGATTGCGTAGCAGGGACCCTGCAGAGAGGGGATGTGGGACTCCCCCCGCTGGTCTGTTTTCTCTGGAACAGGAAATTTTCATGTTACAGAAAACATCTCACCTTCTCAAAAATGGTGATAAGAGAATAGTGACAATTTTTGAAAAATAAAAAGAGTCAAAATGTGAGGCGTTTGGAGGATGCATTTGTGTCAGACAGCTGATCAGAGGGAGGACATGTTCCTACAAAGACAGGAAATACTACCAGGAAGTAGTTCAGCAGCAGTTTAATGAGGCATATTCTTGTCTCTCATAAGACAGACAATGAGCAACCTGTCTTCTTGTGCATTATCATTGTAGGCATCAGTATTAACAACGCTGACGTGCCCTCAGATCGTCATTTACAGTTTGTCCATCTGGGTCCTCATTCATCCAAGTCCGGCAGAGTCAACTGGACTGTCAAAGGTAGCTGGAAGACGCCTATGACGAGAAGCAAAAGGTCTTTCAGTCCAGCTGACTTACTCCTGGACCTGACTGGATCATTCACAGTCTTTCCATATTTTCTTCACCGTCCAAAAATACATCCACATGATAAAAGATCAGATGTTTTACTAATAAGAGGCCAGGCGACGACAGTAAGGGGTGGAGGTTGGGGGGCTGAGAGCGTGCAGTGCATGGATAACATGTTTACCTGCGATCAACACATACACAGGAAGTCATCTGGCCAGTGTGGTGTGAGCCGAGCACTCAAGGGGGATGTTTCTGTGTCACAGTGGAAACAGAGTGGCGATGTGAGACGATTTGTTCCAACATGACCTTCTGTTGGGGGAGGTCATGCTGGATGATGCTTCAGAAACTGGAGGTAAAACAGGGGCATTTATGAAGCCCTTGGTGGAAAAAGGAAGGGTTTGCTGACGTATGAAAGCACACCACTGGTGTGTGTCCAAACAGATACCAGTCAGACACCAGCCCACTTGAGCCAACACACTAACCAAAAAAAAAAAAAAAAACTGTCATCTGCATCAGGTTGCAAACTGGTGAACCATGTTTCATCAAACTATCCAGACACCAGCGACAGAAACCTCTCCAGCATCCAGAGCCGCCGCCCACCACAGGATGCTATCACCACCATCAAGACCTTCTCTCCACATTTTTGTCTCGATTTAGTCTAGACGGCAAAGCAAAAAACTACAGCGAGGCAAGGACTTATTACAAACATGCACAGATGGTATTAATTTATTTTGAAGAGTTCACAGTTCATGGAGACAAGGAAAAATGTCTGGACTGTGGTTCATCTGAAATCAGAGCATACTCATTCAGTCAAACCCCCGCACTCACATATTTTATTATTCTCTACGGCTGACTGCTTACAATAAGATTTAAGGAGGAGCTACTAAATTATCTGAGATTATCTGAGCCACGGTCAGTGGTGCATGTCAAAGTAATCCCAGGACAGCCACTGTAGCAGAGTGATCAAAGGAACACTGACACTCACTTTCATTTCATATCATTTAACACTGGCTAAAATCACAATCGGCTCACAGAACCACTGCTCACTCTCTCACCCGCCTGCTCATTCATACTTCGAACTGTGGCATTAGAATGAAAATCACTTGTGGACATTCGATTGAGGAAATATTTACAGCGAATCATGTATGTAACAGAACTTTGGCTCCTGATTTCTGACCTTAGAGGGTGATAGCTCTGGTAAGGTGTTTTCTGTCTGTGTAGAAAACCTTGTGAGCTAATAAAGCTATTTTTTGTTTGTTCCCCATCTGAAGCCTCTTTTAGGATTGGGGGGCACCGCTGTTATGTCCATGTGACCCTAGACCGGGGACATAACACCGGATTAATAATAATCCAAGGTTTTTCAAGGTTTAAAGTCTTTATTCGTCAGACCAATCAACACACTTTCAGCAGACAGCATGAAATTAGCAGAGAGATAGATAGATGATGGATAGATAGAAAGAAGCGGTTTAGGTCATCCGTCAGTGAGATGCTGGTGTGGGGGCTGCCTTCGTCAGTCTGTCAGCTGCTGTAATACCTGTCGCTGGGGGTTGGCGTCTGAAGGCCCTCCTCAGGTCAGAGACCCGTTTCCTGACCTGAGGATGGCATTGAGGTTTCTGAGAAGAACCTGTTTCGTCATCAAGGGTGTCTGGTTGGGAAACTGCTGGATGTGCTCCAGGCATCCACCTCCTGATTTTAGTCTGTTCTCACCGCTGTTACAGACGTGTCCCAACGCAAGCGTGGCTCTCAGGGGACTCATCTGCTAGCAGACAACCGACTGAAAGATGCAGATCTTCATGCAGACCAATTAGTCATGCACATACACGTGTGAGCCAATAGGAGTTGGACAACTTTCCGAAGGCAGATGTGCTGCTGTATATTCTTAATGATCATTTTGAAATGCCACTAATGGATGAGTGTATCTGGAATGCATCCTTTAAAGCATATCTAATCTGTCTCTCTGGAAATTGGTGACAGCCTCAGGAATCTTTCAATTATGTAAACCACTGCAGATTACGGGGGTGGAACCGGATGGAGGTTATTCAAACTGACCTTTACTTTACTTTTCCCATAAACTGTTGTGTAAACAGAAAAGAAATTGAAGTTGCTCAAGTTGCTTAACTGCAGCTACGATTTCTGATGCACCATGTTGAGATGCTCAAAACCAACATTTGCACCCACGGGATCTGCGTTGTGCTAGAACATCATGCCTTCATCATGACTGTTTCACTAAAACTGTGCACCAGAAGCAGCAGACAAAAAAAATCAGGTGAAGGCCAAGCCACCCGTCACCCCTGGTGAGACATTGCCGCTAGCCTCTGGAACAAATGTGCAAGTGTCCACAGTCAGAGGAAATGTGAATAGGTGTGGTACCCGTGGTAGGTGTTGTTGGGTGGAAGACAAACCACAGGCCATCTGGAAGTCCATTCTCTGGACAGATGTGTCCACTCCCTGGGGACACACAGGAAGAATGTGCAGACTTGGAACTGGGAACCTCCTGGCTGTGGGACAACAGTGCTGACTACCGTAGGAAGATGCCTAATACCAGATGATGCTTTAACATCTCATTCAGTGTGTGTGTGTGTGTGTGTGTGTGTGTGTGTGTGTGTGTGTGTGTGTGTGTGTGTGTGTGTGTGTGTGTGTGCTGTTGGGAAAAACAAAGCACAGCTTTAACCCAAGTGTCCCGTGTTAGAGGATGACTCGGCCCACACATTCCCGGAAGAATTTAAACCTGTTGCATCCTGGAGCAGATCATAAATCTTTGACCCAATTAAAGAAGAAAAAACACCAGCATTTTATAATAATAATAAGAATAAGACTTTATTTCCTTTAACTGTCCTCTACTGTAGATTTCATCCTTTTCATTTTTATTTCCGGTTAGTGTGTCCTTGTGAAGTGTTATTGTCCTTTTAATATAAAGACGACCTCATAAATATGAATTAGAAAATTGAGAATCACATTTACAAACCACAACCACGACACAAGTTGATTGGCTGGTCATATCAGGAGATAATCAGTAATTACTTTCAGGGTTGTAAAAGTAAATAAAATATACATCCCAGAGCACCAATGAATGCAGGTTTGGACACAGACACACACACACACACACACACACACACACACACACACACACACACACACAAACACACTACATACAATTCAGTAAGTCAATGCTTGACCACGTCCTTTCTCTCCAGGCCAAACGTGGACCTAGAACTGATCACTGCCCACTCAGTTCATACATGTAGAACAAACTGTCTGTGCAGGAGGAATGGAGGGTGATGCTAATTTTGCTCCCCTTAACAAGTTTCAATCTCTCAAAAAAGGACATCTCCGTCTTGTTTGCCTTCTGGCTGCTGATTTTTTTCAGTTGTCCCATGCTGGTTTGAGAGAGGGTAACGTCTTTACCGGGGGTGTCCGAGAACCTCAACCATCCATAGATGAAATATTCTGCAGATTTATTTGCAGTGAAGATGTCGAATGTTCCCTGGCTGTTGGTTCCTGTGGAGGAAGACGAAATAAAGACACAATTTCAGCATGTGGACGAGTTAGGATCCAGAAGGTGGAAATAATTAAGAAAGAAATGACACCTACCTGGTAACTTATTGACTTGGACTTTTGCTGTAGCATGAGATGCTGGTGTATTCTGCAAGCAGACAGAATAATCATTAGCACACAGACACACCAGACACACCAGTGGCTGATAGAACGCAGCGGTGGTGCAGTGAAGTGTTTCTTACCGGGTTGCACTGCGGCACAAAGATGAAAAAATACACCACGAGAGCTGCCATGAGACCGATGACCAGCGCTAGCAAGGTGGCTAAAGCAAGCAGACACTTGAAGCAGCTGCGCCTGGGCTGAGCTCTGGATAGGTGAGTGACCGCCACACCATTCATCCCCATCATGACTTCCATCAGTGTCTCCTCTTGTCCTGTGCGGTGATCCTCCATTGTGCAGACTGTGATACTCACAGGGAAGAACACTTAAATAACCCAGGTCTTCCCACACACCAAAAAATGAAAACAATCCTCAGCCAAGTCACGCCCACGTTCCATAAAAAGTTGTTCAAAACAGGTTCAATAATTAACCTTCCGGTTGGCTTGATTTATTACTGGAACATAAAGCAGGTTACGTCGGCCTACGACATCACACACATCTGCTAACAGGGTGTAAGTTGTTCTGCAAGTTAGCAGATTCACAAGGGCACGTTCACAGCGTGCAAATCAGGAACCTAAACTGTGTGTGTGTGTGTGTGTGTGTGTGTGTGTGTGTGTGTGTGTGTGTGTGAGAGAGATCTTGGATTTATTACATTCTGAGTGCCAAACTACTCATTCTAGCAAAGTGAATACATTTTTGGGAAGTGAGGACATTTTGGCTGGTCCTCACAACTTCAAAGGACTGTTTGAGGGTTCCGACTTGGTTTTAAGGTTGGGGTTAGGATTGGGTTTATGTTAGAGTTCAGGTTAAGGTTACGGTCGGGGGTGTCAGTTGGGTTAGGGTTGGAGTGAGGGCTGGGGAATGCATTATGTCATAAAAGTACAAGGATAATGATGATGGTGTGTGTGTGTGTGTGTGTGTGTGTCTGGGTTTGGGTAGTTGAGTAAGTGAGTGCACTATTCTGGTTTTATTATCAGCCAGGAATCTGAGATTGTGTATCACAATAATCACATTTCCCAGTGATGTAATAGAGAGCTGCTACGGGTCAACAAATAGAATACGGGTCTGTAAATAGAATAAGCAACAACACAAATATACAGTTCACTTTAGATGAGCTGGGAGCTTTTCATGCCTCAGCTCCTGTCGGCACTGACAGACTCTTATCTATGACATCACAACCAGACCAGCCTGAGCAAACTCTTCTACCTTCGCTGCCGAGACTTGTCCATCTCCACAGGTCTCCTTTAATCCACAGTGTCACAATATTGACGAGCAGACAATTCCAATGTCAACCCCAAGCGCTCGGCCTTCCTAACAAGACCTGACAGGGACTCGGAGCGTGTCTCCTCCAGCTCTTATCCTTTCACACACCTTTTTCCACAAGAACAAT
Organism: Pao palembangensis; assembly: GCA_015343265.1. Taxonomy (NCBI): domain Eukaryota; kingdom Metazoa; phylum Chordata; class Actinopteri; order Tetraodontiformes; family Tetraodontidae; genus Pao; species Pao palembangensis. The sequence continues at coordinate 21,021,006 of CM027082.1, read as the reverse complement.
AGGATAGTTGAAAAACAGAAACATAACAGGGGGAGTCCGACAACAGTTTTCCGGCTGTTTCACTCTCCTTATTTACCTTTAAGAAGCAAGTTTCCCTCAGGAGAAACTACTGCCTGTGTCATCACCCTTATTGTTCCGCCCACACTCGTGGCTGCTTGCATCACACACAAATATGTACACACACACACACACAGTAAAAACTGCTTATCTATCTCCGTTTGCGCTCCACTTATTTTACCGTGAGGCCTGTGTGTGCATGTGTGTGTGTTTTCTCAAGGCTACTTCATGTAATCAGATCTAATATTGATTGATTGTGTGTGTGTGTGTCTGTGTGTGGGTGCGTGTGCACATTTTCATTGCCTTGTGAAGGAGTTTACTTTGAGACTGGTGCTCTTTCACTGTCTGGGTCTAGTCACAGTCATTATTTACATTTTCTACTTTCGCCATAAACCAGATGAACAACCTGCATCACTTTCACTGGAGCTACGGGTCCGAGGAGACAACGGCATATGTCATCAAACAAAACAGGAATCAAGCGTCATTACCATAAAGGAACAGTTCCACTTTTGTTTCCTTAAAAAAAGATTTGAGCAGAATAAGATCAGAAACTTTCAAGTCCTGTAAAGACACACAAGATAAACATTCCTGTTGTCTGTGCAGGTTCTCACTCATCCAGGTCATAGTTATCCAAAGTTAGATCTCTGTAAGGTTTCCTAGAAGACGTTTCGCCCTCTCTCCAGAAAGCTGCTTCAGTTCTAATCTTGCTGGGGGCAGAGCTTGAAAATATAGCCCTGTGGACCATTGACATGCTAATGACCCGGGTGGGCATTAACATGATCATTTTGGATAACTATGACCTGGATGAGTGAGAATCTCCACAAACTGTTTAGTTCAACTCTCTCATGGAACTACGAGGGTCACAGCTGTGCTGGTTTCTTCACACAGCTCGACGTTGCAGTATCACAAAAACAGTTACCAATTACTTGAGAATTCAAAAGCTAAGAAAGGACATAGTGTTGTTTTCTGTGGGCCTGAGCTCCTTTTGGGGACGTGTGCTGCTGCACATCTGTGTTAAAGTTGCTGTCATCTATATTGTACATTATACGCTTTTCTACCTGAACGACAATCACGTTTTTCATTCATGTTTGTCCAGAGTGCTTTTGGCTGAAAACCTGAGACTGGAGGCTGAGCCACTGGTGTGTCCCAGCGAACGTGCTGCTCTCATAAAGAGTCCAGATGGAAGTCTTGGTGAATGACCTGGTCCTGCAGAAGGTCTACTGAGATCCATGCAGAGCGGAGTAGTGTTCAGCTTCAGGAGAAAGACCAAGCATGTTCAAAGGTTGGCATTTCCTCACTTTCACAACCGTTTCTCGCGTGACACTACGCATTCTCAGGGGAGTGGCACCACATGGGGCTATTTTTAGCCTGGAGTGACAGCGGACTTACAACTGTACTTCAGGGATTTTCCCTGAACGGTTATCTTTTAAGCTGCACAATGAAAAAACAAGCAAGAAAAAGATTGACTAATTCTACTAGTGGGTGTGAAAGTCTGTTCAGACCTGTGTAAACATGTTTTTTTTTTTTAACTGAACTGGAACCTCCTGCACTTGTGTCCTGGTGCGTGATAAGAATATAGAATAGAATATTTATTTATTAATATAATATAAAGTTTATTTATCCCACAGTGAGGAAACTGCAGTGTTCCAGCAGCGGCATAGGTTAAGAAATAAATATTAGACTTTAGAAAACTATAAGAATAAGAAATATGGCAAACCCTATATACACAAATATATATATATATATATATATATATATATATATATATATATACACAAGTACCCTGCTGTACATGAATTATGAAACCATATTGCACATAGACAGTTATTACACATGAGGTAGCTTGTGTGATACCTGTACTGTGTTATACAGTCTGATGGCTGTGGGGAGGAATGACCTGCGGTAGCGCTCCTTCCTGCACTGATGATGCCTCAGTCTAGTGCTGAAGGAGCTGCCTAGGGCCTCCACAGTGATGCAAGTCAAGGTGTGAACGTGAGAGCATAATGTGTAATATGACATCTGAGGAACAAGCAGAAGGAAACTCTTAATGCTGAGATTTGGACGACTTTGTTGTAAGAACTGAAAAATAAATGTTGATATTTGCAGACGGTCCCTTTGATACATCCTCAGAGATCTGTGCAACGACCAAAAACTGCTCCTGACGCGAGTGTCAGCCTTTCAAACCTCAAACACACTCATGTCTGGTGGAACACCGGGACAGAGGGGGACGAAGGCCCTTCATCTGAATCCCCTTCATCCAGACGTGGGAGCCCAGCCATCCCCACCTTGCAGCTCCAGGCTGACACACAGACCTCTCACCTCTTGCGCTGGCTGCAGACTAACAGAAGTGCCCGACAGAAGGGCTTTTTCTCTCCTCGTAAGAACATCCGTCTCAGCTGTGAGCTGTCAGAGGTCATGACCCGCTCTGGAGGACACTGCTGACCACAGTGGCCCTCGTTACCAAGCTCTGTAAAGGCCTTCCTCTCTTTGGATGAGTCATCGGCATCTGTGGCATGTGACATCACAGTGCTCAAAAACAATAGTTCATCATAACTAATTTCTGGGGAACACTGGGATGCAAACAAGGATGCCGGCTGTTTGATTCACCGCTTCCCAACAATGCCGCTGAACTTGTCAAAGCGGAAGTTTCACAGCGCTCCATAAAGCGCAGCGATCATAGTTCCCCTGAGCGGTATCACTGTCCGTTTACAATACTGATGCTCATAAATGCGGGCTTTTCCTTTTCCGCTGCATATGAAGCTGCAGAGGACGTCAACAGCAACCGTGTCAGACGAGAGCAGCAGGCAGCACCTGAATCCAGCCGTCACACCGCGGGAGGAGAATCTTTAGTGGATTCTGTCCTCCTGGCATCATGACGAATTTGCTTCAGCATTTGTTCAAGTGTGAAAACAAATAAACGCCAAATTTACCTTCAGCAGTGCAGACTCTGTATTATTACCGGTACTTTATTTACTACAAACCGCCGCACTCTAGTTCTGCTTTTCCTGCGCCTCATGTGCACTGACCTTTTAATTCTCCTTATTGAGGGAAAGTGTAACTGTCTGCAGCTGCTTCATGCTGGTTCTCATCCAGGCCCAATCTAAGTCCATCAAGGAGTCAACTGGACGACGTTTTCACTTCTCAACCAATCCCAAAGAGGCAGAGTTCCGTTCCTACACCCGCAGGACACTGAATGAGAGTAAGACCCTAACAGTAAGCGTTCGCAATGTTCATAGTGTTCATATTGTTTTTACTATTAATTGTAGTTTTCATTTGTTTAGTTTATTGTGGTTTATTTATTTATTTATTAGCTCTTAGTAGGCCTCAGTCTGTTTTGTAATTGTTGCACCGTGGGGCCGAGAGGACTGAAATTTGATCTATGCTGGATGTCGGGCATGTATAGTATATTTGACAATAAAGCTGACTTGACTTGACTGAACACCTCCACCATGCTAAGTTGTGATAAATACACAATTACATCACTTTAGAGCTCAGAGAAACTTACATCTGGTTTTATTATTATCTTGTAACACTTTCTAACACTCTCATTTAGGTGCGAAGCCAAGTGTTTCCTGGAGGGAGAAACCGCTGTCACTGTTTTTCTGGAACAGCAGAAACCAGACACAGATCCAAACGTCCAGCTGCTGATGACAGAAACCCTGAACAAGTGTGTCAGAAACCCCAGCGAATCGCTCATATCTCCAGCCGAGCTTTGTTCTTGAGCCGCCTCGTGGGATCTCTGCGCTGACGCAAGGCTTTTACTTCCTCAATTCACTTTCACTTTAATCTGCCTGGTTATGATGATGAAACTGCTGACTCTCTGTTAGCCATACAAACAGGAAGAATGAGGTGACAGAATAAGCAAAACCTTTATTGAAGTTTCATCCCAACAGGAGATGACCTGACATGAGGTAGTCACACAGTGCCATTCTCATATCAAACTAACAGTTTACACTCACAACTACAGTTCTACCAGTGCAGACATAATTAAAACAAATACAAAGAAAATACAATCAAACGGCGGAAACGTTAACCTCTAACCTGATTTCTATTGTGTATACTATCTGTGTGTGATTGCAGTATGAACCCTGTGTGCATGTGCGCATGCTTGTGTGTCTTCCTAGGAATTCCAGGGCTGCTCCTCTGGGTTGAAGGAGCCAAACTGTTTATTCCACATGTTCACACGGTTTATGAGGAGAGTATATCCACCATCACAAATACATTCATTAATGCAGTCACAACCTAGTACACGTATAAGAAAAATAAAATAAAATAAGGGCAATTTAAATATACTGTTTGTTTGTTTTTTTAAATATACATAGAAACAATCACCTTTGCAAAGATTCAATGATTACTTAGCTGAGCATCTATTAACTGCATACTTTTTTTCAGCTTTTGTGGTTTTGTTTTTAGCTATTTAGTTGATTAGTTTATTCCAAAGTTGGTCATTTGACTTCTTGAGCAGTATTCCCTGCTGACCATTAAACCAGAAGCTCCCTCCACTCTGTCTGCCTGTTGGCACAGCGGCAGGTAAACAGCGCTGGAACTTCCATCCTCCGTGGCCTTTGAGAGTTTTTGCAAGGCTTCATCAGAAGTCACACTGGCTTCCGAGTAGATAGCTTAGCGCCACGGACACAGTCTTCACCTTTAAACTGCCGGTGATGGTCAGGTGCAGGCTGGCCTGCTCTCTTGCTCTGAGGTACACGGTGCTGTGCAGGCCCCTGCATGCCTTCTGTGAAGTGGCATTCAGGGTGAAGGAGCTGGCCGGAGTTTTCTGCCCCAACAGTCGTAGCTGCAGATACCCTCTTGACTCAGGCTCATGCATGCTCATGTAGCACGCGTCCATGTACAAAACGTACGGCCCGGTGCAGCTGATGTGGATCCTGTCCTTCTCTCCGGTCAGATTCATCAGATGTGTGCTGCGAATGATGAACCTGAGTGTTCCATTCGTCACAATGTCTGAAGATGCAGGAAAGGAGAACTGAGACCATCAAACTTGCGGCGAAAAGTCAATACGATCAAAGAATGTAGGGTTACTCACCTGCAATAGGCTTAAACTTTATGTGGACAATAGCTTCAGAACCCTGAGAAAAGAAGAAAAAACAAATAAACATCGGAAGTGCTTTAATGCGCTTCATGCTACTGTTATGACTCATGAAATTTTACCGAATGTTGCGTTCTAAAGGTCAAACAGCTCTACTAATCTCTCACTGTTTGATTCTGTGGTTAACTTATATTATGGAAAAAAAATATATATGGCTGGTTGCAACTGGGGAAAGTCTCATGTCTGATTAATAACTGTAAGAGCAGCACGGCACAACAAACAGCCTAAAATGTCTAAAATGTGAGTCACTAGTTAACTTATTTTTAAACACTGAATTCAGATCACAAGTCTGTGATAACGTCTCTATTCCAGATTTCTACATAAATGCCATTATCAAACAAGTTTTGGGGACCATTATGGTTTTGAACAAGTTGGCCATTTTACTAAGATTAATTTACTGTGGGTAATTACAGGTCGAAGAAGAGGGGAAAAACTCTATCAAAGATACAAATATAAGTTCCAAGAATATGTCACAAATAGTCATCTCAGTGGTAGTAACCATCAATATTGTTGTCACTACCAGTGACTCAGAGTTACGATAATAGTGCTGATTTATCAGCATAAGAATTCGAAACATAGTTAATAACATGACCCTGGTATTTCTTCAAATATTAAATGCCATAAAAGGTCAATTCTGGTGGAGCTACCAGAAAATCCATGTCCACTTAGGTCAGTAGAGAACAGAATAAACTTGTAGGAAAATGCAACAATCCATTTGTAATAATAATAATAATAATAATAATAATAATAATAATAATAATAATTCTCACTGGCTTTTCCGCGTTCCTCCAGTAAACCCTGAGCGTGAGCAGTATGCACGCGATTACCAGCAGGTTCTGCAGGACAACCAGCACAATCTTCCTCACGCGCTTATTCCGGCGGGGCGCGCGGCCTCCGTGAGCATCCATCCGGCCGCTGTCCATTGTTGGCAAGTTACGCTGCACGAGCTCAGTGAAGCTTTTTAACCCGTGTGCTCGCGAGGACGGTGCGAAGCGACTGGAAACCCATGGCTCGTGCGCGACTTTTTATCTCCGCGTGTGGGAGGATGGTCGACGGGGGCAGGGGCACGAGTGGAAGCAGCGACTTTCGGCTGTGTGATTCTGGTACATTAAAAACCTATAAAACCTGACGCATCACGGGCGCTTCAAACACTGTTCCTATAAAAATGACTCCGGGGGTGTCAGGGGACTGGAAATACTGCAGCTTAAATTAACACCACAAAAAAAAAAAAAAAAAAGAAAAACGTCTACAGGAACAACCTTGAAAGCCGCTCTCCAAACTTTGTCTTCAATTCAGCACTGAAAGTGTCGCTTTGTGTAGCTAGGGCCCGGAGCTAGAAAGTGCACTGAAAGTAAAGAAAAAAGCTCCGGCCACAGAAAGAGAAAACTTCACTCTGCATAAACAATCATGTTTCTCCTGAAAACTTTACTCCCATTAATGTTTTAGCATTCATCACCATATTGCGACAAGACTTTGTCTTCATTACAGGCAGACGGCAGATCCCTACAATAAAAAATGATATGGTTTTGAAGGTTTCAGTGTTTGGTACACTCCACTGTGAAACACCTGCTGAGACTAAACGAAACTGGTGTCCTACATCAGGGGCGCGCACAGGCTGGAAGTATGGCAGCAGGCAGGGGCTCAAACACTTGCATGTGCTGCGCTGAGGGGGGCCTGCTGCATGGTTTCACCTCCGTGGGACTTCCGCCAGCAATCAAAACCCCTTCCAGGACCCGAGAGCTCACAGTTGGGTGGTGAGGACCAGTTCATGCAGTTAAAGATGACGTGTAACACAAGTACAGTAGTCATATGGGAAACTCCCATCAGCAAAACAGTGATGGACAAGGAATAACAGGATAAGAAGTTTAAGGTTGTTGGGGGGTAAATCATTAGCACCTGAGTCTTCTTTCTTCTCTTAAAATTAATGTCAAAGAAGGAATCAGAGCTAAAACAGGTACAGTTGTGGTGATCTTTGTACGTCTTTATAAACAGCTGGTTAATCCACAAGTGTTTCAGACAGCCCCAACCACACAGACCACATCATTTTTTTTCACTACATCTGATTAAAAAAAAAAACAAAAGCAAAATTCTGGTCTCAATCTCAGGTCTCAGGTTCAAGGAACCTTTTGGGAAACATGCAAATAAAAAAAAATCTTCCTTCATTATTTATAATAAATGTTTGTTTCCCTTGAACAATGCACAGGAAGTGACTCAAAAAAAATAAGGTTACAGAAAACGAGGATGAAGACTAAGTCTGAAATTGTGGTAGCTCAAAGGCGCCTGGGTTCCAGATATGACCTGCAAATGCATCTCAGATCCAGTCTGACTGATAAAAACCACAAACACACCAAAGCAGCTAAAGTACGGCAAAATCAAGAGTGTCACATCTCCGACAGCTGCGGAACCTCAAAACACCTGTGTATTTGTGGTGAAAAAAGCAAAAAAAGATGAGACAGAGAGCCACGGTTAAACAGACCCACAGTTTAATGCTTACGATGAACCCACAAACCTGAACCCGAGGTTCAAGTCTATAGCTGTACATCAGTAGCGCTTCATGTTCACAGCACTCGTACACACATGCGCAGAAACACACACACTCACACACCCTTCTAATGCACAAAATCTATATTCCTTTGTCGGTGTCATCATCACTTACTTAAATATATACACAATAATGGATTAGTGCCGTTTTCATACTCTTCTTAAAAATAAAGATCCAAACACCCTGAAATAAAACAGGTATTTTTTAATCCAAAGGCTCGTTTTCACCTCGCTGCTGTGTTCCCTCTTCCCAGCGGAGCTGAAAAAGTCGGAGCTGGATGGAGGATTTGGCATGAGGCAGAGGTGTCAGGAAACCAGTAGTATCAGACTGGAAGGTTCGGGTGCGAGACGCTGCTGATGAACGTGAGGCCACCTAAAAACCAGTGAGTCCTCTCAGAAAACCACTCCAGATTCATGAGTGATCAAACGAGGTCGTGAGGAAAAGGATGAAAAACAAAACAGTCTTCACTTCCACCCTCGGCGAGCCTTCAGAAACAGGCTCGACCGCAAGTCCGGGCTGTCTCCATCCTCGTCTAAGGATGTGGGAGGTTCATTCGGTCCTCTATTAACGTGTTATCAGGCCCGTGCGTCTCCATACACTGCTTGATAGTGGCTGTGACCCCAGACAGACGTCTGTCCAGAGCTGCCAGGTGGGGCTCGCTGAGGACCGGGTGGATGGGGTCAAATGCCATGGCCTGCCTCATGGCTGAACTCAGCGCACCGCTTCTCAGGAGGTTTAGTCTGTTCCAGGTAGACACGCGAATCCTGGTAGGCGAGGACAAAAATCTGATGTCATACACAGAAATCAGGAAATGATCATTAACTAGCTGGTTTGTAGGTACTCACATGCAGCACTGATAGAGCGGGGCGAGGATGCTGCGCTCATCTAGAGCTGCGTTTCCAAAACTACACGCACGCACACACACACACACACACACACATTAACTGCAAGCTCTGCTTGAACAGAGTCAAGTCTTGTCAACTTTCCAAAATAAGAGTTCGTACCAAAATGCTGGGCCACAGTTTGGGCAGTGTTAAATAGTCATTGAGGGAAGTCGTGTCTCAGTTTTGATCAGGCTTGTTAAACAAAGAGCAACCCAAAGCTGCCACAAAGCCAATGTGAACGCCGTCACACCGCCGCTGTTCTCACCTCTTTGCGTTGTCGAGCAGGATGAGCATGCTGGCGCCGCCGTCGTCCTGGAAACTCTCGTAGTGATGCCGGTCAGCGTTGCCAATGAGGTAATCGAATACGGCCGTGTCGATGACATCCAGCAGCCTGGGCCCTGCGTCGTACGGCGGCATTTTCTTCACCGCTTCGCAGTAACTCTCGTCATACTCCCATCTGTGGAAGCACAGGCACGCACAAGCCCAAACATTTCATTTCAACTTTGCCTTCCAGTGGCCATCAGTGATAACGTTTAAGAGCGGAACACAGAGAACAGTCAAGATGAGCGGAGGGACGTGTGGTGTGTATGAGTGCTGTAGAGACGAGAACACGCCAGACAGTATACTGAAACCGGACCGATGAATACCAAACACAAACACTGGACACAATGGGCCTCGTTCATGAAACCGTACGTACGGCAGAAAACTGTGCGCACGGCCATTTTCAGGCAAGGCTCAGCATTTATCAGTCTGGACGTGAGTGGATGATTCGCTCAAATCTCACATCGCGTACCCAAAAGTCAGTGTGGATTCGTGGTGCAGCGCATCAAAGTCTTAAAATAAAAGTATAAGTAATGATTAAACTAACCTCAAACTGGTCATTACGCACCGGCAGCCACATAATCCGTTCAGATTAAAACGTAAACAAATATCCTGAGAAATTCGTGTTTGTTTTTTTCTGACTTAATTTGTTTCTTTTTGTTTGTTTGGGTTTTTTTTTGTCCTTTTTGTTGAAGTAAATGTTTTCTCTTTTTTTTCGTGGTCATTGACAGAATATCTAATAACTGGAGAAGCTGCCACAGAGCAGCAGTGTCGTTTCAACAGTGCGCGCACACGTCTGACTGTGTCACGGCAGCGACACGTCTGCTCGTCCACGGCGGAGTTGCTCCCGCCGCTGTCATCGGTCTCCAGACAGCGTTTTTCTGGGCTCCTTTAACACCAGTTTTCATACTTCCAAAAGCGCGGTTTTGTCCAGACATTAATATTTACAGTCTAGGCTAAAAAACATTCCATCTCCTTCACGTTCCTTAAGTTCCTGTGTCGTCTCACTCCTACTGACAAAAGTGAGTCTGAATAGTTATTCAGTGATTTTTATTCAGAAATTACAAATCTAAGAGATGGAGGATGTTCTGTAATCTATACTTCAAAAAGTAAAATAAGATGTCAGATGTGTCAAAAAATTTTTCTTTTGTTATATTTAAAGATAAACATCTATATAGGTTTGTTTTTTTTTTCTTTTAAATAAAAAAGACACCGGAGAGGAAGTAAAAGAAATTATAAATGACCTTTTTCAAAATTTGGCGTTTGGATTATTGGATTGTTGGCTGTGATTGGTCATTGTTTCCCATCCAGTTCTCAGAGATTAATTTTATTCTTGTTTAACCTCCACCTCAGACTCCAGGGAACAACTTCCAGCTCAAAATAGTTTCGTTTCTTTCTCAGGTTTCGCTTCTCAATGTTTGACTTCAGTGGGCGGGGTTTCTAAAAAACATGAAGACCTGCTGAGTTGTACAGTGGGATTGGCAATATTCGAAATTTTCATGAATCACACCTCCATCTTTTCGTACCATGATTCCTGCACGTAGATCTGCGCACGTTTCTATGCAAGATTGATAAATGAGGGCCAATGACTGTTAACATGGACTTGTAGATTCTGGTTTTGAGTTTAATCCGAGCTGTGAACGCCATACGTTTACATTCACAACGGAAAATATCTTTCATACCTTATATTCCTACTGAAAAGAATGTGAGACCACTTGAGAAACCAGTGAGTCCTCTCAGAAAACCACTCCAGCCTTAATTACACTGCCTGCAAACAGAAATCTGAGCAATGTGAGGCGCTTTGTGCTTTTAAACCAACGTTGTCACTTAATTTTCAGTAACAGAAGAGCGATTGGCAGCAGCTGTGCAGCTCCACGGCTCCAGAAGAGAGATGCCGCCATTGCAGCTACATTTGGTTGGCTGAAGCGTCACACTCTAGGAAGGAACAACCAAGACAAGGCGCGTCTCTTTTCTTTCGCCGGGAGACTCAGAACCTAGAGAAGGGCTTGCTCTGCTTAGTGAGGTGAGGGTATGAAGTTTATGCACACAAACACTAAAGCTGGGTACTGTTACAATGGATGTCTTTCAGCCACACTGTCCATTCACGAGACATCTGCGAGCGTCTTCCTAATGTCCAGCACGTACCTGGCCAGCTTGCCCTCTCTGTATGTGCGTCCCCAGGGGTGTCTGTGTTTCTGCAGTGGCCAGACGTCAGGCAGCCAAAGGGTTAAAGATCCCTCCATCATCTCCCCTTCTGCACAGGCTGGCTCGCTCTCCCGGCAGTAATAACACTTTCCATAGAAACAGGTGTTATTACCTGCAGAGAGACAGAAGGAAAAACACAAACACAACCGGGTTATTTGACATTTACAAATGTGTTTTATTTTTATATTCATTTGTCCCAAGTATCTTGAGTTTTCTTCCAAGATAAATAAACTTTCAAGAGTCCTCCAAATTAGTGACTATTTCAAGTAGACCTGCCGACTTCAGCAGCAGAACTTAGATTTTACCACTTTTATAATCCACTTCCTTTACATCTCCAAAAAAGGGAGAATTTAGATTGGATAATGACCCGTTTCATGCTAATAATGGAAGTATGCAGAATGTACTGGTCCTTAACTCAGTGGATTGATGGAAGAATAGCCCAAAATATTCTAAGACTGCGTACCAGTAAAGGTTCTGAAAACTGCTGGAGGTGCTGCGGTTCTCCAGAGGCAAGCCGGGTTCATGTGTACTGTGTTCAAGACTCAAATATCTCTGAACCTTCTCTTAAAATTAATGTCAAAGAAGGAATCAGAGCTAAAACAGGTGCAGTTGTGGTGATCTAAGTTCTACGTCTTTATGAACAGCTGGTTAATCCACAAGTGTTTCAGACAGCCCCAACCACACAGACCACATCATTTTTTTCTGCGGTTCTCCAGAGGCAAGCCGGGTTCATGTGTACTGTGTTCAAGACTCAAATATCTCTGAACCTTCTGGCTGCAAGCGAAAAAAAAAAATAACAATAATAATAATCCTTAACCAGGAAGTAGTTCCAAAAAGTTTGTTCTGTGTCTTAAACAGACATAGCTGACATTTAAGGTGAAAATAATGTCGATCGGGGTGTCCTCTAATGGCCGGTTCATTTGCTGTTGAATCAGATCACTTATGTGGGAGGGATGAATAAAAAAACTGATGTATGAGCTGAAATTAAGAAAACACACCTGTTCACTGGGCACAGCTGTGAAAATCCTACAGCTGAGAAACATTTACCTCACAGAACTATTTAAAAAAAGCATAAACGTATTGATATTGCTCCACACTGTGGTCAATTTTATGCAACAGAATGTTTTGGCATTTATACGATCAGAATGTGACTGATGACAGAACTGAAGGCTTAATCATTCTGACAACAACAGAAATTCACTGGTAGATCATTAGACGCTTAAAAACTAAACCAAAACTTTATAGATGACTGGACGGATCCAACAGCACGGCCTTTTGATCTGCTCTAAACATCTTTAAAACAAGCACTCAAGCCCAGGAAGAGGGGTCGTTTGGATTAAATTACAGCAGAACATCTGCATTCCAGCCACTGTGGTGGTGTGGAAAGGCAACCTATCACTCTCTGGATACTTCTGGTGAGAACTACTTTGCTTCAGCCTTTGCAACGGACTTGTGTTGACACGTTACATAGCCACACCTTCGCCAAACAACATACGGTGAGGAGTTTCCTGGCCTGGTAAATCACTAGGACAAACAGAGGACGAGAGACAGATCAGACACTGACCATGCATCAGGAAGGTGCTCAGCAGCTGCTCTGTGGCCACCGGTTTGATCTCTGTTCGCAGGTTGATGTATCTTCCTACCACCAGGGGCGCTCTCCTGAAGCCCAGGATCCTACAGGACACAGGACAGCTCAGTGTTACTGACGCAATCCAAGGCTGCAGAAATAAACCTCTACCCACTCATTACCAATGTGCTTTCATTACTCAAATCCACATTTGATGCCCTTGGTTCAACGTCTGTAGGTGAAATGTAAAATAAATATGAAAATTGCGGCGTGTTTGGACGCACCTGTCCAGGTGAAAAGCTGCCACCTCTGCGTTGTGTCTGTCATAGCCAGCGTAGGGCTCGCCCTCCACCACGTAGTCCCGGCTGTACCTGAGGGAGAAGGAAGAAGACAAACGTTAATAAATTAGAGAACCTTCCTTCAGGATGCTATCCCATCATGAACAACGCTGACCTCTTGGGTTTGAATACCACTTTCTGTCCTCCGTCCAGCACCAGCAGGGCTTTCAGCTGCGTGCCTTTGTAGCCCACGTCTGCCCGCTCTATCCTCGCCCCGCTGAGCGCTGTGAGCACGGCCGCCAGCTCTGGCGTCTCCTCGGGGTACACCTCTCTCGGGCCCACCCACTGGCTGGCGATCTCCCACGGAGACTGGAGCGTGTGAGTGAGTCTTGCTCCCCGGGACAGAGAAAGGCCAGCTTCCATCTGAGCGATAAGACCAGCGTGCGATCAGATTAATTACCAATGATGATGATGGGATTTGCCTCTGAGCACTTTGGTTTGTAACTTTAGCCTTATATTAATGGTGTCAGTGCTCTGGTTTGACATGCTCAAGACAGGAAGCAATCTGGGAGCCTCACCCTTCGGAACGCTCGCAGGTCCCGCCGGCTGGCTGCAGAGCCCTCGCCCCCATCCAGCAGGAAGATCTTAGCAAGGCCGAGCAGCAGGAGCACAGCACACAGCACCACCACGCGCTGTTTCAGCTTCATGTCCACGCCGGCCGGCCCCTACCCCTGCCTCACCTCCCCCGATGTCGTGTGTGTGTATCCCCTGCAGCGATTGGCCCCCTCACCCCTGACGCATGGCCCCTGTAACTCCTGGTCTCCGGCCAGTCCTGTGGGTGGCTCTCTTATGAAAGGCAGTTGTGTTTCTCCTGAGCTGCAGCCTGGACTCACCTGCGAAGGGGGGGGATTGGGGAGGAAGCAAGAGGGGAGAGAGTGAAATGAAAGATGTACTGAAACTGTGTGGAGAGGAAACCGGTCGATGTGCTGCACCTCTCACCCCCCTGGGGGGGCACGCTGACCCAGAAGAGCATATGTAACAGCCCATCCATCTGGATGACACAGGCCGTCTCTATCAGCAGGCTGTTTGCGCTCTGACACAGTTTCTGAGGTTTTGCTCGTTATGACGCCATTAAAATGGGACCAAAGGTCACGCCTTCAGCTTCGAGAACCATGTGGCCTTTCTGGGGATCACTGGCAATCTCCATTTAATAAACGCTGTCATGATCATCTGAATTGGCACTTGACAGATGGAAAAACTCGGCTGTAATCAAATCAAAAAGGTGGTACATTAGTTAATGCAAAGATTCTACTGGAGATCCTAACTACATTAAAAGTAATGGGAAGACACGGACAACACAAGACCACCAAAGTTTCCCAGGTGAAAAGAAAACCCCTCACTAGACCCTCAAATACTCCCAGATCAGATTATTTTACATAGATGACTCATGAAACCTAGCAGAAACTTTCTGGACTTTATCTTTTGACCATCTCATATATTCTTACCTTTACAGTAACTCAGGTGAGTTTATGAGGTGATTTGGAGCCTTCCACAGTTTTCTACACCGTACCCTGACTTCCCCCTGGACATCTGCGCGCTGATCTGAAACGACCGCTATGATTACGACGCCCGTTTCCTCATTCGCGTCTCTGTCGGTTATTAAAGTTGACAGAATGTAGAACACGCTCTAAAGGTGACAGCTTCTGCACACCTCAACAGTACACCACAAAAGACACGGCGGTCTTATAAAGGCTGCCCCTGAGTCAAAGGACACAAAGTGGCGTGTCATAAAAAGTCCAAAGGAAACTGATAAAAGCTGAAATGTAAAAACTACAGTAGCAGGTGACAGAGTCTGAGGAGATGTTTGTGGGTTTCAGGAGGGACAGTGGAGTGGTTCCCAGCTTCAGGTACAGCCAAGGACTTTAGCAGGAGGGATAATACTTCCTGTCTGATAAAGAGGGCCCAGCAGGGCCTCTTCTCTCCCCAGGAGGCTGAGGCGTGCTGGGCTTGGACTGGAAGTTCAGTCCTGACCTGCTTCTACAGGGATGCACCCTCGGCTCCAGTATCACCATTGGTGAGGACAGAAGGCTCTGCAGATTGGTGTGTGTGTGTGTGTGTGTGTGTGGGGGGGGGGGGGATAGCTATACAATCAAATAGAGGAAAAGATCCACCCATCATCTATAAGGTCATCACTTGCCCCTGAGACAGAGGAGCTTCCAGGACTGAAGAACACTTTATTTCCATAAGCTGTAAGACTGAAAGCTGCCCTGGACTTGAAACTGTTCCTTTTCCTATCTTTTCCTAGCTACCAAAGCTTGTTCTGGCTGTGCCAACTCTGGCCGCGCATTTCAGGCATCCAAACTTCAGATTTCCAGTCCCTCCTAACTCCGCCGGTTGCATTCAGAGGAGTGAAAGGCAACCTTTGTTGCATTTTCGCCTGTCAGTCGTTCCTCTGACGACGCCGCCTCAGGTTGAAGTTACCGGCCTGCCACAGAAACCTACACGTCACCTCGGCGGCGGCAATAAAACAGGCTGCCACGTTACACCGACAATAAACTGCCTCTGGCGCAATCAATCTGCCCCAAATTCATCACATAGGAACCGTAACATTTAACATACAGTTATTACTGACATGTAGTTTTACGCAGACCCAGCCACGCAGTCACACGCTCACAATCGGGCTTTTATGTTGCTGAGGACCAAAGAGAAAACACCGCTGGCGGCGAAACGTGCGCAAAACATGTCGATGGACTTTCCACGGTGGATTAGTCTTTATTATTACTCCTATAAGAACCTCTATCTGGAGTAATATGAGCAAAAGTATGCAGGGGCAGCAACGATAACTGCTGCACAGACCCTCGTACACCTTGCAGTGAGGGTTAGCTAAAGCAGCCTGCTAGCTACAGTCCAGCTGCGTCGTCTGTTGTCACCAAACTCGCCTACCTTATAGACATTTGTCGTGTATTGCGCATAGAATAACTCCCAGCGGTGTAAAGTCTTCCGACGTTTAATGTACATAAGGTGCCCGCCGGTAGATGCCACGGTGGTTTGTCAGTTTCTTGATCCCCCGGTAGCTCCCGCTCCTCCGCCCTTATCCTCCAGTTACTTCCCCGGCCTACAGCCTCCGCTTCCCCAGCGCTTCCTACCCCTGAAAGTTGGTCATACGGCCAGCAGGGGGCAGTAGTGCGCCAATAACAAACACCACAGCTCGCAGGTAAAGAAACGCTCAGCAAACTTCTCACGGTTCACTGAAAATAAATAAAACTTTCTATAACCACGCTTTATACAATTCAGACATCGATTAATAATATCGGTTTATATATAATCTCTATTTTAATTTCTATTTCACTGTATCCCGCTGACAAGTTATTTTTCATGAAGAAAATTTTGTTATACTGTATTTCGTCATTCATTAAAGCAAAATAATCAAAGGTACAAAGAATGAGACAAGAAAGTGGAGTAAAAAAGGGTGTTTATTGTTTCTTCACACCTGGCAGTGCATCACTCAACAATGAGGTCACAGCACTTGCCACAGCAATGGCAGAGACACACACACAGAGCCAGCTGGGGTCAAAGGTCATCCTGTCGTTGTCCCTGGTAAACAGTGAACACACCACATAGGAGGCATGGAATCAAAATTGACTTCTCTAACAAAAACTAAACCCTTCATCTTAAACTTTGATGACTATTTAAAACAACTGAATTCAGACAGCAAATCGACTGTGCATTTGTAGATAGTGTGGTCAATTTAAAAGACAAGTTTTCCAATTATGGTCTTAAAGAAATCTTAAATAGTAACATCTGATGTAAGACGCTATTTTTCAATCATGTTTGCAACTGGCAATGAAAACCATGAAATTAGTTTGCTTTAACAACCTTAAAAATGAACATTGATCCATTAATTTGACCACACATTTTACAGACATTATCAAAAAAGGAAAAGAAAAAAATTCATGAGCTTCATAAGAGGTGGGCTTTTGTTGTTGTAGGAAGGATTTTTAATTCTTTGAAGTCAAATGCTTACACTTTGACTTCTTCCATTTACACTTAAAAAAAAAAAAAAGATTTTCTGCTTCTCTGCATCATCAACACATGAAAAAAGAAACAGATTCCACTCAAACTGTATGAATATTCACAGGTAAACACTCCTCATTCATGCCACCTACAGTATTTTAGACCCTCTTTGTCCCTGCTCAGTGCTTCACAAAACTGCCACTTTAGAAAATCAACTTCCACCAGCCACCAGGCAGTTCAGAACAGTTCCGCTTCTCATCTGCTCATTGTTCTACGCGCAGCCTGTACAATACGAGCCAGTCTGGATTCCTGGCACTAGCTAGCGGTCGCTAACGTGGAGGAACCGGACACCCAGCCAATCCCCCGCAGTGACGGTGGCCTCGGCCGGCTGCGTCTCTGGTTTGAATTATTTTATAAAAATAAAGTATGCACGCGCCTATAACTGCAGCAGTTCATGCGCCTGTACGGGCGTCCGCATTCACTCCTCCACAGGTTCATTTCATCATCTCTTTTCTGATTTATGCGTTGTGGCTTGGACTGTGGTTGACAGCCTGTTTACTTGCACAAGTGCCTCAGTGAACTGGACAATAGCCTGCAGAAAATGTTGGACTGAATCATATTTGTGTGTGTGTGTGTGTATGTGAGACAGGCTTTTTGTCCAGCCCACCTGCTGTTAAACTGATGATTCCTAAGTGGAGAACTTTAACAGTTTTGAAAGAATAGTGATTTTTGGGGGACAAAATACTGTGTAAACATAAAATGTAAACAGTTATGTTTAAAAAGTATTTGATAGTTATTGGGAAAATTTCCACCGGTGGCTCCCTGAAACCTTTTCGAAGCGCAGGTTTCTACCATACGAGTACCAACAGGAGGGACACCTTACGTCACCTGGCACCAGTTCTGACCAAGGTACGTTTCCAAATAAGATGTAATACAGGTAGGGCTTATATTGAGCTGGGTTAATAGTAAACAAAAAAAGATTTGTATGTACATAAAATATTCAAAATAACTACTCCAAAAGAGGAGAAACACAAAAATGCGACATTCAAATGTAACAGACCAAACTACATTAACGTGCAATCATCTACTACTTAGTAATACTGTGAAATGCACCATCCCTCTCAAAAAAACTTAATACAAAATTTAAAATAGGCTCTGTATGGCTCCAGGTAGCGTTGAAATCTGCTCCAGATCAGAAGCTCTAAGCATCATGACTGACGAGTACAAGAGGAAATTAACTAATGTGTTGAGATGGAGACGCTCTCTCTCTGATGCCTTCACGGTTTCAAGTTGAATGTGGTTTTCTGAGAGCAGAAAACGCTGGAGAATGTTTTTAAAAAACACCCTCTTCTAAATCCCACTGTGATCATGTCTGTAGCTTAGGATCTGGGAATATTGTACCTCTGTAAAACAACAATTTTTGTCATTTAAGCAAATATCACTAAATACAACTGTACACACAGCTGCACGTAAGATCATAACATTTCAAGTACGACAAAAAAGAGGGAGTTTTTTCATAAAACAGAACTGGGAAAATGGGAAGACCCTCTGCTGGAATTAAGTGTAACAGAGCCCTTATCTTTGCCATGATGCATTCAAATGTGTGTATGTCTGTATGCATGTGAGAAAGTGAGTTTGTGGCTCATGTAAATGATCCTGTGACTCAACTCAAGTGTAAGAACATTATCATATCTAGAATAGAAACAATGTTTAAAAGTGTGAACTGAGCTAGTAAAAAGTGTTTTTAAACCCTCCAAAGTCCAATGGAACTGTCCGACGTGCACACTAGATTTGCGTGTCCGCCTGAATAAAAAGGCGAGAGTCTGACACGGTAGCGTCGGGGTGACATAAAAGAATAAGTAAACAGGAGAGGTTTACTGCTGTCCACTGAGGGAGAAGTCACACAGCTCCGCTCAAGTGCTCCAGACTGAAGATGCTGAGAGCAAAATGGAAGTGAGAGTAGTGGTATAGGTCCTTGTTCAGTAGTTAGTACAACCAAAACAATCACACACATTCGTGCGCATTCACACTCCGGTTAAGGCAGTGTTGGCAGGGGAGGCTGCAGTGAGGCTGTGGGTGGGGTGGGGGGCGCGGGGGGGGGGGGGGGGGGGGATTTCAGAGTCAACACTCCTCTTCATCCCTCTCCTCTGCTCAGTCACACCTCTCAGCGTTGCTTACTCGAATGACATCAAGTTGGCCGGCACCTGGATACAAGGTCACGCTGATGAAACAACCAACAATGTGTGTGTTGTGCAAAGGGAAGGGTGTTGATGCAGCTCCATACCTGCTGTCTATTGCTCTGGCAGGCGGCACTCAGGTGTTTAAACCAGAGCAAAGCGTTCATCCTGTTCCCTGCCTGGTACTTGTAGGTGTTACCTAGGCAACAGAAACCAGACAACACATCTCTCAGTCCTGTCTGCATTCCAACAATGGAGAGGGTCTTGAAAACCCATTTGAGTGAGTGAGTGAGTGAGTGAGTGTGTGTGTCTCACCACGTTCCGAGTCTGTCAGCAAGAAGACATCAGGATGCTCGGGATCGTCAGCCATCATGGCCATTAAACCCACCACAGACACGCTTTTAGTGGATGTTGATTTGAACTGGACAGAGTAAAGGAGGTGGGGGGGAAAAGGTGTTATGTTTTCTCTCATGATGACTCTGTTGTGTTTGGGCTCAACCTTCACAACAAACAGCTCCGATCTTTCCCCTCTCTCAGCCTGCATGTGCACTCCACATGGTTCTCATTACCCCATGAGTGACATATAAGACTGCAGTGATCTCACTGGACTCATTATCCAATGAGTGCTACCATCTGTCTGTCCCCCAACGCACCCGACCCCACGTATATACATGCACACACAACCGTTGCATCTAAAATCTCCCTCATACGCAGGCAGAGTTTTCCCAAATGTTCCCATGAAACACACACGGTCTGTGTCATGCCCCATCTGTACATTTATGCACGCAGTGGTCTGGACAATGAGGCCGCCTTCGTCTGTGCGTCTGTACCGGCCCTGATGGATTTATTACAAAAGAATCAGACTGAGAAAGCGCAGACTTTCAGCTTGAGTTTGAGAAACATTTTCTAAAATATTTGAACAAATATGACTGTAAGTAAACCAGTATAGTAGATCCCCGCTTCCACCCTGTAGACGTGTGTTCTGGTTCATCATCATCGCTGAATGTGAAGAGAATATCCATCTGTCTGGGTCAGAACCCCTCCCGCTGCTTCTGTCAGCAGCCACTTCACGGATGAAGACCAGCCATCCAGGTTTTATCAGCAGCCAGAGCTGTCTATGTCCTAAACCTGCTGCTACCATGCTCAGCTCATTCTTCTCCACACTTTTCTCATCTCATTTTCCTGATTCAAGTTTATCTTAAGTGCATCCGTCCAAAGAAGCCGATTCCAGAACTTTTAATTCTCAGATCTTTTCATACATGTCAGCTCAATTATCTGCCGTCGCGCTCGTCCACCTAAACACTTGAAAAACCTCACAAAGTTCTATCAACTGCTGCCAGGATGGCTACCATAGATGTGATCTGAGACCGCCGGATTGCTTGTGTGACCTACATGCTTTCTCTCGGTGGCCTTCAGAGACTTGGCAGGGTAGTAGTAGAGCTGGTCCCCACAGAGAGCCACCCAGTATTTGGTCCACGCTGCCACCTGCAGAAATGTAACCGTCAATTCCACATCTCACCAAAACGCTCGCTCGTCTTATCAGGTTCTGTTAAACCTGAATTTGGGGACGATTAGATTATGATTGGAAAAGCAGAAGCAGGCGTGACTCAAAAACCATGACGATACAGTTTGAAATGTAAACATTTTTCCTTGGCAAAGATTGCTGTGTAGATTAAAAACGTTCAGAAACACGTCGAGGCCAAAGACAATAAAGACACAGATATCAGCAAGAAATGGGTGAGTGGAAAAAAAAGGAGGTGAAGTGAACCCACTGAATATGGGTGTGCAGAGTTTTCCTCTGACTACAAGGCCATCAATCGCTCTACGTGTTTATAGATACGTATAAATTAGACAGACATGAGAGCTTAAGCAGCCCCAGATTTGTTTCCAGACAAAAGGGAAAAGAATTATCTCCCCACAAAAAGAAAAATGCACAGGAAGCAAAAAACAAAGAAAGAAGCTCTGAGGGGCTGTCATCTGTTACATAATCATACAGTTAGCAACACTGTATGGACACATGCATACGTTTGGATATTTACAGTACCTGTGTGTGTGTGTGTGTGTGTGTATGTGTGTGTGTTCTCACCGTTGGTTTCTTGCCCTCCTTCAACACAGTCTTTCTCTTCAAGACCCCCTGCACCGTCACCGCTCCTGGATACAGGTGAACTGCGAGCTCCTCCGACTCTGCTGAGCTGCAACAAGACAAACATCACACACTTTACACCAAGACATAAAACACACCCACGGATGCCGACCAGGGCCGCATCAAATTACAGCGGAATTAGTAGAGCGAAGAAAAAAAAAAGACAGACACAATTTGCAGTGTCAGAGTTACTACGGTTTATAACGTTTACGCTCAAAGCTGATCAGATGGTCGAGGTGGAGTGCACATTGTGTCTGTCTGAGAGTTCAGAGCAACAAGACCAGTAGAGGAGCCCAGTGCTGTCTGGTGGAAAGAAATGTAGAGAGAATCATCCCTGACCACCAGGAATGCCAAGAAAATGTGCTTTTATGGAGAATCGTCTCTGTTTCAGCAAAGAGGATCGAAGCGTTTCTCTGCAGTCGCACAGGGGATGAACAAGGCTAAGGAAAATGACTGAAGCTTCATTCATCACAAGAGGCATTCCAGGTTGGCTATGAGCTGTGTGTGTGTGTGTGTGTGTGCGTGAGACAGAGAGAGAGAAGCAGACATGCAAGAAAGAACTCATTAAAGCTTATAAACCAAAGATGAAGAACAATGCCCCTGAGATGATACGTTGCTATTCACCTTTTTTGAAGGATTACACTCAGGCCCTGTCCACACGGAGACGGGTTTAGGTGGATACAGCAAAAATGTTTTGTTGTATAGACATTTCGTCCACACGGAAACGGCGTTTCGGGAGCCCGTTTATGCTACTCTTTGAAAACGGGTCCAAAAGTGAAACGCCATCCTGGCATTTCCGGTGGAAAGTCTTTTACGAATCTTTATTGAAACACGCCTCTTCCTCCCTAACTCGCTCATGAACCGACCCCACCACTTCGCCGTGATTTTAAGTGTTTATGAGGTTATGTTACAGCACCACCCACAGGTCGCTTCTATGTATTACAGTGTTTCAGCGGTTTCGTGTGGACGCAAACATTTCTCCAGACGGCTCCATGTGAACGTGGCCTCACTCTCACACACACACACACACACACACACACACACACACACACGCAGCAGTAATAATAGCCCCTTGCAGAAACGACAGAGGTGTGCCGGGAAGATGAGAGAGATTTTTGCGTGACATCCGGCTGGTTTCCAGTTGGGGCATATGTACCTGCTGGGCCTCAGGACTCCTCTGTATGGGATGCGGGCCACTCGGGTCACTGGGCCCAAAGAGTGATAGAAGCGAGTCCTGTTCAGAATAGGATAAGACAGGATGGGGGCACGGGACACTGTTACTGTTTTTTTTTTTGTCTCTTTTGAATAATTTCTCCCTGAAAACTGCATGGGTTAAGGGGCGGAGTAGCAGCCATTCAGTTAGAAGAGCTTCTGATGTTCACTTACAGGGTCATTCAATAGTCTGAAGCTGGAAGTTGTTTTGGAAAGCAACTAGAGCTGTGACTATTTATTTTTGAACTACTGAAAGTAGACATCTGTTGGCGCAGTGGCTGACTGACAGCTGCTGGGGATTGCGATGTCATGCACTGTAATTCAGTTCAGGAGGAGCTGAAGCATCTGAAAGCAGTGATGGAGGGGTAAGGCATGACGGGACATGGCTGCAAAGCTAGAAGCAAAGACCGGCCACTGCATTTGAGTCTTAATGACAGATCGTTACACAAAAGGTGCATCTTGAGGCCAGAGCAGTTTAGTTTACAATCGCATCTGCCATGGGGGTTAAACCATGAGCTTTCATGTGGATTTGATCGAAAAGGGAACATGACACGACCATTTAAGCCTTACCTCTCAAATGCTGGCCAAGACACCTCTTCACTGATCTCAGAGCCATCACTGCTACCTGTGACAGAGAAAACAAACTCAAACTCAGATGACCTATGATGAGACAAACTGCTGTATGTTAGAACTAATACTATATACAGTACTACTCGGAAAATTAGAATATCCTGAAAAAGTGCATGCATTTCTGTATCTCAACTTTAAAGGTGAAATGTACATATTATATAGACAAATAGTATGCGAATCAATATATGTCAAGCTTTTATTTGTTTTTTTTTTGCTGATTAGGACTTCAGAAAACCTCAAATTCAAAAACTCAAAATTATAATAGTGCTTGAAAAAAAAAAAAATCATAATCAGCAAAATTACGACAAAAAATGCTTGAGCTATCTCACTTTGCATGTAATGAGTCTATAAAATGTATTGGTTTCACCTTTTATGTTGGATTGCCTGAATAAAACAACTTTTACACAATATTCTAATTTTCCGAGTAGTACTGTATATGCGTGTGTGTGTGTGTGTTTTACCAAGTGAAATGCCACTAGACAGAGTGGAGCTCTCTGCTTGACAGCGGCTGGGACTGTGGCTCTCCATTACACTGTCATCCAGCAAGTGGCGAGATCCAGCGTTGGGGAAGGTAGCGCTTTTAAACTCCACCGTGTTCATCTTGTGAATAAAACTAGGAGAGAGCAGACAAAGATATGTCTTTGACTCGATTATAGCCGTTATTAAAAGCCATCCCTTTTCTTGTCACAGAAAGTAAATACTGACTTGTAGCCCAGGCTGTGGCACTTCCTGTGTCCATGGGGCAGCAGGTTCCTGGGCGAGGGTGGCGTGGCAGGTACTTCGGATGATATTGTACATTTACGGCCACAGAGAGGAGAGGCTGATGCCTCCTGGCCTTTAGGTGAGAGTCAGGAGGGTGGGGCAAATTTATAAACAAGGTTAAAAAACCCAAGTCCATAAGTGAAAAATGTCATTTTACCTGCAAGATCTTCTTTGGAAGCGTTGGCTCGGGGTGTGCTGGTGCCTGGTTCAATCTTCTGTGACAACCTAAATAAAAACAACTCCAGCTTATTCCTCAAAATTAATGTCACTGTCATTCTAGGAAAAAGGATGAATGTGGTACAGGCCAGCAGTTAGTTAACAACAACTGCTTCCTTCATTAAATCCTTACTTGTAGTTATCGTCCTCCACAAACTTCTGCAGCTCCTCAATGTATCTGACAGAGTTTAGATACTTCTGTACATGAGGCAACACTGGTACATCTGAATGAAAGAAACAATGTGTGGTTTTACAATAATAATGATGCTTTAGCTGCTGCCCAAAAAAATATTACATTGTACATATCACACTGAGCACCTCAAACATACATTTGCAAAAAGCAAATTTCTTCATGCCAATAGCAACAACAAATAAAAACACTGCTCACCATAGGTACAGGATCTCTGCAGGTCTGAGATAATTCTGAGGATGTTATTCATCAGGTTTGACCTCTGTTCGCTCTCCAGTATGCTGCCGGTGGAAGGGTAGGCTGAGTCTATGTACGTCAGGTCGGACAGGTACATCCCTGAAACAAAGCAAAAGGTGGAGAGAAATTGAATGTGTTGCACCCCCCTTTCTCTCATGTTGCCAGGCCAGCATTAATGAGCCATGCGAGTTGTATAGCCCAACACCAAGGTCACACGGATGCTTCTCAGTAAGCCTGCGTAATGCTTTCTCTATACACAACAAACACATAGACACTAAGAAAGATGGATATCGTCAAAAAAGCCAAATTTCCATAAACACACGTCAGATAGATAGATAGATAGATAGATAGATAGATAGATAGATAGATACTTACTTTATTAATCTCCAAGAGAAATTCACATGGCGTGCAGCTGTGGACTTTTTGTTGTGAAAATCAGCTGGAAATCACAGATTGCTTGTCCAATATAGCCAAAAATGAAAACCATACACAAACTTTCCGATCTGACTAAACTCCTCTCGAGTTCCAAACCCTCCTGGTGTGCTCCCAGTGGAACTGTAAGTGCCCTGAGTGGATGACTGATCTCCTCTCCAGTGTTTACAACCTGAGCACAGTTCCCTTGTTCATTCACGTCTTCTTATGGAAGACTTGGAGAGCAGTTGAAGATCGTAACCTCTCATTACACACTGTAAATATTATGTGAAAAAGAGTGCAGCAGCTTCCAAACATTCTAGAATTGGAGATTAGCAAACTTGCAGACTGATGAGGTTCATTTCCATTCAGCCTCTGCTTTATGTTTCTTTCACACGGTACTGATCAAATTAAAAGCAGATGTACAAAACAAACCAAAAAAAAAAAAACAACATTACCAGCATAGAGCAGAATACGACCGGCTTCTTTGGAAGTGTGTCGAGTTTCACAGTCGTGTACGCTCACACCACAGAACACGGGCATTTACAACAGGCCAAAACCTCCTCTTCTGGATACTACACAAACACACAGACATCACCTCATCTGCTTAGAATCAAAGGGAGATGCTTGGCGTAGGAGGTTCACTTTATGAGCTTCGGAGCTGCAGCTGTGAGAGGTCAAATAGGAAGAGAGGGATCCTCCAGACTTAATCACTGAGGCTTTTCTCCGAGCTTGTCAGGGATAAAGCAGTCATGCATGAAGCCATGTTGCCAGAAACAACCATGGACAGATGGGCTCTTAAAGAACCTGTGGGCAGGACTCATGAATGCTTTTTGTGTGTTTACAACTGCCAAACTTGAACGAAGAGACTCAGGTTTGAAACCTGAGGACGATGCTGAAGAACAGGCTGAACAAAGCCTCACCTTAGACAGTTATCTCAGAGAAATCTTTCAAATATTTCAACACAAAGACCCACATCTGTCCATTTCACACATGTAAACCCACTTGAGGCAATGACAGCAGTGATAAGTGAGTATAAACAAGCGCAGACTACACCAGGAGGATTGTTCCTGTCAATCTGCCCTTCCGCTGCGTTTATAGCTTAATCACCCCAACAGAACTTTACTATCAATTCTAAGAAACTAAAATAAGGTGTTTTCTTAAATAAATAAATATTGCTCAAATAAAAATTCTAAATTTTGTTATAAAGAAATATTAATGGGATATGATTCAAAATGTGGAAAGATTCAAAAATACAGTAAATATTATGATTTATCTGACCAAAATACAATGGTATTAAGCAGTATGGGTGTGCCATCTAAGAAAAACCAGCAGAATATCACACAGAAGGATTCCATGAAGGCTACAATCCTGAGCTGAGGCAGAAGGTGGAAGGAGAGACAAAAACACTTCAAAGCGGCCCCGTTTCCTTCACATGGCCGACTTCTTCTGCTGTACAAACACTAAAAAGGTCATCAGAACCTCAAGGGGAAAGCGCTGCGACTCTCTTTATCCGTCTTTAACCCAACAGAGTTAGATCAGTGGTAGACTGGGCCACTCCTAAAAGAGAGGAAAAGGGGAAAAAAAAAGGCAATCTCAGGCTCCTTTATCCTCCTACTTCATTCCCTCCCTCTCTCTGGGCTCCCCTATGCTTGAAAAAGCCAAGTCATCAGTCAGCAGAGCTCAGTCTGGTGGAGTGGCCAGCTTTTGAACCATGTCCCAGGAC
This sequence comes from Pao palembangensis, assembly GCA_015343265.1. Classification (NCBI taxonomy): domain Eukaryota; kingdom Metazoa; phylum Chordata; class Actinopteri; order Tetraodontiformes; family Tetraodontidae; genus Pao; species Pao palembangensis. The sequence goes on along the minus strand of CM027082.1, from coordinate 20,994,330 downwards.
AGCTGAGTGAGTCCGCTGGGAGGAGCACATCTTTGGGGGAACTGGGGTCTTGGCAGGAAAAAAAAAAAAAAAACAAGTTTATATTGTGATTGTGAGCTGCAGGACAGACTGGTGAGTGTAGAGGAGGAGCTCAGAACCCTGGGACAAAGACAGAGACATGAAACCTGACGAGTGCCACAGCTTGATGAAGACAAAAACAGTACGCACGTGAACTTAGAACTGCAGGAAAAGTCCGCCACCCTACTGCTGACAAAAAAGGTAAAGCCTCTCTCAGTTCACTCTGTCACAGCAAATTAGTTTTCTTTTCTTTTAGAATGTGTGCTGGCCTGAATCTGTGTAAACCGGTGCATGACTGTGTCTGTCTGTCTGTCTGTCTGTCTGTCAGAGCAGCAGTGAGTGAGACTGGGACGTTTTGTTACTGGAGGCTGCAGCTACAGACAGAAACACTTAGCTGTGCTTCCTTGGCTTTCCTCTGCACTCTGGGGCCTGGAACGTATTGCGCGACATGCTGAGAGATTTATCGTGTGCAGACGATCATTACCTACTGTGTGCGATCTACTGTGTCATTTACTCTGTATGTGAACAGGGGAAGGATGTCCAGGATGTGTAGGATGCCGCAGGACAACTCAAGTGTGGTCACTGCAGATTTTTGTGGCACTTCTGATTGTGCAGAATGACACATTTCAACCAAACCGAAATCTACCGAAAACAATGAATATTTACTTCAGCTGTAGTAGAAAGAGCAATCTACTTCAAGTAAAAATGATAAAAAAGGAGAAGGAAAAAACAGAGGAAGTAAAGAGAGGAAAAAAAACAGGACATTCCAGCCAAACACTTGAAGGAGGTCAATCTGATCAGATGGGAGATTGAAGCTCTAGACCCAGGACTGTTTGTTTGTTCTTGGCTTTAATTTCCAACTACAGTACCATCTAAACTGGACTGCTAACGGGGAAATGGGGATGAAGCTGGGTTAACGCGCTGGAATCGCGGGTTCAAGCAGCCATATCAGACCTAACGAGCTGGTGACGTCCTTCTCTTTGGAGAGGGCAAAGGTCGAAAATACATTACAGTCTGTGAAAAACCATCTGTTTAGACACAATGAAGCAGAGAAAAAAAGGAAAGAATAAAAGGTTCCTTGCTTTTCCCATTGATTAATAACTTCTGATATTTCCAGAACACAGCTGCATGAAAAGTACACACAACAGTCTCCTGGCAGTGCTCTGGAGCAATTAGCGACTGCCCTAAATGGCTCATCACAGCCAATAAACACATAAACAAACCAATCTAAACCCCTCACGTGGGCTGCTTCTTTTCCTGATGCCGTACCTCCCCGGTTGCTCTAAAATTCCCAGGACCAGCCAATTAACAGCTATCAGGTAGTGCAGCGCAGAATGTCGGAACCACTTATCCGCTGGCCTCCCCCAGCTGTCCCAACACGCTGCACTCTAGAACACAGCAGGGGTCTGAGAGCTCACTCGGAGAACAGCAGCCATCTGTGGGGCTTTGGGGAGTGGGCCTGCAGCCGGGTTTACCTCAGTATATGACTCAAGGCTGTGTGTGGACGCAGTTCAGCTGATCTTATCAGAATGATAGCACACACCCAATACGCACACGGGCTTGTATACTGCTTTTAAGATTAGACTGCTTCCTAGCATAGATCCAATGGTTGCAGTGATAACACATTATGTCAAGACACTCGGAAGAACAAAAGGTGTAGAAAGATTTAACAAGGTTCAAGCTGAAGCATGAAACTTAAAATCTCTCTAATGAGCGCTTGGACACAGCCGAGCGGACAGGTCGCCATAGGGAGGATGAGGTCACTAAGGAGGTCAGGACGTGCAGGCGAGGAGAAGTGGAGCTATGTGGCCCAGCAGAGCCAGTGGGCAGCGACTGCGCATCTGTGTGGAGATTTATGAGTCCTCCTTTGCTGATTCGACTAATAAAAAGCATGTGCATCCTGAGCTGAAGTGTGATTCAGAGGAACAACAAGATCATGAGTGTGTGACTAAATTGGGGGTTTTGCTTCGTCAAGCCAAACAAACACTTTTAGATGAAATGCTGGAACAGTTTACTGCCCCCCTCTCCTGGCTCTCCTTTCTCTCCCCACCCTCCTCAAACTCCTCTGCTGTTCCTTCATCTTCATTCACTGATAGCAAAGTATCGCTTAGTATCACGTCAGTCTGGTCGGGTAATGTTTGAAGGTTATGTTTGCAAAAATTAATAACATATCAACTGCTATCTACAGGTTTGGGGTTGCGAGCAGGAGAGCAATAAGCAAAGCTTGTTTTTGCCGAGTGTTTGTGCACGTGTTGTGCAAGAGAGAGGAAGCAGGGGAACCCCTTTTCCACAAAGGCCGATTGATTTCAGAGGAGTGTGGAGCATATGGGTGTTGGGTGTTTGAGGCAGAGGAAGGGTGGGACCTTACCTAGATCCCACATTTAGACCTCTGACCCCAACATTTGCCTACATGTTTAGAATTTCACCACAGGAGAGGGAAAACTTAGGAGGGCTTTAAAGCCTCAGGGAGTTTTAGGGAGCTCACACTTCAAATTCATGAAGGTAGACAATGCAGCAGCTAGAAAGTAAAAGGCATGAAGCACATTCTGGACTCCGTCTTCAGGACCACTTCATCTACCAGACTTTTTCGGTTTTATACCTCTTCCTGAACTTAGGTTTGGGAAGATTTCAGTGCCAATTGTGAGCTCAGGCTGTAATCCAACTTAAGCCCTTTTATCTGCCCGAATTGCCCCTTTACTGCTTCCAGCATGTTCCGTGTCAGAGATGCCGTACGGCATGTAACGCTGCGTCACTCGGTTTCCCTCTCCTGTAGCAGCAGCGATGTTTAATGCCTTTGCTAAGAGTGGGCTGTTATTTATAGCAGATCTTATTTCATTACCACACATCTCAGACTAATCGGAATTATTGTTTCCATTTAATCCTTTACCATTTGGAGGGGCTTTTTTATCTGGATCGTCACTGTTCTAACAAGTAACAGAGAATGAAGCCGTTTGCATCCAAGGGCATTTTCAGTATAAATTAGCTCCGCTGCTGAGAATGTGTGTGGATGGATGAACAGTCTTGGATGTGTGTCTGGCCGGCTTTTTTTTTTTGCTGGCACCGTTGAAATCCAAATGTGCTCATTCATTTTATTTTATACTTTTCCTCCCGCTGTCTTCTGGCCAGAGATAATGTGACGTGTTTTCGGGGCCTTTTCGAAGTATGGTGGGAAATACTCAGGAGGAGTCAAAGCTGCAGATTTTGACTGGGAGATACAGTGGCTACGAAAATAAAAAGAGGTTTATCCAAGTTTTTCTCCCCCATGCATCTGCAATCCATCAAGCTTGAGTGTGACACATCAGACCTGCTCAGCAGGAGACAAAAAAACCACCTCTGGCGCGATGATATCCTTTTTTACCACACAGCTTCCTTTCCTTTATTATTTAACATGAGCACAAACGCACCAAAGGTTTATCTCTACAATTTTTAAATGCCAGGGTTGACAATGAATCATATTTTGTTCATAAAACTCAAGTTTGATGAATTTTCCAAGGAGTTTTAAGTCAACTAGTGGATTGCTGGATTTTTTACAGGCTGATCTATTACAGTTTTAGCTGGGTACCAACTGTGTGATAAGAAAATTATGGAGTTTGTACTCTCAATAAAAGGGTTTCTTCCCCAAACTTAGCAGTGATTCATAAAACAAAGTGTAACATATAGCAGTATGTTTAACCACTGACACCAACTAAAGTGAGCAATTGTTTAGTCCATTCGTCATCCAGCCATTTTCCTCTCTGATAACATTTGCAAACAGATGGAAAAATACAGTTTGTATAAAGAATCAACCCAAAGCCAGTGTCTTGTCTATTCATAGCCACATGCATGATGAGTGCAGTGGTCTGAAGCTAATTAAAAGAAGACAGATAAACTCTGAACAGCTGTAGGCTTCGAGTCAACTAATAACAACGGAATGCACAGATGAGATGATGATGAGTAGCACAGCTTACACTACAAGGCACTATTTGTGTATGCCCATGTACTTCTGAAAGCATGAGTGTGGAGAAAAATACCTATTAGGGTATTTGTGTATGCTATAAAGCAGCTCTTTTTTAATGAGGTTATACAGATTCTTGATCATTTAAGACATAAAGTGAAGCCTCAGCCATGACAGTTACCTCCAGTGTTTCAGTCTGAGAGCTGCACATCACAAAAAAAGACCCCTGAACAGTGACCGTCATTGGATCTCACCCATTAAAAAGAGTAAAGAAAGGTAAAAGTATTATACACACAAGAAGTGTTCCATAAGAACAAAAGATTCAGTAAATAAAAGCAGCACTGAAACATCAACACAGAGTCAGCAGTGGTGGTTAGCACTATTGAAACCCTGATGTCATGTGTTTCTGGGGTATTTATAGCTATTAGAGGGGTGAGCGCCCAGCAATAAACTTAAAGACTCAAAATTCTCTCTGTTGCCAAAATACAGAACCGGCTGAATAAGAGACCTGCGGAGAATCCTTTTTTCTACACACTGTTCATACAGATGTTATGGACCGTTGCGAGCTGACGAAATGTAATAAACCCCCATTTATGGTGAGAATTAAAAAGTCATTTCAGGTATTATATTAAAGATGGAGCAATGTAAAGAGAGAGGAGGGATTAACATTGGCAAAGCGCACGTTTCGAGTTCACAGTTCATAGCCAGGAAAGTAACCATGACCCACTTTCTTTTAGTTTATTCTTTTGTTACATCATTGCATCATGTTAAAATCTGCGCTTTGTTTTGGTTATTGATAAGTTTGAAAAGTGAGCTATCATAAGAATAATCCCCCCATAAACCAGTTAGCAAATTAGGACATCTTGTTAACTCTGTTAGTAATCTCTGTTGGCATCCAGCTGAGAAAACAGAGATCAGAAGGCTTAAAACCTTCCTCAAGCCTTCATTTAAAGCCACCAGAGAATCTACAGTGGTTGCCAGGGAACAAAAGGGATCCAAAGTAAAATAAATTAGTGAGTAGTTTGATAAGGCGATAAAACACATGCATATGGGCATTATTTAAGACCGTTCTCAATCCACAAGTGCGATTATTGTATGCTAAGAATTTAAATATTAGCTCTTTCATGTTCCACTCCTTAATGTTATGGGTTCAACAGCTATAGAAGAACATCCCCGAGCTCATCAGTAGTCTTTCGTTTGACTATGTTTTGACAGAAAACAAAAAGCTGGAAACTAAACACTATAAAAGTCATGCCTCTAAGTCACCCTCCATGCTGCCTGGAATGTCTTTGATATGTTGTGGTTCTATGAAGGACACTTGGCCTCTCTCAGTCAGAAGGAATTCAGGCTCCAAAACACAGGAAATACAGCAACAGAAGGGCAGCAAAGAAAAAGAACAATGTGACAAGAGAGACATGGTAAGAAAGGAGGTGAAGGCTGATGGATGAGCTGCGATGTGGCACGTGCAGTCGGCTCCTTGCCCTGTAAGCATATAGCCGACTGCCGATGTTCCTGTTTAATTCATTAAGCGCCTCTCACTGAGGTCAGCAGGGATAAACTACCTGGTAACTCTGTCAGACACGACGGCTGCTGGAAAAACACAAAACCCTGAAAAGGAAAAATGTCTCGGGAAAGCTGTGCACACCAGGGAGACCTCCAAAACTAGCTGGAATCCTGTCTCCTTTCAGTGCCATGACTGTTAGAATTCCAACCATGGGATAATGTGGGAGACACAAAGGGACGACGTTTCAGGGTGATGGGAGCACTTAATGATGTCACACAAAGCCGAGACTGACTGAAGGGCGATTAGGTGATTTGCAAAGCACCAGAGCAGAGAGCGTTAAAGAGAGCTGTCACATGCTCAAATTAGACAAGACTGAAAACAACTTTGTTCAAGCTGCTTTCCTTCTTTCCTGCCTCCCTCCTGGAGTGAGGGACTGCACGAATGCATGTGTGCAAAAATGTCTATAAAAGATCCTTCACACTAATATCTGCTACTAAACATCACTGCAGGAAATGGTGAGCACTGCGTACATTTAACGTTTCTCAAAAGGAAATTAAGTAAACTACTACAGAAGAGTTAACACAATTCCACATATGTTCTACAGAAGACAGTCTTGGTAGCAACAGCCGGGGAAAGTTTCCCAGACTAACACTGTCTTTCTTTAGAGTAAGGGCAGATAAAGGTATCAAAGATAAGGCAAACAGGACACACATCAGAAACTTTATTATCCAGCGGCACCGGAGAAAAACGGGGTGTCTGTCAGCAGGAGACAGTCTCAGACACTAAGCAGACCTCATACTGTCAGCTGGAACCTGAACTCTCTCCTTAAAGTTTTCCAGTCAATTTGTCAAATAATGCCCTGATAAATCTGCTACTACACATCCAGTCAACAACTTTAGAAATCTGAGCCTATTACCAGACCTGTGACTTAAGTACAGTGACTGTACTTACTGCAAACCGTCTCATCTATTTTTCATACCCGAGCTCCTTTATTTCGCAGGGAGGCCCAGCAGTAGCTGTCCATTTATCCATCAAACCAGCCAGCAGCTATGCAGGGGCTGATGTGGAGCCTGTGTGCTCTGCTCTGTTTTTCCGTCTGGGAGCTGGGTCACTGTCGGAACTCCAGAGAGGCCCGCAGGACCAAAGAGGCTTCTCTCCACAGGACGAAAAGAGCCCCGATCAACCCAGATTCCAGAAAGTGCTCCTACACCTTCCTTGTGCCAGAGCAAAGAATTACAGGTTCAAAGTTATCTCGGTTATTAATCATTATGTGTCTTCATTTACTTTTATATGAAACTAACAAAAAAAAAAAAAAAAAAAAAACAGTTATCAGTTCTTAGTCATTGAGTAATTCATGTCTGTCATCAGGGCCGATCTGTGCCAGCACCACAGGCGCTGAGCCCGACAAGGACAGGGTGACCCGTATGGACATTGCAGATGTGAGAGAGGTGCTGAACAAACAGCGGCGTGAGCTTGAGACGCTCCAGCTGGTGGTGGATGTGGACGGTAACTTGGTAAATGAGATGAAGCTGCTTCGGAAAGAGAGCAGGAACATGAACTCCAGGGTGACCCAGCTATACATGCAGCTGCTGCATGAGATCATCAGGAAAAGAGACAACTCTCTGGAGCTCGCCCAGCTGGAGAACCGTGTCCTCAACGTGACCTCAGAGATGATACGGCTTGCTTCGAGGTATAAGGAGCTGGAGGCGCGCTATGCCATAATGGCGGGAGTGGTCAACAACCAGTCCGTTCTGATCTCTGCACTGGAGGAACAGTGCATGAGAACACTGGGACGCAGTGAACTGCCTGTGGTTCCACCGCTGGTGCAGGTGGTACCACAGAATATTCCAGTAAACAATCGCTTCACCAATGAGATACAGAGGGACAACAACAACCAGGCCTTTTCCAGGGGCTCGCACAGAAACCCCCCTACAGTGAGTCCATTTGGGATCGACCCTCCACCACCACAAGGAACACTAACGTCTGATGGTGAGTGCAAGCGTTAAGAGATGTATGTTACATCAAACATACATGTAAAATTCTCATTTTAACAAAGGAACCAATCTGTCCATCCACGAGAGAACACCCCTGATGGGCTAAAAAATCTGATCACATAATCCTGTGGCTTCTAGCTTTTATAAATATTTATCTGGCAGGCTGGTAAACAGCTATGGCTTCTACACTTTTGCTGACATTTAAAATTTGGTAAAGACTGTTGAAATTGTGCAACTTTATACAACTTAATGAAATTTGAATGGTTAAAATAATGTGTAGTGTCATGAGATGAGCCTGGAAATGCAATCTTTGGACTAATGAGTCGTTTAAGATGACGCATTTGGTTCAGTGACATGAGGAACGACTCCAAATTTGATTAAACAAGATTCTTATATTTTTCCCTCACAAACCTTTTCAGCAAATCAACATCCAAAAGGTTTTACATAAGCATCATTTTTTTTATGTTTTGTCTAAATTTAAACTAGGAAAAACAATTTAAAGGCAGGGACGGGTCATCTCTGCTTTGTGCTCAACACAATATCCTTCAACAGTCTTTTCCTTTCCAAGGATAGTGTTGACCCGTTTACAGTTCTGCTGAAATCATGAATATGTACCATCTGAACAGGAGAAGCTGGCAGGTACAACAAAGACGAATCGCTAACAGAACGACGCGAGCTTGTATCGGTGATTGTGGTGATGTACATTAGATCCATATGTGCCCCAGCACACGCTGCGAAAACCATTAACCACTGACGTTTGAGCTGTGAGGTCCCTCATACAATAGCAAGGTTCTTCGTAGTTAAGAATATATATTTACCCTGGAAAAAAAAGGGGGGAAACACTGGGATTAGATTCAGCAGCAACAGCTCAGGAGCGTTACTTCATCTGAAGTCTAGACCTCGGTGAGAAGTTCTATTAGCCTGGATCTGAGCATAATGATGATGACTTTCACATATGTTGGTAGCTTGTGTAATTCAGACTGCAGTTGAAACGGTCACCCATAAGACAGATGATTGTAGGAGGACAATAGTGAAGCTTTAAGACAGGAAATAATGACTTGGCATTTCTGCTCTTCAGATATGTTACTGAACTTTTATAAAACAAACATTTTTATAAACCCACAGGGCCTTTCAGGGACTGTTATAAGGTGCACCAGGCAGGACACACCACCAGTGGGATGTACCTGCTGAAGCCAGACGGCAGCGACCGGCTGATCCAGGCCTGGTGTGAACACGGCCTCGACAACGGAGGCTGGACCGTGTTGCAGAGGAGAAGAGACGGCTCCATCAACTTCTTCAGGAACTGGGAGAACTATAAGGTAGGACACTCTTTCGATATTTTGGTATAAAACAGTTTAGTGATGTGTTTCCTCGCCTTAACAGACAGTGATCTACTGTACACACACAAATATATAGATAAATCATTGCTAAAATGTAGCTAAATCACTGCTCTGTAACCACACTGGAAATGATCACTTCATCGGTTTCCTCCCACAAATAAATTTTGCAATTGAGATGTGATTCAAGGTTTGAGCCAGCCAAAGAGGTAATAACACAAGAGCTGCAGGGGGAAAAAACACAGTCTGGCTGATAAAAAGTCTGAAAAACTAGTCTCTTGTGTCTGTCTGTAAAAGCAAAACAGCTTTCCTCTCCCAGAATTCAGATTTAGAAATCAATTCTTTCACTCTTGCTTCCTTAAGCATTAATTTATATATGCTTAAGTCCGAAATAGCTGAATAATAAAGAAAGTCGGTCTGTTTTAGTCTGTACTAGAGCGCAAATCACATTTGAAATGCATGCACAGTGGCTCTTGTCCTCTTCAGAAAGGATTTGGAAATATTGATGGTGAACACTGGATTGGACTGGAAAACATCTACAACTTGGGGAAACAAGGCGACTATAAGCTGATGATAGAGCTGGAGGACTGGACTGGGAAGAAGGTGTACGCGGAGTACAGCAGCTTCCACATAGAGTCAGAGAGAGAGGGCTACCGGCTGAGGCTCGGCACCTATCAGGGCAACGCCGGCGACTCCTTCAGCAGTCACAACGGCAAGCAGTTCACCACGCTCGATCGAGACAAAGATGCTTTTTCCGGTAGGGGAAGTCTGATTTATTCCCAAATCCTTTACCGCCTGTTTGCAGACGTGGGTTTCCTGACCTTCTGTTCTTCCCTGCTAGGTAACTGTGCCCACTTCCATAAGGGTGGCTGGTGGTACAACGCCTGTGGCCAGACTAACCTGAACGGAGTGTGGTACAGCGGGGGGGTTTACCGCAGCAAGTTCCAGGACGGAATCTTCTGGGCAGAATATGGAGGGGGGTTCTATTCCCTCAAGTCTGTCCGCCTCATGATCCGACCGATAGACTGAAAACAGGCTTCTGGAAGACGTGCGCCAGTTTCCTTTCTTATCTTTACCTGCTTATAAACAAAGTCAGAGTTTATGTGACTCTGTCAAACATGGAGGAGAGGATGGTGGCGTGTGCTCGTGGCCGTACTGACCAGACTGGACAGTGGTCCAAGCTGAGCTCAAGATGACAAGACTTTCTCCCTGTGATCAATCACATCCTCCTGAAAAGAATTCTCCATCAGGCCACCAGAAATCCTGCGTTTGTCTCCATTGATCAATACTACACAAGTGTCACCAGGACTAGTAAAAAGAAACAATCACTTACTACAGATATTATCTTTCTTCTGAGCAGCTAAAAGTGACTTATTAAAGCATTGTTACCTTAAAATGTTTTAGATTTACGAGGATATTTTACTAGTATAAGTGACGGTGAACAACAGAGAAGAGGCCTGGAGGAAGTATTGTTTATGATTTTTAGGTTCAGCCTGGATCTCTGGGGAAAAGAACTTGCTCACCAATGCCTGGGTGTGACTGAGCTGGCCTTGTTCTGTATATAGCTTTGGCATTATTTGTGAAAGGTAATTTAAAAAAGGGTGATTCTACTCAGGCCAAAAGTTCAATATATGTATCACTCTGCGATGTGTTGTTATTTATCAGTGTATTTAAAGTCAATGTAGTGATGGTGACTCTATATCTCTGATTGAAACCATACATTAGTTTGTTTCATTTCATGTAAAGACAGTTGAGAGAAAAATGTCTAGACGTATAAATAATAGAGTACGTTACATGATTGTTTACAAAATTTGGAAAATATAAATTAAAAGTACAATATTCTTATTTCAAAAAAAAGGAGCTAAAGCAAAAGGATGTGTTTGAAAGTGACAGAGATGGTTATGTCAAGCACGACTGCCTTCTGGCTAAATAAGGGGGGGAAAAAAAAAAAAAAACAACAGCCCAGTCAGACAGTAGCCTGATGGAAAATCTCTCTGAAGTACAGTATGAGTGGTGCCAGAGTCGGAACGTATACATTTTTTGGAATCATATCAAAGAAAACAACGTTCTGGTAGAAGGCAGCTGAAGGAGTTATGCTTATATGGATATGGAGTTATGCTGTATGGATTCAAACAAAGCCAGAGCGAGCCATTTTTTGTAGTTATGAGGCCAATTGGCTGAAACTGGCCACTGTAATTACGTACAGCAGCAAGAGTGTACAGAGTACTGACATATTCCTGTGTGCACGTTCAACAGCTGCATTGAGATTCAGACAGTAAGGGTTGGACATAAGACTGAAATGACACTTAGGTTATTTCACTTGCAACAAAACTGCCTGGAGGCTGATGTTAACAGATGATTAAAGCAGTTATCACTTAAATCTAGACCCATGCTGGGTTATCAACAATTCACATTTAAAACTCAAAGTACCTGGAAATGTCAAAACTTCTATGAGAATGTGAAAGCTGGTAACCCCAAGAATTGAGACCTTATGACTTGTTTCATCTCGGTTTGAGCGTTCTTTGAAAAGGACACCAAACCACAGAGGAGGCCGAATACTCAACTCCTGCACTTGACATCTTTTATTATATTGTTTGTGATACATAGATGTTTTGTGGTATAATCGTCCTGAATGGAACATCTGTATCATGAGATTAACTGTGTCATAGCCCACGGACGTGTAGTTCCCCTGTAATTCTCCCTGCTAGTAAATGAACTCACTTTTCCTCTTGTGGTACAAGCTATTGCCTTTTTTCTTACCATCTACACAACTAAAGAACAATCAAAGCATTTGAATACATTCTTGGATGTTACCATGTATAGAGCGAAACAAATGCAGGCAGGTATGAGCCGTCAGCATATGACTGCAGCCTCGTGCACAAACACACACACACACACACACACACACACACACACACACACACACACACACACACACACACACACACACGCAGACACACACAACCGGAAGACTGCTGCTGTGCTGCATTCCCTTCATTGCCAGGACAGACGGGGTGAAAGCACAATGAACTGAGGAATCATTTGAAAGTGTGTGTGTGTGTTGTCACACAGGAGCCATACGTTTCTGTAGGCTCTTTGTCCTTGAACGAGTGGCTAGAGAACAAGAACAATCTCATCTGGGCATTTAACAGACTGGCCCTGTAGTGAGCGGGGAGCAGACAGGAGAGAGCTGTGTCCTTCAAACGTAATGGCAGGTCAGAGTTCACACACACGCAAGCACGCACGCAAATGTATAACTGTGGAAGCAGAAATGCTTAAGCAGCAAACAGAGGACTCTTTCTGTAGCCTTGTTATCACCACAGATCACAACAAAATAAATCATGTAAATGGGGCAAAGACATAAAGTCACCAGTGGCACAAGGACACACACAGCTTGATAAAAAAAAAACAAAAAAAAAAAAACTGCGTTGTTTGTAAAACAAACATGTAATTCCAGTCCTCAAAATGTAATACCGTTATTTTGTAAGGAGTCTTACGAAGCACATTTGTGCCCAAACATAAAGAAAAGCCCCCAGAGTTGAAGTGTTACAAACGCGCAGCACTTGTGTTGGTGATGGTTCTCTGGAACAAGTGCTGCGGCTTGCTTCCTCCCACTCATTCCCTTCGTGTGCCAGCTTGGCTCAGGCCAGTTCCAAGGACGAGCGGCTGGCCGGGAACACCGTCCCACACAAATGTAAGTCCAACAGTAAAACAACAGAGCACAACAAACTGGTTGCACTGGTTACAACTACAGAACCAAAGAAGAGAAGTCTTCTAATTCACACACGATAATGTGTGTGTGATACGTACACGTACACGTGTATGAGCATGCTCGCACGTAGAGAGCACGTACAGTTAAACATAAGATTGTTTTTAAATTCTGATGTTTCTTTTACTATAACTTGACTTTTGATATTGTTCTGTGTGTGTGTGTGTGTGTGTGTGTGTGAGAATACTGGAGCATCAGCATTTACACACAACAGCAGTTCTAACATTGCTCAGAAGGTTCGGAGTGAAAAATTGGAAAGGAAAAAAAAAATAATGATTGGATATAAGTGTTCTTGCATAACTCTAACAGTGCACTTTACAAAAGATAAAAATATAAAGGTAAATTATCTCACAGTGCTTGGTGAGTCTGTTGAACACAACCTCCACCCCAAGTGTGTTTACACATTTCCTACCTAAGTATGGTATACAGGAGACCATGCTCTGGGTGCTTATGAAGTCCCTCAGACGTTTGTAGTTGTCTTCTTTGGACATGAGGAAAGCAAGACGATCGAAGGATGACTTGTCCTTACGACTAAGTAACTGTGTGGAGGAAAAGGGGACATTGAAAAATGGCCATACCGAGCTTTAATGGAAAGGAATGCGTCAGTGATTAAAAAGTACCAGACTTAAAGAAAAATATGCCAATATTCAAACTTATTTGCTTTTTGTTTTTCCACATTGACTAAAAAAAAGGTTTCATTACCACAATTATCTCTATCAAATGACCTTTTCTAGGTATGACACACTTTTAAGTGCATGAGTCATTTAAACTTACAGAGATATCTCTCTCTAATCTCAAAGGTTCTGTCAGTTCAAACTCTCTCCCATCGTCTCTCTTTCCTTGATTTTTTTTTCTCAATGTTTTGGCTTAATGTTAAATATTTATTGACACCAGCCTGCTAATAAACCTGTCTGAAAGCAGGAAAATATACTCACCGCCCATGTTTTGCTGAGTCTGAAGATGGGAGCACTTTGTAGCGCAGATATGACAGCCATGACGGCGTGGAGATTGTTCATGTCGCACAGTTTCTACGAAAAGGTACATGTGATGCATTAGCGCACACTGGGCCCCACGCTGCAAACAAACACAACCTGTGTACCTTGGCAGTGCGGATGTAGAGACTCAAAACCTCAGCTCGGATTTTCAACGTCTGTGCGTGGAGAATCTCCCGTACCACCCAGAAACTCGTCTAGGAACAGACACAAGCACAGATTTCACTATGGGGAACCAAAAAATGGAAGAACAGTTTGTCTTCATTTTTAGATTGTTTAGTGGAATAAAGTTTTCAAGAGAAAGAAGTGACGACAGAATTTTGAAGAAATGAAACCACAAATAGGATCGCTCCATTAGAGACACTTAAAAAGGATTCTGAGGGGAAAACGAGGGCTGGAAGGAAAATCCAAGTAATTCCAGCTGATTACACAACAGACACGCACCATAACTCCTAACATGTCATTCCAGAGAGTGAGCACATGCGCATTCGTGTGCACTCAGCGTGAGCTGGCCTGAGATTGATGTCGGAAATCAGGCTCTTTTGAGAGAATGGAACACACAGAGGAAACTCCGTGAATCAATCAGAGCATGAGCTCTGGGGATGGAGGGAATGGAAAGGGGAAAGAGAAACGGGTGTGGGGAGAGGGGAGGGGAGCTAGCCTCAACACCGCAGAGCGTTGAGGGATTTCACTCCGTACATTGTGTTCTGATAAGGAACCGGTTTACAAGTTTGTCATTGCTTATAATCACACCATGTTCCTTTGCTGCCTTCAACTTTAACATTCTTCCATTCACGTCACGGTCCAGTAGGCGCGTGGCTCGTGTTTAAGAATGTGGCTGCTCTCATTATGTCCAAGACACTAGTCTCAAAACAATGACACCATGGACAAAAGAAAAACCGCTGCCTGTCCAATTCTTTTTGATTTGCATCCGTGTTCTGAGACGGTTCCAACGCTCATCCTGCTGAGACCAAATTCTCTAGACGGTGCAAGTTAGCAAGAACATACAGCTTCTTCCTCAGCAGTCTACCTTGATATACAATTTCAATCTGGATAGCGCACGTCTCTCAAAAATCCTGGTTCCACCAATTATGTTTCTATGATTGGTTTTAGAGATATTTTACCTCTGGAGTCAATTTCTGGTCTTTAGTGCTGCATTTATGAGCAGGTTATAACCTCCATTTGGAGCTGCCAGGGTCTCGATTTCACTAGTCATAAATAAGCCAAACCCAAACTTAAAGTTGTAGACTAAAGTATTTATTGATCGGGGACGAGGGGACACAGTTGAAGCAAAACATCACCCCCACAGGTCTGACGGGTTTGTACTGCACAATTAATTACTTATCACTTCTAAGGTTTCTTTTAATTGCTCATCTGAAACAAACTCATTAAAAAGCTTAGCTAATGTTATAGAGACGTATGTGCACTAGTCGTCTTGCCTTTCCACCTGCTAATGAGACAAGTCGGCTTTCTTTTGCTTGGCTACCATCCAAAGTCTAGCGAAAACTGATTCAGGACTGAGGGAGAATATGGCTTTAAAACAACCTGGAAAAAACACATTTATGCCATGAATAAGAATCTAGGCCCAATCCCAGTCTAGGCAAACTTGCGTGTGTATGATATGAGGCTGACAGGAAGAAAGTAATTAATAGCAAGCTAGGATGATGATTTAGTGTTCGGGCAAAAAAGGCGCAGGAACTAATGCAAAGAGAAGCGGTAATTTTCCTGTATGGAAAAGGCACAGACAGAGGGTTTCCTCTCTCCTGGAGGTGGAGAGTGGGGGTTGTACAGCCTGTGTGGGTCTCACCTGGTTGAACCTGCGCGTGAAGGCCACGACATTTGGAGCAGAGCTGTGCTTCTCCTTCTTGTTCCAGCCACAACTCGACAGCTCCTGTAAACGTTTGGGGAAACTGATGTTATGTGCAGAACCACACAGCGTAACGTTTGGAAGTGTAAGCCATTTTTCTAAATGGAGATAACATTCCAGTCGGGGGATACTTGGTAGAAACTGGAGAGAAACACAGACAAGGTGTTAGGGGGGGAAAAAAAAAAACAACCTCAGAATAAGAAATGATTCTAACAGACAAATGCGTTAGTCTCAACGTTTCCATATCTGGTGATTACGCTATAGTGATGATGCTACTGAACAACGTTTTCATCTTCAATCATCCCTGATGGACCGCAAGTGTATTCGACACTTCTAGTTTGGATTATAACCATTTTTATCTCCCAGTCTTTTGGAGCAGACACTGGTAAATGAAGGACATGTGTGCATTTGTCAAAGAAATAACAAGCCTGTCGTAGCCGTGGTGAGCCGTTCAAGGTTTATTAAATTTAATAAAGACAGGAACCCATGAGAAAAGAAAAGGGCTCACGCCAGAATCTATTGCATCCTTGTTAAAGTTTGCTAAGCTCTGCTATAAGCTCACACAAACCCACCTTAAGACACATTTTGTCTTGTTCCCCCTTACTGTTCTGCATCTAAGTCACAGTTGTGTTAAGTGGATCCAATCAAAGTTAATTGCAGCTCTGAATCATCCAGCTCCAGACAAAACCAATGAGCCACTGTTAAACAAGGCAATAACATTTTTACAGTGTTGAGTGCGGCAAAGACACCTAATGCAGCATTTAGCATACATCTACCGCCAGAAACTTTTATGGCTTGTCAAGACGACTAAAAGAAACTCAATCTCTTCCTGTAGCATATAATATGTGATGCTGGTTGGGTCTCCCTGTTACAGTCAGACATTAACGTGACAGACGGTTAAAAGACTGCAAACTGGTAGCTTTGGAAATAGAAAAAGTAAACAAGAATGCCGCACAAGCATTGGAAAAAATACAAGTTGACTTTTGCAAACGTGAAAAACCAAAAGCAATCAAGAGTTTTACTACATATTGGTTATCAATTCACCTTTTACCCCCTTTTCAAATGTATAACAAATGCACGCTACACAGAGCAAGCTAATTTGACTCAGTTTTGTTCCATTTTTTATTTTATAGGTGTCCTAATGACTCAATGAATCATTCGGAATATCTTTCATCAATGGTTCTACAGAACAGCAACAGCTGTGGAAACAGCAGCTGCTCGTGGTAATTCCAGCCCACTTCTTTGAAAATGTAAGGTGCTGATATTGGAGCTTATAGGATAGGATATAACCCAAAAAAAACCCAAGCTCAAACCGGTTTTATTGCACCAGGCTGTTCCCACTTTGGTCTCAGACGTTGACCTCAATGATCTGGTAAAGACACAGACCACACAGATACTGCCAGGGAAACCCAGTCCCTCATCTGGCCCCTCCAGGCTGTCTAGAGGCCAGGGACACTGACGTAACAGTAGGGAAAATGTTGTATAATCTCCTTTCCTAATTTCTGCCAGGCGGTCCAGCATTACAAACAGCTGAATGCATCTGCAGCAGTAACCCCCAGTTGAGCGGTCTGCAAGAGGCCAGGCAGAGGAGTCCTGCCATTACCACCAAGCAGAGAGGGTGAAGATGCAGTGTAGCAAGCGTAGTCTTGAAAAAAGCCAAGTGGGTGCAGCGTTGTGTTGGGAATTCCGTTAAAAAAAGGAAACGGGAGCACAGTGGCTAGACAACACTACATAAACCAAGAACACCAACCAGATAACGCAATCTGAAGGATCCACAGTGGGTTGTTGGCTTTGGGAAAAGCTGATGTTAAACTGTGGTGCTGAAGCCCTGGGCGGAGATGAATTGCTGGAAAGGCTAACTAACAGCTTTAATCAGCTACCTAACATTGTCAATGTGATGCTTGTTTGTGTATCTCACTGTCTTTCTGTCTGATTGATGGAGGTTTTCGGGGTTCTCAGGATTTCCAGGGTTAAAGACATGAAGTATGGCAAATGAGACAGCATGTGATGTTCTGGCCAGTAATGCTACATCAGTGTGTGTGTGTCTTTCTCACACACACACACACACACACTCCTAATCAGCTGATCCAACACCTGTCTGTATAACTCTTTTGTCTGCAATAAGAAATATTTCTAATATTTCTTTCTTCTTGCCAAAAAAAATATAGTGTATTTCAAATCAACCGAGCTCTTCTTGCAAGAGCGCAGATGGATTAACACAGGAATGTAAAAATTCCCTTTGAGGTTAAAATAAATAAATAAATAAATAAATAAACAAACAAAATGTGGCTGATGGAGATGATTTAAACCATCTTATAACAGGTTTGCCTCCTGAGTTTTGCTCTCACATTTTATCAGGTCTCCAGAGCAGCTGGATGTTACTCTGAATTTTACTGGGCCAAATTTAGTGAAACTAAACATATTTTCATACATTCGGTGTTGAAGATGATGTGTGAAGTGAATTTTGCTGCTGTGAGGGTGAGTCAGTGTCACTGTGTGGCAGTGATGTAGGATAATCTAGCTTTTCAGAGTTCCATCTATTCATTTCCACAGCATTTTTATGAGACTAGGGGAAGATAGTGCAGACAAGGAAAAAAAAGCCAATACTTCCATCTTTAAGGTGCGCCGCGTACTCCTGAAGTTCAGTGATTAATTGCTGTGGCAGAACAGAGAAAGCATTTATTTAAACTGTCTTTTTAAAACAAGCACCCTGCCATCGTGACAGTTTTCCTACGTACACAAACTTTGATGACAAAAGTCAGAGGCTGGTATCTGTGAGACAGTTCAGACCCTCAGCTGCCCACCCACAAACATACAGACGCAGAAGCACGTGAAGCCCCTGCGCCTTCGCACCAAGGTCGCACAATGTCAACAACCTGATCATTCAGGATCGGACCACCGGGACCATCTTCTCACACAACACCCCATGGTATCAGCTCCACTCGCCTCGGCTCTACTGGACAGCTGGGAAATAACACTGGGAGATTTGTGACCATCATACTTTAGTCTCAGAGCCTGAATGCAACAGCAGAACTGGAAACTACAGCATCTCTGACCAGGACACACTAGTGTGCAACAGTCGGTAAACTCCAGCTGTTTCAGGCTTCTTTTTTTGTCCATATTTTCACATAGAACCACACATTGTACTTTTCATGCAGCTGGGACCCTGAAAAGTCAAGGTGCTCCATACAGGTACAGGCACAATACCAAAATGCAGTGGCACAAACAGTTCTTTAGTCTATCCAAGTCATTTCTGCTCTCATTTTCAATGCCAGTGCCTCTGCGTTGTGTCTTTAGGTAACGGTCAAAGCATCAAGAAACAAATCAGATTTTATTTCCTTTGTTTTTTCTTATACCTCTTATTTCAGATTCGTTTTGCATTTACAAACTGCAGGCATCATTTTTTTTTTTAAACCTGACAACAGTCCAGTGTTTAGTTAACAGCTTTGATGACACAATTCCATTACAAAATTTCGAATCCTGAACTAAAAATGCGCGGTGAAATCGGGAGAGCCGGCCTTGCCAAACCACACGCAGCCAGTCATTTCCTCATTCTGGTCTGGCTGAGCAGCATATTTCATTAAAGCACCGGGCCAGCGGGGATGCAAGACGCAGGCTCTATCTGCGCCATTAGGAGCCTACATTTAAAATGTGGAAAACTGACATCAACCCTGGCTCAACTTTTAATTAGATTACAAGCTGCAATGGCAAATAGCTGATGGGTTGACAGAATTTTATCAGCTCGGCCGCTAACAGAGCAGACTGTGTTCAAAAGACTTGAATTCAACCAAAGCATATTTAAGATTAAGCTAACATCGGTATTGAAACGTAGCTTTTATTGTGTTTCTTAGGGATAAATATTATTAATAACCAACCAAGATCATAGCTTGGGGTTTCTATAAGGTCAAGTTCACAGATGCAGGGAACAAAGCAGCATGCATCATGGAAAATATATATTTATAGTTTATTCAACAGCATAAAGGTTCTCTTTATGATGTTTATACTTTAGCAACATCAGCAGCCTCTGGACGTCTGTGAGGAGCGTCACAGGCCTCCGCCACGGATACTGAACCCAGGAATGACACAACACAGACACCCACACAGCAAATATATTGTGAGGTGCTCTGTGTAAACAGCACCACAACCAGCTGCAGCCAAGCCACAGTGCAACCGCTGCAATATCCTCATGTGAGACGTTACAGCAATGCCCCTCGTTTTGTGTATGATCGTAAATGGAAAAACTAAACCAATCCAAGGTATTAGCGGTGAGAAACACGGAGGGAAGACTGAGGATGGGTACTGGTAGACGTCAGAGAGAGAAAGGAAGAAATATCCAATTCTAAAAAGCACACTTGTTGACTCCTCTCTTTTTGGTGGGAATCAAAGATGTCTGAATGACTCCAGGGCAGTATAGTTTACTACTGAGGTCAGACCCTGACGCGCACACACACACACACACAAAAAAAAACAAAAAAAACAAAAAAAACAGCAGAGCTTCAAGTGCAGATGAGAGCCAAAGCAGAGCCAGAACCAAAATACTGTAGATCCAAACAGTAAATCAGACAGAAGAACAAATCTTTATCCAAGTCCGCCTAAGAGAACATAACTGTTTTCATTCAATAAATACAATCAATTTGTGAAGACAAGATAGTTTTAAGGGTATAGTCGGTGTTTAAAAATAAATAAAAATAAGGGACCAGAAGAGAATTATAGACTCTAGCATGAGAGCACAAACCAGCAGCAGCTTTATGTCCATTACTTTGGATAAATTATTACTTTTCCAGAAGCTTTTTTTTTTTTTTTTTTTTTTTACATGAATGCTGTAGAATTCCTCTAAAGGTGCAGATTAATAAATCCAGCCACAATATAAGATGTTCCAGTTGAGGGTTTCAGTTATCCCCTACGGCTGAAGCAAAGCGTCTCTCACCAGATATTCTTTTCTCTGATAAATGGGTGGGGTCCCTGTTGTGTGGCACCTGCATTATTCAATCACACTAAAAACAAAATTCAGGATATGAGGAAAACGAATGAACGTGTGTTAATTACGTAACATAACTGAGCATAAAGTGGCACCTATCTTATATCTGCTCATTTTGAAATGTTTTAGAGAGCAGCAATGAAAATGGCCACAGTATTAGATAAAACAGCAACAACTGTGCAGCCGATGTACGGGACAGTTAAGCTAAGTAAACATCTGGACAGCGTAGCAAAAATAGACAAAGATAGCCTTGTCTGCAACCGCTCAACCATACAAGACCTACACTGAGTAAATCATCTTTAAAACCAATATAACCACAGATCTGAAAACAACTGGATCCAATGTGCTGGAAAATATGAGGAGTTTTGTTATTGTGCAAATAAACCAATCATGTTAGGCCTTAAATCCTTTGAAGAACATCTGTATCGTTCCATGTTTATTCGGGCCTAAAACTTGCAAAGATGTTATATGTTGTTTTGACAGAACTGGACCAATTTTTCACAGCATTAAAAGTCACTTTTTGCCACTCTGTCAATGATAAATCACAATAACATTAGCACTGAATGCCAAGAATAATTCTGAACCCATGATGCATTATGTGGCCTGTTTAAGAATATATCTAGGCCGCGGTGTAAATATATAGAGCACTCACAAGGTGTGATTGTTGAGGTAGTGTGTCAATTGTACTATAAATTTCATCCAAAGGCAGTTTTTAAAATGACTAAAATGGGCTGCATCTGACAAATCAATCAATGAAATGTCCCACAAACAGCAGGTGAACACCTAAATACACACGTAATCCATCTGCAAGGGCTGCTGGGAGACTGACAGTGAAACTACAGTGAAACTCTAGTGTACTTTTTGTTCAGCGGTGTAGCATGTTTCACAGCCACTGCTTGGAGACAGAAGCACAGCGAGAGCAGGAAGAGCCCCCGTTAGTTTACTCTGCCTCATGCAAAAGTGAAACCTCATCTCTGCAGACCTGAGCCTTTGATGAATTCTTATACTTAAGAGCGCTGCTGGCCAGAGTGAGGCAAGTCTCCGGGATGTGCAACATGTGGCGTGACACTGAGCTCTGCTTTGCCGCTTTAGTGACGCTACGTGGGACAGTTTGAACACAGTTCATCCATGACCACTGTCGCAATCTTTAAAACGTAGAAGAAGCATGGTGGTATGCAGGATCTCACTGGGGAAACAGACAAGACTGGTACAAGTTCTTCTCTATAGCATACGGGGGTGTAAGAGAGGTCAATCACATGCACATATTACAAGGGAGAAAATATCTATAAAAGTGTATTAAGTGCATTGCAAAGATCAGCAGCCATGCATGAAGATAGTGTCACCATGAGAAATGTATGGGACCCATTCGTGAGCATTTAGTGTGCAGTAGCAGGCTCGTTGAGCACTACCCAGAGACAGCTCCAGATGATTTAGTGCCAGCTGCCTGCAGAAACCCCCGTCCTTCTGGAAATTAGATACCAAGAGTAGAGGCAGAACTAAAAATGGTACATTCTAACCTGTAAAAGCTCCAGGAATCTGGCTGAATGTAAAGGTAAATATTGATGAAGCATTATCTATTGGGAAAGAGCCCCTAAAAAGTTAAATGTACACTGCCTGGCCAAAAAAAAAGTCCCCACCTGGACTTAACTAAGCAAATAGGTGCGAGCCTCCTATTGGATAATTACTGCATGGGCAATTATCTTTCATCTGGCAACAAGTTATTTAACCCCAAATGGTGCTTAAACAACCATGTCGAAAGACACGTCCCGTGGTCGCGGAAAAGATGTTAGTCAG
This sequence comes from Pao palembangensis, assembly GCA_015343265.1. Classification (NCBI taxonomy): domain Eukaryota; kingdom Metazoa; phylum Chordata; class Actinopteri; order Tetraodontiformes; family Tetraodontidae; genus Pao; species Pao palembangensis. The sequence continues at coordinate 20,972,104 of CM027082.1, read as the reverse complement.
TTTGAGAAGGGTCAAATCATTGGCATGCATCAAGCAGAGAAAACATCTAAGGAGATTAAGAACTGTCCAACGCATTATTAAAAACTGTTCCAGAGTGGTGGGCGCATCAGAGTAAGAAGAGAGGCACATGAAGTGATGCACCCATCATGCCTAGTGCCTACTGTACAAGCCTGTGGGGGCAGTGCTCTGATCTGGGGTTGCTGCAGTTGGTCAGCTCTAGGTTCAGCAACAGTATGTGCTCAAAGAATGGGGTCAGTTGACTACCTGAATATACTAAATGACCAGGTTATTCCATCAATGGATTTTTTCTTCCCTGATGGCACGGGCATATTCCAAAATGACAATGCCAGGATTCATCGGGCTTGTGAAGGAGTGGTTCAGGGAGCATGAGACATCATTTTCACCCATGGATTGGCCACCACAGAGTCCAGACCATAACCCCATTGAGAATCTTTGGGATGGGTTGGAGAAGGCTTTGCGCAGCAGTCAGACTCTACCATCATCAATGCAAGATCTTGGTGAAAAATTAATGCAACACTGGATGGAAATTAATCTTGTGACATTGCAGAAGCTTATCGAAACAATGCCACAGCGAATGTGTGCCGTAATCAAAGCTAAAGGCCGTCCAACGAAATATTAGTGTGTGACCTATTTTTTTTGGGCCAGGCAGTATCATGTTCATAGATTTACACACTTTAATTATTTCAAAGCAACTTCTGCAGTCTAACAGGAATAAATACTAAAGCGTGATAGGTGGTGTCTGCATAATGACTGTCAAACTCAAGTCTAGATCAAAGTACTTTGTTACACTGTCAATGTCATAAAATCGTAGACTGTTGCCTTCTCCAAAGCTTTATGTTAAGAAAAAAAAAATGTATGGTTTTCTTCTCTGTTCCACGATCAGATCCAGACTGTTTTTTGTAATTGAAAAGGCAAATCATTACCAGGAAATGGAAAACAGCTGCACAGTCTCTATTCCAGAAGCACTTTACTAGACTTAAAAGATGCATGTGAAAGAATGTGCTTCGGGACGTAGGACAGGAGAGAAAGCATGGCTAATTTACTGTGTGAAAAGTAAACCTGAAATGTGAGTTATTTCCATATGCACCATAGGCTAAACTCACGTGTTGTTCAGAACTGGGTCAGAAGGTAGAACTGAAGTTATTAATGTTATCAATATTGTAAGATCAATTCAGAGTGTCAGAGAAAGAGAAATATATAGGTCTATTTGACACTTGCAATCATTGGACAGTCAGGTGGTGTTAACGTGCTTCTATAATTGCACATTCCCAAGGCAATGTCTTACAAATCTAATGGTTTATCCTAAAGTCAAGGCATTTCCAATGCTGCTTTCATATGGATGGTCTGGCAGATTGAGACGGAAAAACCCCAAAACATAAAGAAAACCATCAATCTGGAATCTAACTGGACCTGACAGCAACATCCTGTGCCCTTATGTCATTTTATGTCTTGATATAGCCTAGCCCTAGACCTTTGAGAAAATCTGTGTGTAAAAGAGTGTTTAATACAGACAGAAAAACTAATTGCTAAATAAAACTGTCAAAAACCTTTCTCTCCTCATGACTCTTAATAGTAGCTCACCTCTGGCTGGATGGCTTTGAACACGCGAACATCCATGAGTGTGATCTGGCCCTGGAAGAGACCAAAAACAACAAAGGTTAATAAGACTTTGGAAAAATAAAACATTTAAATGTACAGTTTTCTTAATGCCACTAGGGCGTAGCGCTGCTACAACACAATTATGGACTTATACACTGTACAATTTGGTAATGAACGCACTTAAGGGGAAAAGCAGTTATAGTGCGACCTCTTGTGGTCAGAGGCAGCTAAAGCCTCAGGTTGTCATGCACAACAAAGAAACAGTAGGTTTCACTGTCCAATAAAATTTATATAAATGACATAATACAAAATCAATAGATATTTAAAATGATTCCAACAAACATACTTATACTGTCAGTATGAATATATCTATCCATTTTCCCTTCGAGAATCCTGAGAAACATCACTCATCACAGTAAATGGAGGCTAATTCAGCTAAGTGCTTTTCACAGTTGACAGAGAGAGTGCAAAGTCAGCCTGGGGGAAATTCATCCACGGCTGTCTGGCACTGATAAACATCATCAATTATTACTGATCCAAACTCTGACCTGATTTCCCCCTGGCATCCAGCTTTACATCAGCAGTTTACAACTGATGCTTCACACACTTGGAAAGCAATGGTAATACTTCCAGACACAGGTACGTGGACTCAACTTACGGCATATTGCTCTGGGGTGACTTTAAGCACATCAAACACAACCGCATCAAAACTCTTCTTCAGGTCTGAAGAGCCCTTTTCGCTGAGAGATTCAGAGCTGCTGCTCTTCTGCAGGACAAACACAGTTAAATTTTAAAGAGCGACAGCAAGGCTGAGCTGTTGGAACAAGGTTAGTGTGAGGTAAGCTACGAAATAACCAGTACAAATCATAGAAAAAGACATTTGCTTTGTCTAGGTCCTCTTAATTGCAGAGGAAATCATTGCATTAAGGTTAGGACAGAGTCTAACGAATGTACGTGGCCTCACCTCAGAGACTGTTGCAGCGATGGTGGTCGCGCTTGACTGACCATTAGGAAGGTCCATCATTCCCACACATCTATTTCTACTGCAGGAGATCGTTCATCATTCTTAACTGCAGCAAAGCCTGCTTTGCTCTCTAAAGCACACATAAAAAGAACAGTAGGCAATGAAGACATTTTGCATGAGACATCTCTCATGTCTCATCTCTCAGACACGAATGCATGCAGAATCAGCCTGTGTCAACAGCGCCCCCTACTGCCTGACACACATAACGCTGAAATCTAGTTGCATTCACACTTTTTGAGGCCACTGCAGACACTGCAGCTTCAAAATCCTTCTCTCTAATTAAAACCAAACACAAAAATGCATTTGTTAGGTAAATATTTGCTGCAAGCAAAAAGAAACAAACTTTTTGTTTTTAGAATCCCAACCATACTCACTGGCTGTTTGTCAGACGCACATTGTCTTACGACGTAGGGGCAGTCTGTGGTCACCGTCTTTATCTGAGTCCTGGGTATCTGTACCACCGACTTCTGCCAAAAGCAAAAGAGAAAAAGAATAGAAGACAGAAGGTGACATAATTATTCTAAATACTTACAAAATCCACAAATTAAAACAAAATTAACACAAAAAGCAGATGTGAAACTACTCTAGAAGCTGCACTGTTTAAGTGATAGTAGCTGTACAGAACCTTCAATACCATCAGTGCAAACAGTGGTGAGTTGTCTAATCTGTTTTACCCATATTAGCCAGTAGGTGTCTCCCTGTTCCAGGATTTAAGCTGGAACTGGAGTCCAGTTGCTGCACGATAGCAAACACTGTCCTTTAGACTAACAGGTAGGGGACAAGATCAGCTCATCTCCAACATCGACCAAACCTTGATGACACAGATGATTCCTCTAAGGAATAAATCTGACTGAATAAATGTGTCAATGCTTCAGCTGACAGCAATCTTGACGAGAGAAACTAATGTATGTGCATATTCCTCTGCACCGGACAACTACCTCATACCTACAGTCTGTGCCAGTGTCACAGCAAGGTGTTGCTCTACCCCCAAACAGTGCAAACACCTTCTGGCAGCAGCCTGTGTGTGCTCATGGGCTGTCACTCAGCCTGTCACAATTTGTCGATCACAATCCAAACCATCCTGGGCTGGTTTACATCTCTTTACCTTGCAGACACCCACACCTGCAGCTATGCAACGCCCCCTCTGTCTGAGTCACAGCTCTCCTCGTCTAAAGACTCCGCATGAAATGTGCGCCCTCTTGTTCTTTTGGCAGCGTCCATGTACATTCCCTCTGACGGAGCCTAGATGTAATGTGCATTGGTGGCACACCTTCACATAGCTGAGCTACCCATCCTGGTTACATCCAGGAAATAAATGATATAAATATACATTTTTTTTGCTGTCATGGAAGAATGATGAGTTATCACTGCAGGACAGGGTAAGTCGAGCGGAATAATGCAGGAAAATGGACAGAAAATGCTATAAATCCCGTTGGAGCGCGTAGTGGAGTTTTGCCATTATTCTAAATGTGACTCAGAAGTGAATCAGCCACTTTCCTCTTCCTTCATTTCCGCTGTCTGGCTGTTATCTGTCATTCATCTACATACCGCTGGCAGCAAATACATATAGGTCTTGTCATATGTCATCATGCACATGCAGCAAATCTGTGCATGTGACAGCTCACATCCTCAGTGACCTTTTACATTCCTGACTGACGGTGTCTCCGCCAGCTCCTCCTGCTCTATTCTTCCTCACCTTCGGCCTAATTTCACAATGCGGGCTTCGTCTCTGGCTCTTTGCATTCTCCAGGACCCAGCCCCTGCTATGAGTGTGAGGGGATGTTTGTGTGTCCTGTGATGGATCGCTGACCTGTACTCTCACCCAAATCACTGTCAGCTCCAGATTTTCTGGATAAGACAAAAAAAAAACAAAAAAACTTTGTGATGCATCTGTTGGACAAGGCTGCAATTCATTCTCAGTCAAGAAAATTGCATCACCATTTGTTATTGATCTATTGTCAGTGATAAAGAGCTCTAATCTAGACAGCCTAAACAGATGTATGAGTAATAACATTTATAGATTATACGACGACACAAACTTCTTATATGATTGATAGTACACTTAAAAATCTGCTTCAATCATTATTATATAACAGATCATGAGAGTAGCCTGTGCCATGTGCACGTGGCCCACCAGTGGAAACAGTAAGGACCTGGCATTCAATCATACTGTAGCGCAGCAGACTGGCCGAGCTTTAAATCTCATTTACTTCTGTACGTGTGCACGTTTACCCACCACTCCATCTCGCCAAGGCACAGGCTCCCACCCACGCATAAACACAAAGGATTAGTGTGCATTAGTCTACTTAGTGTGCCTTGTTTGTGTGTGCGTGTGAGAGAGATAGATGCAGAGACTGAGTGAGCTTTTCTTTCCATTTAAAGAACTGTACTAGAGCATGAAGGTCGCCAGAAATTTCACTTTCGTGAAGGGAGTGATGACAGCCGTGGGATGTTCGGTATCTGGAGCGCGATGTGACTCTCTGGCATGCACACAGCAGCCATATTAACGCTACGTTACATTCTGTCCTTCTATGATTGTTGTGCTTCACAATCTGTGCCGAAACACACAGTGCGACCCTCCCTGATGGCGCCGGTGTATCAAATGGACATGCAAATGCGAGTGGTCCGTCTGTGGTGCACTTGAAATGCACGGTACCGCTGCAGCAAAGTCAAGGAGCTAAAGTAGGTCAGTGTGTTGAGCCGAGCTGTGAGGGATGTGACAGCCCATTAAGCTGCTCCTTTCCCTTTAACAGAGGCGGTACACCCGACAGGGGGCATTTGCACTGTTGGGAACTGCAGCCCTTCAAAGCTGGAGTTTCTCCTCTATTTTTCCAGCTAAATAAGCTATGGTCCATATATATTTAAAGGAATGTCCACATGAGCTCTTGAAGAAGCAGGATTGGCAGCTAAATTTGAATGGGATGGCAGTTAGAGGCTCCTCTGGAGTCCTGGAGGTCAAAGGAATCATTAGTGATTCCCACAGGGGGAGAAAGAACTGACTGGGATGATACGTGGACGGGAAAGAAAATCCCACACAATGGAGGCCAAAACTAGCAGCTGTAACGACACCAAGTCAAAAATAGAATATCCAAAGCTACATTTTACTGAATGGAATGAAGAGGATAACTAGAACATTAAAATCTAAATATAAAACATTAGCCTCCTTCCTCGCCTCGCCTCTGAATGCAGATATCCAGTTTCTTTTTTTTTTTTTTAAGTTTCCTGCAGCACATTATCAGAGTCAAAAACAGCAAGAACTTCACCTCTTTGGCTAAAACTGTTAATTAGGCTTATCTAACTTGATGCTGGCAAAAGCGGAATGCTTGGCTCGCTTTTCTGATTTCCTCTGTGTCTGACGGCGATGGCAGAGCCAGGGTGTGCCTTTCCGTCAATGCTGTGGCATCACAATCAAAGGCAGTCTCCCAGGAGAACACCATCCATCTGGACGGGGAGCCAGATTGATCATCGGTCTCACTGCCGTGCAGTACCTGGGCAAACGCGGCGACGCCACGTGCGCCACAGCAGCCTTCACTCAGCGGGCAGGTCATTAAAGCCCAGGCGGGGTGTCCTACCCGCCGGGGGACAATGGGGGGGCCAGCCCGTGTGCATGTGTCGCTGTCAGGGGATCAGAACTAACAGCCACTTCATGCCATCACTTAACATGCCAACGTTCGCGTCACCCTGGAGGTCAATAAAGCCTTGCGGAAGCGCCATAAAAGAAGAAAACTGCATATCACCGTTCTAGTTTGATTTTAACTCTGAAGACTCGTGTGGTTTGACAGCTGAGCTCGTGGTGCCGAAGCCGCTGAAGCCCAACAGATTTCTGTGCTGCAGCCATCAGTTCTGTATTAACATCAGTTGAGATCTGATGGCAGCTTGAAAACTAACTTTTATTTCATGGGGAATTTCCAGTGTGGTGAAAACAACAGCAATGTTGCCTGATTAAAAATGAAAAGCTGCCGACAGCTTGTTTATGAATACTGACACGGAACAGAACCACAACGACTTTCACTAAAAACACAGAAAAATCTTCATCCATCAGATGAGCTGCGGAGGGCTAGGGTGACACGCTCTCGTGCATGAGGTAGGGCCCCAGAGTGGCAGGCTGTCACGTGTGGGCACAGCCACGCCCTGCAGATAGCCGGCACGTCCCAACTGTTAACATACCAGTTTCTGCCTGATTTGTGCCTCAAGTGGGGGTGAACAGGAAGCCCCGGCACGAGTTCAAATAAACTGGTGAAGGCCGGGCGACCAAAAGTGCAAACAGATGAGCAAAAAAAAAAAAAAAAAAGGAAAAGGAGGAACTGGAGGGAAAGGAGACCGGTGGAACCGATGGAAGTGGGAAGGATTGGCAGCACTGGTGTCTGTAGTTATTCCCTCCACAGACAATTAACAAGGAAGGGCCCGTCAAACATTACAATGTTTAGAGGAAACTGATAGCATCTATGTCTTCCTCTACGAGACTCAGAGGACCAACTCAAAAAACAATCCACAGCGATAAAACTTACTCACCCGGAAACACCAGCTCAGGTTATTCAGTCATGGCTACTGGAAGAACTGGAATGTTTTCATATTCCCCAAATATATATGATCTATTTCTTAAATGTAATAAAGTAATAAAGGTAAAAATAAGAATTTTTGTGTATTGGTATATTTTTAAATCCCTATTATATATATATATATATATATATATATAGACACACACACACACACACATATATACACACACATTTTTCAATTAATGCTATCACATCTTTGCGACAGCCCCCCAGGACTCATTTTTGTGTGACACCTGGTTTAAGACATGCTGCAACCTGACAAACGCATAAAAACACAAGCAAAGACCGCAGAGTGTCATAGGGCACCCATACAAGCACAACTATCCAGGCGCTAACTGGCTAACGCTAACATCATTCACAACTATGTCCAACCTACGCCTCTTATTTGCATTGTTTTAAATGATTAAAAACACAAAACAACTAATGCACTTAATGTTTCCTGATGTCTTATGTTTAGCCAAATAATTGATGCGGGGGCGTTGCAACATCGTCTGAATTTTGGCGTCGCGACAGCGTCCTCTGAGCCAAAACGACAAAGATGTTTAGACAAGAAATTGCTCAATGTTGCAGGAATGATGAAGTCGTTTTGTAGGACGCTTTACTGCTCCTGACGCTTTACTGGTCCACACAACCTCCCGGCCAAACCTGGACCGAGTTTCAATATTTTACGAGGATGTTTTATGAGGCAGAATGTGATTAGAGCAGGATGGGGGGATTTTACTCTCTGGACACAGTTGATGATCAAGACATCGACTCAAGATACAACCGTGAAACAAATTATCACAACCTCATCATTTACCAACAGCTGATTTTGGCCTCTGCTCAGCATGTGTGCTCTGCTCAAATATTTGACGTGTCTTTGTACTGGGACTGAATACAGGTAAACTGTTCAGAGTGACCCCAAAAGCCTGCATGTGTGAACGCCAACGTCAAACGTCAATATTCCATCGTGCTGCCTGGTGAACAGACAGACTAGGTCATACAATCTAAACCGTCTGTCCTCCCTGTGAAATATGAGGTCTGCGTGGCCAAACTCTGAAGTCAGGCGGCTGCAAATATAGAGGAGTTTGTTGTGAGGATCTGACCTAGCTTAAGTAAGCAAGGCTAAGACAGCAGCCACTCCTAAGAGCCTCACACACACATACAGACACACACACACACACACACACACACACACACACACACACAGAAGCAGCGCTGCATGCATGACTTCCCTAACAAGGCACTCCTCTGCCACAAGGGCCTGATAAAATGTTTAATTACAACTGAAAACGCAAAGATGGCGGTCAAGGGTGCAAGTCAGAGCAGGGCTTCGATGAGAACATAACAAGGGTCAATGTGTAAATCTCCATTTTGCATCAACAAATCTACATAACCTCCCCAGATCAGTCCTTAGATGCAGTCAGTCACCCGTCCATACACACAGTTGTTTGCTCTGAGAGTCCACTGGGCCAAAGGTCAGCAGGGAAGTAAAACACAAGGAAAGGAAGAAACTAAAGAGAAGACTAAATAAAACTGGGCCACTCTAACTTCCTGACAGGGAAAGAAAGAGGCAGGAAAAAGGATCAAAAAGGACAAGTAAATCTGCTCATGGCTGCCACTCGACTAATAGAGTGAATCTTTACTACTCTCACCTGATAGATGAAAGACTTGCAAAAGCGTTACACTGTGTACCTCATTTAGTGTGTGTGTGTGTGTACAAGAGAGAATCTAATCGGAGAGGAGCAACAGCTGAAGCTGGAGAAACAGCTGAATCTCTTTAGCGTATACCCCCTCGCCAAAATGCATACACCCCCTCACACCGCCTTCCTGACCCCCCCTCTGCAGAGCAGCATGGCTGGGGGCTTCTCTGGCGGTTGCACGCGCATACACGGACACCCTACAACGCGGCCGAGACAGCCAGCACCGCTTTGAGCCTCCATTCTCCCCTAGGAGTGCGAGTACAGACAGGATGTGCTCGCTACTAAACATTCATCTATCATCTAAAAATAGGAGACATTGTTCCCAGCCTCCAATCTCATCCTAGCTACCTTCCTCCCCCCTCCCCCCAAACTATTCAGACACAAAAATACACGTACAAGGATAAACCAACGCTGTTTCACAATAGTGTCACAACGACACGCACTCACACAACCTCTATTTATGTCTTAATAAATACAGGTCGCGTGATTATTTGGTTTTGCCTGAATGGCCGCCACCATCAGGACATCTTCTAAATGAATTTTATCTGTGAAGCAAAGTCACAGCAGCAGAGTCCCAGGATAGCTGCTACATGTGGCTGCTTTCCTGTTACAGTTGGTGCCGTTCGGATCTGTGCACAAACTGCTGTTGTGCTACGTTGACCGACATCGACAAAAGACCTCGGAAAAGCCTTGGCGCATTTCCACCAAAACTACCCCGGGGAAACCTTTCAGAGACCCGAAACTTGAGGAAAAAAAGTACCTAGCCTGTTCAGCTGACGCGCTGACTGGTGGAACACACTTGCGGCGTACACCATTTCCGTACGCCCGTCACATTTAAGCCAGTGTGCAGCTGCAAACTTATTTAATTTCTACGAGCTTCACTTCAAATCTGAAACAAAAGAAAAGAAGCTACGACGAGTGGGTGGATGATGAGGTCCAGGCCCGTTCAAACGACTTTACAGAGGAAGAAATCCAGCAAATTCTCAGGTCTTACCCTCAAATCGACCGAGTCTGGGAAAGAATATGATTGAAACCCAAACCACACAGATTACCAGGGATTCTTTAAACGGCTAAATATATTTCAGATAATGAACGTTCCGGAAATGTTGGTGGAGAAGATGCTGATGAAAGCAGTCAAAACACTGTTTTGCTGTTAGTGACAGAAATTGCGTGACCTTCTTTGGGCCTGAGGGTGCAGGTCTGTCTGCATGTCCAGACCTGACCTCAGACATCAGGAAACAGGCTGTCTCAGTCACATAAATGGCTCCAACAAATGGGACACGCAGACAAACACATCCACTTCAGAAGGCCGTTCACCCGTCGGCAGAGCTCGGGTCCTAAAGGCATGCAGAACAGGTGTGGGAAAACACAGCAGAGCATTCTGCAGGACTCAGACCCCACTGAGAGCTGCAGGCCATCCAGCAGCTGATGAGATAATAGCGCAAATGGAACAGCACAGAAACAAGAACAGTGATATAGATCTGGGGAAAAAATGAGTTGCCTCAGCGCTGATCACCGCCGCCCACCACCGCTGTAGCTGCTGGCGACTACGCTGAGCTGATCTTTGCTTTTGTCTTCCCAAACACAGGCATTTATTTATAAGAGCGTGCACAAGTCAAAAGGCTGGAAAAAGAGGTAGAATCCTGGCGAGGTTCATTTGATCTATTGTGTTGGGAACTAAGTTCAAGGGTTTCCGTGACAGAGCCGAGGTTTGGCTCTGGGTTTCATTCCTAAAACAAAACACTCAGACAAATAAATGGCGCTGTGGCGTAAAAGACCGACAGAGACCGGTGGATCCAAACAATATGTAGGGGAAGTGGAAGGGTGTGGTAGCGCGCTGCTGAAGCACAACTGAGCGGTTTGTGAGCTGTTGAAGCGCAAATAAAACCATGAAATAGTCCTGACACACATTCACGCCAGTGCAGTGGTGGTAATTTGGCAGCTACTGGAGATACAGAAGTTGTATTAATAAAAAATAATACGCAAATTGCGCCTCCAGCTAACAGCAGTCCGAAGTGGTCTCCTTTAACGTGATGTAATAGAATACACTGCTGAATAAGCCCACAAAAGAGAAAAACACTGTGCACTAACATCATGAGCGATGTCGTTACTGCATCGTTGACATACGTGACTTGTTGCACCACTGCTCTGCAGCCTTTATAGGTGTGTCATCAGGTTCAAAACTTGTTATTTCACCAAACACTCATGATCACATGATAGCTTCCTTATTCAGGCACAACACAAAAAAACTGGTAAACATCTAAACAGCCAATGAGAAGAAGAACACTGGAGGAGTCACGCCATATAAGACCTAACCCTAACCCAACCCTAACCTTAACCCTAACCTTAACCCTAACCCAACTCTAACCCCACAAGAGCTGGTTTTTGAGGGAAACCAATACTAAGTTTGTCTGAATGAGGCAATGTTTGCATTTGAAAACTTATCATCACAAAACCCAGTAGAAACTGTCCCCATGTCACTGGTCTCTCCTTTGTACATCATCTGGTGTGTCCTGGGTTTGCAAAGCAAAACTGTCACACGACGCAGGAAGCAAAAGCTCGGACCGGACTGAGACCCTCATAGCTGACATTCTCTCCCTCTAAGGCTAAAGGAATGGAGACTTCTACTGTAGCCTTGTCCCTCACCTCACCTTTGACCCCATGACCCCAAACACCTACAAACTGACACACATCCCTGATCGGCATGCGTCAGCTGTGCAGAGTAGATAGTGTGCAAAAGGCTGGCTACCCTCAGCCTAATTCACACTATATGTTGTGGTGATATATTGGAGGAGGGCTGATCATGCCTTAATCTGATCATCCAGAGCTGATGAGAGGAAAAGTCTCAAGGGTCTGCAGCCTAATCTCAACTCATACATGCAATAAAGCAGATATCACCAGACAAATCTGACAAAATAGCAGCAGACTGCGCTCGCTAAAGGAAGATAAAAACCAGAAACGGAGGAAAAAGAAGCCTGGAAACAGTAACACAACTGTTAGCTCTGCATAAGGGCTTCTTGCATAAATGAACATTTAAAGGAACGGTGAAAGGCTGTCAGCCACGAGTGTGTTTCCGGCAGCGTCAGTGCTGTTTATGCGGTAGCTACATCTCCTCGCTGCGATTGCAACACGGCTGCAAAAACACTGTAAAAAATAAAAAAAAGAAAAACAAAACAAGAGGCAGCTCGACAACTTCCTCAATTCGTGCTCTGCGTCCAGCCTCTGCTGAAACTGAGCTGACACAAAGTGCTGACCTGAAACCAAACGCCTACAAAGGAAGCTGTGGCGTGCGTTACCCTCGTCTTATCGATCATGCAGCCAGCAAGATCTACAAATCTGACCAGATCACACTGCTCAATGCTAAGTCTGATAGAGTATAACACCAGTTTAAATAAGGATATTCATTCGCCTGGGTCAATGGCACTGGTAATCTGTGTGTCCCGTTCTGTTAGCCCCTCTCCTTTTGCTTAAAAAAAAAAAAACAAGTTTACAGCGACACACTGACATGGCTGATGAAGGGAGAGCACTCAAACCCTGTTTGAAGTTGATGGAAAAGCCTTTTTCCTGGGTAATTTTGGTGGAAATACACAGAGACTTTTCAAAATCTGGGGTAAATAATCAAAGTTCCTGACCTGGAAAAGAGGCTGTAGGTATTTAATAATTCCGTTTAAACAACAATAGCATTCAAACACGAACGCTACCTTCAGTTTTACCTAACTTGACTTCCAAGTCCGAACACCATTACTGCCTGGTGATGGACAGTGTTTAAATACTGTTAATACTCTTAATATTCAGACTTGGATATTCATGTGGATCACAAAGAAAACAAGGCCAAAATAAGGAAAACGCATCTGATTTCTATTTGCAGTGTCACAGTCGATGAAGGCTTGACAGGAAGAGTGTGACGACATGTGACTTTGCAGTTCCATCTGTGCAGAATGAATGTGCCAGACACAGACGTAAAGTTGCCCTGGCAACAGAGCAATGCCGCTGGTTGGAGGTCACGCGGAGGAAGTATGCAGACTCTGACATCTCCCGAATAGCAACGAGGAGCACAAACCCCTGTGACACCTAAGAATGTTTTGCACAAACTGTAAAGCCCGTGATGTCATGGAGAGTATAGGAACAGGGCCTGATAAAGACCAGGCCTTGAACCTGATGACGCAAAAGCGCTCTGGCGTTTTATCCCTTTTCCCTGTAAACACGGCGCTCTGATAGAGAAAGGAGAGTTTTCATTTCGCTCCCACATAGATGGAATCTCCAGCTAATCACATTTACTGGCCTTGGATGGTGCAGCTATACCAGCAATGCTGAACAGATGGGCTCACAAACACAAGGCATCTCCAGGATTAGCTTAGATGGAGGCATTACACGGGATGCTAATAAGTAGCCGGTGTTTAAATTACACTGAGGGGAGTCTTATGAGCGCAGGTACAGAGATAAAAGGAAGGAAAACTGGCATTAGAGCTATCAGGGCGCATCAAAAACACAGGCCATCTTTACAGCAACAGTGTTCAGCCACAGATGAAGAAACATTACAGCAACTGCCTCGAACATACCCTTCAGGCAGGCACGCCGTTTCATTTGGCAAGCAACAGATCGGCAACGTGATGCTCTGGGGACAAGAGACAAAGAACAGGATGGAAGCAAAAACGCATACAGTCAGGATTCAGCACAGTATTCTTACGAAACACGTGCACTCTGGAACTCGGGGGCAACAGCACAGGTTACCACCACTGGCATAATATTCAATCATTCAAGCTGAAATCTGCTAAAACAAAGAGCAGCGCTGGGAATATTTAGTTAATATTAGACATGTTAATGCTGACCAAAGTACAGCTGGTTGCCTTTCTTGGTTCACAACTTTCTTCAGGGTTCAGTCAGTCCCACGTAGACAGCGTGTAGGCCACCAGTCAAATAACAGTTTCCCAGATTCCTCAACGTTACCTCAATTACGGCACCATTTTAGTGTTAAACACACTGTTAAGTCCAAAAGGGGATTGGCTCAGCCATAACTTCACGGCAAACCAGTCACGAGTCTGAACCAATGACCTCTGGGTCATATGTTAAGTGCGGAGAAGGTTGGCTCCACACAGCCACACCAAATATCACTACGGACACACCAGTGAGGAAAAAGTCCACAGTAGACTTTGAGGAGGGTGTTGCATAAATTAAGTAATTAATCATGAATTGTCAATAAATCTGCTTGATAAAGCACCAAGTATAGTGGGGATTTGCAGTCATTGCTTGTCATGACTGTGAACTGCTTCAACTAACAAAAATATGATCTCATCTCAGCTTGGACAGGAGATCTGGGATTACACAAGAGGCACCGGCACCTCAGGTTACACCCGATAAAACACCCAGAAACGGTTTGCTGATTTGAAATGTGAGTCAATATTTTGACACCGAGGATCCTGTTTTGCACATGTTCAAGTTTACACAAATATATCAATCCGCTTAAGTCTGCACACTTAACAGTCTTCCAAGTTTTTCCAAAACGAATATCTGCCGTGGATAAATCGATGTATGTTCCGTTGTAGACAGTATTGTTCGTGGGTGAACCCACGCCACACCCAAAGCACTCCCCGGAGGGCCACTGTACAAGGAGGGGGGGTTCGACGCCAATAAGCTATCGAAAATAAAGCGGCTCCGGGCGGTATGGTTGTTCTGCGGAGCTAACAACACAACCGGTTGGACGTCAACTCTCCCAAACTGTGGGACGACGACAACAAATAAACACGCTGAATTAATCCCACATACCTAACTCGCCCACTCTTTCTGGAACAACATTAGCGCCGCAGCTGTTGCTAGCTTGGCTAACTTAGCCCAGTAAAGTGGCACACGGTTTATTATCGTGTCAAACTCCTGGGGGGTCTCTTCATTGTGTTAGCGGGGAGGGGCGGCATCTTCACGTGGGCGGAGGGGGGGGATAAAATAAACTGATTAAACTAGTGGATCTGACGACAGTCAGCATTCAAAAACCAGTACCTCTCTGCAGATAAATCGTCGGGTCCTCGTTCCCTCTGATTTAACCTGGCAGCGGAACCCCCCGCGTATTAAAATGAACAAGCACACAAACGTTTCGTGGGACTTGAACGGTGCATTAGCTAGCTTCCTCCTCTGCTGAGAAGGGGGATTTTCTGCACACAAACTTTGCTATTCGCTAGTGGATAACTCACCAAAGTGCAACGTTTTCCTCCGTCTTTGTGAAATAATCCAGCGGGTACATCAAAGGCATCAAAGAGCGCGACAGGCAGCGGGCAGTTTTGAAGGCTAACATTCAGATCACGACTATGCGTCTTCAACAGCTGTGTTCTGTTTTGAATGAGGAACGACCAGCAGGCGGAGCTTCCACCGGGCAAGCCGAGCAGACCGCCTACAATCTGAGCCTCCAACACCGCTTTGATTGGCTTTTACGTCACAAACTTTTTACATCTACTGTATCCACAGCAGCAAATCTAGCGTCGGACAATTGCCATAATATATTTAAAGATATTAAAAAATAAATAAACCGCGCATATTTGAGAAACGACGAACTGTAAAATTTAAAAAGGCGGAAAATTCATGGCTTTGGTCGTAGCGCCCCCGTGTGGCCCAATAGTAGAAATGTTACCTTCACTAAGTTGTGTTACCTTCACGGACGTAAAGTCTGTAGTTATCCATAGCCTTTTCAATATCATCTTGTCTGTGCCGCTTTTATCACCACATTAGACATAAAAAACAAAGTAATAAAAATATGAGCTTTTAACTGCTGTTTAAATACATCTGGACCTGCATGCTGTATGTATGAGTGTTTTAATATGTGCTCTTTATTTTGCATATTCAGCACGGTAAAAGTGTTTTTTTTATCAAGAGCTGCAACAATGCCAAAACCACTTATTTGTCATGTACCACAAGGTATGTCAAAATCAAAATTACTCTCTTATTCAATATTTCAGCTTTAATACATCACATACATGGTAAAGTATATTTTTCTTTGGAGTCAAGAAGTGATGCTCATCCCAAATTGTCTCAGTCTTGAACTTTGAGGGTCCAAAACATTTTATTTTTACACATTTAGACGCGTGTACAGCTGAATCAAAGTGGTCAAAGTCAGTCACATTCACTCCCCAAACTTGAGTTGCCTTTCTTTTACCAAACTGTGGAGTTGCCTGGCTCGGTTCTTCAGATCCTCCGCTTTCCTCTCATCCTTCTCCGTACCGTCTCCCAATTTGTACATCCGACTTGCGTTGGCGCAGCCCCACACATGTCCCAGCTCACAAGCCTTCATGGCATAGGTCAACGCTTGAGTCATATCTGGTTTCAGTCCTTTGGAATGACCCTCAATGAACAAGGTACTGAGGTTAAAGCAAGAGGGAGCAAAGCCGCCAGCGCAGGCTTTCTCATAGTACTGCTGAGCAACTGGAAGGTCCGGACCTCCATCGACTGCACGTCCATCATGAGCAAGCAGTCCCACATTATGGCACGCATCTATGGACTTCTTTCCACCAGCATTACAGGAGCGCAGGAAGCAGGAGTAGGCCGTTTTCAAACACTCGGTCACCCCGCCTGGAGGGTGAACAAAATCGTTCAAATGAGCTAACATTTAAAAAGGTGCATCTATACAAAAATTACATAGGAAATCGTAGGAAAGTTACATAATGACAATTAGCTGTGTAATCCTTTGCAAAATGTGTATCAGACACATGCAGAGAATAAAAAAATAAGAGAATAAAAAAAGACAGGAATTCCAAGCAGGTGAACCCACTGTGCTTACAGCTCTTTTGCGTGTACATTGTTATTTTACAATAAAGCCATCAAGTATATTTTGAACATCAGAAAACCCTCAGCTGTGTGTGGTGTACATTATTTACCTTTGCCTGTCACGTGATATGCCCCCAGTTTGTAGCAGCTCTCTCCATATCCATTAGTTTCACAATTATGTTTCAGAACTTGTGCTGTAGCTTCATAGTTCTTTTTTACTCCTTCCAAATAGTCTGCCAGTCTTTGGCACCCTAAAACACAACAAAAAAAATGGGTCGTTGCGACAAAATTCATTCATTATATACTGTATATTCTTCGGTGCTCTTGCTCAGAGTTTCAGCACTGTTGTTCTGTGAACAGCGCAGGTAAATGTTACCTTCAGGGTCCTTTTCTTTGTAGCACTGGAAGCTGTATTCCATCCCTAAATTGTCCAAAAACTGCTTCACTTCATTTTCGTCTTCAAAGTTTATAAGTCCAGCCATGGATAAGCCCAGACCACTTTTTTTTCCCCCAACAATAGTCGTAGTAAAGGTTTAGCTCCAACCAGATCCAATCCCGCTAGTGACCTTGCCAAGGAGTTTCCTGGAGGTTCCTACAAAAACGCTTTGATAAAACTTAAATAAAAATACTTTTCGCCAATTGCAAAAAAATTACAATCCGAATATAACAGTCACTAATATCTGAGAACTCACTTAGCCTCAAAAGAACCTAAACGTGGTGTTCGGTCGATATCTTCCTGGTTTCGTAAGCTCCCTCCCGGGCTTCCGTAGTCCAGCCCCTTCGCTAATGTACTTCCAGTGCTGTGACCTTTGTTTACGGTCTGTCTAGTCAAAAATAGACGTAACTGGGCGATTACCGGGTCGCATTTCCTGCCTGGATGGGACGTCCGCGGCTGCAGCAGTCAATGTCGGGTGCATTTTGACCATGAATTCCTCTGCGGGTGGCAGCTTCCGACACCTTTATGTGGATGGTGATTTTCCACAGCGGGGGCGACACCAAGTGAGCTAACTCAGTAGCTGCTTTCGCTGTAGGTGCGTTTTTGTTGTGCACCACTCCTGAACGCTCCTGTCAGACCCATTAGCATCGCGACAGGCATCTGTCACAGGTGGCGGCTGCACACTGAAACGGTTAAATAGGGTTCCATCCGTTAGCTAGAAGGCTAAACGGTGGGACAAAGCCCGGCGTCTGGAACGTAAACTGAACCCAGTTCTCTGTAACCATGGCTATGGCTGGGACTTTCCTCAACACAGTAAGTTGTCCCGACCTGTTATTACCTGGGTGTGTATTGTAACAAAAATGGCTTTTAATTATATCAATTACACAAACCTTTTTCCCCCAGGATGATGCGTCTCCCGCAGCTCTGACAGACCTTTGCCTGACTTACTTGAGCCAAAACCTGGAGCGCTTTTGCGTGACGCGCCCCGATGGTTCTCTGAGCTTCAGAGACGCAATTCTCTTCCCGCAGGAGCTAGCAGACCAGCTGCTGGCTAAAATGGCCACTGAAGGTAAATCCGATGCTAAACACGCAACCTCGGACTGTTCTCATGTTGACAATGCAACTAATTTAGACACGAATTAACAAAAATGTTGAAATTACTTGATATCACAACTGTGAATGATTAAAACAAAATAGATGGCAATTCAGTCTTTGTTCTTGATATAATAAACTGACCCACCCAGTTTATGCAACAATTAAAGTACCAATTTGCATGTAATAACAACTGCTGTATTTTGTTTTCATATGAATCATTAAAATGTGCCAACGTTTACCTCTACCTTTTTATTCGATTTAAATATTTGGGAAAGATAACCTAAGAGCATGATTTTGAAATTTAACAGCGATGTTATAACATAAATTTAGTCAATTTCCCATGTCTGGGATTAATAAAGTATTTATATTCTATTCTATTCTATTCTAAATTTACTTGGATTTTTACTACCATTATTATAAAATAGCATCCTTTTATTTTGAGAAGTTACGCATACACAGAGTTGTGTAACACTCGGTCCTATATGCATCAGAACTTGAGTTTAAAATCTTCCTTATTCTACTTCAGGTTTGTTGAACGACAGCACCGTGGGCATCTTTCGAAACTGCGAAAACCTGCGGCTGAGGCGAGCCTGCATCCGCACCGCTCGGATCTCTGCAGAGGCCTTCAGGAAAGCCCTCTGCCCACACAGACTGCTGGAGCTGGATGCTGCCAGGGTCAACGCAGATCTGACTATTCCAGATATTCTGCAAGGTCTGGCTACCAATAAATACTGCCAGGTAAAATGATAGCTTATCAGTTCTCCTCCATTCATAGTTAAAACTGAAGCACCCTTTTTACGAAAACATCTCGTTATCACAGGAGTCGCTCCAGCGACTAGTCTTAACAGGACTGACCATGTCTTCCCTGGAGGAACCTATTCGGTACCGCTTCGGTGCCCTCCAAGGCCTCCGCTCCCTCTCTTTGGGAAATGTGGACTTTTATGACTCCGGACTGGTGGATGTGTGTTCGTTGCCCCGGCTGGAGAGCCTCGATCTCTCCAACACCTCGGTGACTAACCTGACCCCGCTGCTGGGCCTGAAGGAGCGCCTGCGCTCACTAACACTGCATCAGCTGAAGAGGCTGGAGATGAGCACTGCTCAGCTGCTGGGAGTCATCGGCCAGCTCAATGTTTTGCAGGTATGATGAGAAATGTTCTAAATATCACTTTACTTCCTAAAGAAATGGGGACAGAATCATGTTAATTTGTATCTGTATGAAATGTCTCTCATGCAGCATCTGGACATCAGTGATGATAAACAGTTTACATCTGATGTGGCTCGTCAGCTGCTGGGGCAACCAGGGATCCTACCTGCTCTTGTTTCTCTGGATGTATCAGGGAGGAAACAGGTATGTGTGTTCATGTGTGTGTTCATGTGTGATACTTTCAAGTATCAATTTGACAATGACCGTTCCAGGTGACAGATGCTGCCGTGAAGGCGTTTGTTGAAGAGAGACCAGGAATGACCTTTGTGGGACTTCTGGCCACAGATGCCGGATTCTCAGATTTCCTCTCCGGAGAGGGAAACCTGAAGGTATGATGATTCCATGAATTGGATCTTTATGGAATCTCCAGTGCCGCACTCTCAATTATTTATGTCAGTTAAACTCTGCGTGTGACTTCTGTATGTCCTGTAGCATTATGCTTTTCACAGATGTCACGAAACATCACAATATCCAAGTGTTTTGGATATTGAATTTTTTTTATATATATATTTAGTTAACGTTAAAATTCTGAACTTGTGCTTTATATGGTGTATTCATTTATTCTCAAATCTACAATCGCCGGTTAGTGAAAAAACGCAATTCTTTTGTTGAAAATTTGTATTAAAAAAATCACTCCTTTAAACAAATGGCCTATTTGCATATTTTGACCACCAGAATCACCCGAAATGCATACAGTTAAATACAGTAACGTGTTGTTAATGTGTTTGCGCGCACGCAGGTAACCGGAGAAGCAAACGAGACGCAGATCTGTGAGGCGCTGCGGCGCTACAGCGAGAGGGAAGGCTTTGTGAGAGAAGCCCTGTTTCACCTGTTCAGCCTCACACATGTCATGGAAAAGCCGAGACCAGACATCCTCAAGGTAAACCCTCCCAGTCTGTCCGCAGTCACACATGCAGGAATTTCTCATCAGCCTCACCGATCGTCTGCTCTTCCAGCTGGTGGTTTTGGGCATGAAGAATCATCCTGCTACGCTGAACGTTCAGCTGGCGGCCAGCGCCTGCGTGTTCAACCTGACCAAGCAGGACCTGGCAGCAGGAATGCCAGTACGACTGTTAAGCACCGTCACTCAGCTCCTGCTGGAGGCCATGAGGACGTTTCCCAACCACCAGCAGGTAGTGAGTTAGAGAGAAGTAAGGTGTAAGAAACAGCTCTCCTGGTTCTGGTCTAATGCCTGATTTGGGTTTTTTTTTTTTTTTTTTCATAGCTGCAGAAAAATTGCCTGCTGTCTCTCTGCAGCGACCGCATCTTACAGGAAGTTCCATTCAACAGGTGAGAGAGTCACAATTTTACAATTTCCGCTTAACGCAGAGAGTTGTAAAGGAGGGGAGAAGTCATTACAGGCTGCAGAGCTTCACTAAATTCTCTGCTTTTTGTCAGGTTTGAAGCTGCCAAACTAGTGATGCAGTGGCTCTGCAACCATGAAGACCAGAACATGCAGAGGATGGCCGTGGCCATCATTTCCATCTTGGCTGCCAAGGTATAAAAGTCGTGGTGTGTTTTTCGCGTATGTGTCACGTTTGTCTCCATCATCTCACACTTGGCTGTGTTTCTGGTGCAGTTGTCCACAGAGCAGACAGCTCAGCTGGGAGCAGAGATGTTCATAGTGAAGGTGAGCTTCTCTCATTCTGTGGCGTTCTCTCACCTGCCTTTGCTCATTTACCAAGAAAAAGGCAAATATTCATAATCCCCTTGTGCGCCTGCAGCAACTGCTTCACATTGTGCGCCAGAAGGCCACTCAGGGCATGGTGGACGCCACCCTCAAGTTTACACTGAGCGCCCTCTGGAACCTCACGGACGAGTCGCCGACAACCTGCCGCCATTTTATTGAGAACCAGGGTCTGGAGCTGTTTATTAAAGTTTTAGAGGTATACACCAACACCAAGTGAGCGCTGCAGAGACAGGATTCTGCAGCTGCACATTTTTACACTCATTCTCTCTAATTATGTGTTGCTCTGTATAAATATGTTTGCCTGTGGGTTAGTCTGACTCACTTGTTATGCATGCATGCCCCCTCCCTTCTTCACTCCTACCAATTCCTCCCCGCAGTCATTCCCCAACGAGTCCTCTATTCAGCAGAAGGTTCTCGGCCTGCTGGTGAGTTTAAGTCCTTCATAGTGGTTGGAAGAAAAAAAAAAACACAATCCTGAATAAATTTGCAATGCAGAGAGCTCATTATTTCCTGGCCAATGGTGCGATCTATAGAACAACATAGCAGAGGTCGGGGAACTGCACGGGGAGCTCATGGTGCAGAGATTCTTGGACCACATCAGGACTCTACTGCACAGCCAAGAGGTAGAGGTCAGCTACTTCGCCGCGGGCATCCTCGCTCATTTGACGTCACGAGGGGAGAAGGCCTGGACGCTGAGTCCACAACTTCGCTCGTCACTGCTGGAACAGCTGGTAGGGATCATCGCTAAGTGCTTGAATGTATCAGATATGTCTGCGTTATGCCCGAGGTGGTGATTGGAGTGGCGCGATTGTTTTTTTTTCCACAGCATGATGTCATCATGAAGTGGCCCCCACCTGAGTGTGAAATGGTGGCCTACAGGTGAGTCACAGCTTCAGCGAAGAAGGTTCATTTGAAGTGCGTATTTAGATTAGTAGTGTTTTGAAAGATTACATTTCGAACAAACAGTATTTGACATGTTTCCTCCTCTCATTCCTTAGGTCATTCAATCCCTTCTTTCCTCTACTGGAGTGCTTCCACACCCCCGGCGTCCAGCTGTGGGCGGCTTGGGCCATGCAGCATGTCTGCAGCAAGAACGGTCAGACCAAAAACCCACATACGTCTAAACATAAGTAACCGACACCTTGACCCACAGACAGTTTACCGATGTAATATTGAATCGTCTCTTTTGGTTTGCAGCCACTCGCTATTGCAGCATGCTGTTGGAGGAGGGCGGCCTGGAGCAGCTGAAGCTTGTTCACACACACCCACAGACGCACACTGACGTCAAGTTTTTGGCCAAGAGCATCCTGGAGAGTTTGCACAACCACAGAGCTCGCACGGGCCAGCCTGCCTTCGCACAAACGAGTCGCAGTGCACCGCCGCAGTAACTGTGCAGAGGTACACACACACACACACACACACACACACACACACACACACACACACACACACACACACACACAGTGGTCATGTATCAGATAATGTTTTCACACTTTTGTATTTTTTTTCTTTACAGAGAGACTGATTGGGAGGTTCCAATACAGAGGCTTTTTTATGCATATGTATTCCACTCAAATACACTTTATCTGTTTAAGCGTATTAGGTCGAAACATGAACATAAATCTTTGCGCTCACACCTATTTATATATATAGCTTGTTTCAAAACAAAAATATCTCTATGTTCTGATTAAAATATAGGGCAGTTAAGCTCAAACATGAGGCTTGGGTCTGCTCTTGCCTCTCAAATACCAAAATAATAATGACAAAATGCGCGCGTCCTGTTCCGTTTGTGACCCAGCCGAGGGTCGCCCTCCAACTCCCATAACAATACGAAAGACTCCGGTTGTCCTTCTCGGTGGAGTCGCCCGTTAGCTAAAGTGCATGATGCTGCTGTGGACTCAGGCATGCTGGAGTTATTCCTGAAACAAACATGCATTGAGACCAACGGCGGCGTTTGGTTCAGCCCACTTCGAAGCGCACGTCCAGGTCTGCAAGTATTGCCGCTGCTCTCTTCGCTTACTCTTCTGCGGACATATGATTTTTAAGTTGATTTGACAGAGTTATTGCCAGTGGTGTGCACAAGATTCAAACGCTCCAGACAACAGAAATTAAGAAAAGAAGAAAAAAAGAGAGAAATATAGAGCTTTGCTTTTCTTTAAACGTCTGTCAGCCCCTACGCCGGCCATACTGGAGACAAGGCCAGTAGATCCAGAGGAAAACAAGCTGGAATGACATCATTTATGTCATGCAGAAATGCTCTCTGGACGCAAATGGCAATAATGACGTGGTCAGTGTTATGGTGCAGATGTGTTTCACCACAGCCTTTTTCTTTCTCTTAGAGAAACTTGTATATTAGTATGTTTGCTGTGCTTCCCAAGTGTCTTAAGGACAGAAAGGGCACTTAAATGTGAGCATGTGTGTGTCCTGTCCATGTAGGTGCATCTTAAACTGTGTAATTTGTAAATAGGAACAGGAGAAAAAAAATTAAGTATCATTCAAGGAGTGAAAAGTGGATGCATGCAAATGATTACACTGTGTGTTCCATTGTGTGTCATAAAGAACAAATGAAAACTGATCACGGGGGTGGCGGTGTGGCTGTGTCCTCAGTAATATTTTCGATGGTTTCCCTCAAAATCTGACCACCACCCCCCCGCTCCAAATTTAGACTGAGGCCATGCTTCATGTCAAAAATCCTTTATCGGTCGCTATGCAAATGTTTTTAAACCCACCTGCAACCATGAGGAATTAAGAATATTCTCCTGATTTGGAAGCTTTGAGCTAATAACAATAATATATTTAAAAAAAAAAAAAAACAAGCTGTCATCAAGAAATCAATTATGAGTTTGTTAATCATGTCTGTGTCCTGAGCTGATTATCAGATTTAATGTGTCAAGTTTAAAAAATGCTTGTTTGTTTTTTTATTTTGTCTGTCGCTCCTGGTCTTATTTAGTGTCAATAAGCCCCCAATAACTTTGTATAAAAGCATGTTTTTAGGTTTCCACTAGACTTCAGATGAGACCGAGGACACAGGAAGATGCTGTACTGTATGTTTGGTCGGATCATGCCATGTCACCGCTGAGTCCCACTCTCGAGTTTGGAAATAAAGAATGTACATTCCCATAAACTGGGGGAGAGCTTTGCTTTTACTTTCAGCTTCGCATCATCCACGAAAAACAATTTAGGTTGTGTGTCACATAACGCTGTGTCAAGAAGTAGTCAGCGTTCAGAACTGATGCTGACCTTACACACGCACGCCCACGTCGGAGGAAAGCAGGCAATTTCACTCCGAGTTTATTCTCCAGTGTAGCGAGGGGGTCTCTTCTCCATGAAGGCCGCCATGCCCTCCTGTCTGTCCCGTGTGGGGATGACCTGGGAAAAAAGAGCAGAGGTAGGTTCAGAAATGTAGGCACCAACAGTCATCCGCAACATTTTGGGAAATAGTGAGTATATCTCACCTGAGCATAACACATCCTCTCTATCGCCATTGCAGAACTCATATCAACCTGGTAGAGGCAGGTTTCAGTCACTAATCAGTGACGCACCATTAAATCTATAATGCGTGACTCGATTTACCTCAACACCTCTGTTGATTGCCTCTTTAGCCATCCGCACTGCAACAGGAGCCTGGACAAAGGGAATGTTTCAGGTTGGCACAAAAGGATGAAGTAATCCAGATAGTGTGGTGCTGTATCTCCCACACATGGGAACCTCTAAGTCTAGGAATAAGCTTCTTAGTGTGGCGGCCTGTCAAACACCGCAGGCATCCAAACTGGAGTAAAAGAAATGCAGAGTGACAGAGGCCTGAAGAGAGAAGAGAAATAGCAAAGAAGCAAGCATGGGGAGCAGGTCACTGGCCTGTGGGATGAGAAGAAGAGCTTCTAACCTGAGGCAGTATCTCTCTGGCCAGGCTGAGTGCTTCTCTGTACGCAGCGTCTCCAGCCTGGTTCTGATCCACCGCTCTGTTTACCAGACCCATCTCCAGCGCCGTCTGCCCTCCCACACGCCTACCTGGCAACAGACACAGAGAGAGCATGATGCACAAACCCGCCCCCCTGCCTGACAGATCAGCACATTGTCATTCCGCGGACCCACCTGTGAAGATGAGCTCTTTGGCCAGAGTAACGCCCACCATCCGTGGCAGCCGCTGACTGCCCCCTGCAGGAAAAACCACAATCAAGGTCAGCGCCCGCCCGGCTCCTTCCATCATCCTCTGTGCAAGGTTACGTCTGTGACCTCTGCTCGCTCTTACCCGCCCCTGGGAGGAGCCCCCGCGTCGTCTCGATCAGACCCATCTGTGCTGAACACGCTAAAACACACAAGCACACACAGAGGACGGCTGAAGGTCTGGGCCCATTAAGCTGCGGAGGAGTGTAAAAGTCTGACTGATGCTTCTGTCAAAGCAGCAGATGAAAACACCTGGTCTCCCAGCCCTTCAAGGGCTCAGTCAATCACTGAGCTGACACTACCGGTTCTCCCATTCGCAGGTACGTGGCTGAGTGACCAGCTCGACAGATGTGTCTGGTCTCATCAGCTGTCATTAGTTCCTTTAGCGCAGTTAAGGATCATTAATGCCAGATGCAAAACCTGAAATCTGTCTCATTGTCCAGGGAAGGCTTTCATTTAAGCTGTATTTCAATTATTTACATCCTCTGTTATTACCTACAATTGAGAACACTTAAAAATGTTACAGGTGAGACCTTCAAGTGTCATCTGCCCACAGAAAGTCAGAGTAATTAATACAGATGGAGAAGACCCCTCAGCCATGTAGCAAAGCAAATATCAACTGCTTGTCAAACATTTCCAGAGGTCACAGGTCACAGATGAGATCACATGGTGTTCAGACGTGACCTCAAGGCATGACCCTTTCCAGGGTTGACTGCTAGTTTGACTGACCTGAGAGGGGGATATTTTTAGGCCTAGATGTCCCATCAGCCTCCAGAGTGACCTAAGGTGTGAATGGGAGTGTGAATGGTTGTTTGACCTACACGTTAACCCTGAGATGAGCTGGCATCTCGTTCATCTCGCTCAAAGGCAGCTGAGACAGGCTCCAGCAACAAATGCATCATGAATCATCTATCAGTGAGATTCTCAGTCTCCATCAGCACACAATAACACACAGCGTCAGATGCTGCACCGATACGGAATGATGACCTCTGACACAGCAGCACATCACAGGAAAGAGTGCAGCTGTCTCCATAAACTGCAACGTATACAGAGTCCAGCCTGAATACAATACATATCATCATTCTTTCTCCCAGCACTTGGAATGCATAAGAAGGTTGTCTAATTCTGGTATTGTGTAAGATATCAAAAATAAATTAGAATTCCAGGATAGAGATGACACTAGATCGTTTTAGAGAGCAAAAGCCTGCAGTTCAAATCAGTCATATCAATACTCCATCATCTTGTGCATCTTTGTCTTGTGTGCCCCTTGCTCAGTGATTATCCAGGTAAATACAGAAATATAGGTACATACAGAAACATTTACATGAAGGGATATATGAAAACCTGTAAAGCAGATTTCTTTTAAAAAATTACATCTTTGTTGCGGCATCTCCAGAATATTTGTTGTGACCCTGTGGGACATCTCAGTGCCCAGGTTGAGCATCTCTGCTCTAATCTACCCTGATGGGATGAGGGAGCTGTCAGTCTACTCAAACGTCCCTGCGTGGACGCCGCTATCCTTCACCGCCCAGTCTGGACTCTGTCACTGATCTAATGGGACTGGATCGGTGACAGCTGTGAAAAGCACATGACGTCCCCTATTAAGCTCACCTGGAGGAAGGGCACAAGGATATAAAACATCATCTGGCGTCTGAACTCAGGGGTCACTCACCAGCAATGCGGAGATCACAAGCCAGGGCCAACTCCAAGCCACCTCCCAGGGCCACGCCGTCCATGGCCGCGATGGTCGGCATGGGCAGTAGAGCTGCCAGGGCATTACAACAGAGGGAAAAGGGATTACAGCTGCATAGTGGAGGACTGTTTCTGCAGCAGCATGACGGTTCTAACTGCTACCTATGCGGGTCATGAGAGATCGCAGGCCATGGACAAACAGGTCGGTCTCGGTGTTGTTCATAAGAGCCCGCTCTTTAAGATCTGCACCTACAGAATATGAAGAGCACAAAGGCAGAATACTGAATACTGAATACCTGTTATTTAGAAAAAAAGTTGTGAAGAACACTTAAAGAGCTCATACCTGCGCAGAAAACACCAGGCACCAAACTCCTGAAGATAACCACACGGACTGATTCATGGGCCAAAGTGGACACAAGCTCCATCATCTGCATACACAGGGCCATCATGGTGTGTGTGTGTGTGTGTGTGTGTGTGTGCGTGTGTGCGTGTGTATGTTTTTACCTGTGACACAAACACATGGCCCAGAGCATTTCTGGCCTTGAGTCGACACATCAACACCTCCACTATCCCTGAAAGAGAAAGAATGCCACAAAATCCATCTTTATCTGAACATTGACGGGGGATTTACTAAATGACGCAATCTTTTTAGCATTCTGTTATAATGGAGGAAAAACTGTAATCAATGAGTTGCATCTGTACCAATATAAAATGTACTAAATGCAAAACCATAAAACAGCAGCTAACAAAAACAAAGTAATCTAATATTCTAGTGAAATAGGAGAAACATTGAGAACAGAAATGCTGTCAGTTACATATTTAGATGATTTAGTAAAGTACTTTAAGAGCTTGTCCGCATGCCCAACTTTTGACAGCAACAACAGTCATTGAAAAGAAACCACTGAGACCCAAACTGTCTTTACTCTTTACTACAGCCTAGAGGAAACACGACAATACCAAAGAATAGAGGAAATGAGCAGGAATCTTAAGTGCGTTTATTCAACTTTCACACTAAACTGTTAGGTGGAGGTCATTTTTCTTTGTTATTTTACATTAATAGTAATTTTCTAGTTACAGTACAATCCTTCACTGGTTGATACCGACGTTACAGCCCTTTTAGTTTGCATGTTTAAACCAGATTTGTCGGAGTTTCTGGCCGTTCATCCTACCGTCGTCTTCCGCTTCTAAGCGCTTTAAATCCACCTCCACTGGACCCGGAGCCTCCGTGTGCTGTGCGCGGCCGTAAGGCGTCAGAGAGCGGCCCATGCTGCTGAGCAGGCCCGTTGCTCCCCGGAGGAGTCGACCCGGACCTCGGTTGTGCGTTTCCTGAATTATCCTGGCACCCAGGCACCGAGACGACGAGCACCACCGTCCCGCCACCCTGTGAATCAGCGCTGCCATGTCTGCTGTTTACGTTATTTCCAATTATTAAAAAAAAAAAATATCAGCTAAGTAAAGTTCCAGGAAGTTTTACACATACGTCTTCCTGTGAATAGAACCGCTCAACTTTAAAGGTCTAAGGTCTGTTTTTTTAAGGAACACCAGAGAGCTGCTTCATTTTTTGGAGGAAATTTGCTCAGAAAAAAAATACTATTTTTAAAATTTCACAGTGATGTGACTGCAACTAAAACTCCATCATGTCCAAATGTAATCTT
Source organism: Pao palembangensis (assembly GCA_015343265.1). Taxonomy (NCBI): domain Eukaryota; kingdom Metazoa; phylum Chordata; class Actinopteri; order Tetraodontiformes; family Tetraodontidae; genus Pao; species Pao palembangensis. The sequence goes on along the minus strand of CM027082.1, from coordinate 20,943,537 downwards.
CCGTCCCAAACTTTGACAACGAGTTCCGCACAGCTGACTTTACCAGAACAACCCTTTCATTTGGAGATAAAGTATGGTGCCCTTTAAATAAAATTTTAGATTTTTTTTTTCCTCAAGAAATGTGAAAGTTGGAACCTGTTTTCATGTGAATTCTGACGAGCCGTTTCCGCAGGGAGGAGGAGGCGTGGTCAAGGTCGGTTGTGTGGTGCAAATATTATTTCATTCACATGATTTCATTCTAAATAATACCTAATTATGACGTATACACTAGGAAGACTTATAGATGTATTATAAAACAGTTTACTCCATCGTTTCATTTGTGTTTTTCTTCAAAAAGAGATTGAAGGTTTGATTCCTGCAATCTGTTTTCTCGTCACTAGATGCCTCCAAATCTTACAGACTGCAACCTTTACTAAAGAAAAAGCTCAAGGGAAAGTTTAACCGCTCTAATTTACTTTTAATGGATTTCATGTAAAGAATGCTGATAATGCGTTTATAAATTTTCTGATGTCAAGGCTTGGTTGCCCCGAGGAGTAATGTTCTCGAAACGATCCACGTTGTTGCCAGAAATTGTTCCCCAGCAAGTAACAAAAAAGACAAACACACAAACACAGACAAAGTGTGTTCCTGCGGTCAGGTTTTCCGTCGGGCTGCGTGCGTCTAATCTGACCATGTATTATTAAGCAGCTCTTTTACACGTTATGCAATTCCACAGCCAGACTGGGACTGACTGCACAACCAGGTGATGAGAGCGAGATCCATGCATTCTGCAACATTAATAAGCCTCCATAGTTACCTGCAATTTAAAAGTCAATATGAATTTGCTTAAGAAAGTGTGAAATACATCTTACTTATGTGTTTAAATGGAAATGATGATGAGTCATAATCACTTATGATGAGGTGAGTGTAGGTGGCTGCAGAAAGAAAGAAAAAGAAAGAAAGGCAGGCTCTTTCTGGACAGGAACTGGCAGTTCCAGTGCAACGTCTGTCTGCCAGGTTTAAGTTCCTCCTGCGCGCCCTGACATGGGAAGCTGATGGTGGGTGACACCCTTTGAGTGTGCAGACAAAAACTGAGTCTGATGGGCTGTGACGGACACAGCCAGTCTGACCCTGGACAGGAAGTGCAGAGAAAAAAAGAAAAATCACCACTGTGTCTGCAGCACCACTCCCACACTTGTGTGGACGCACTGACATTTCCTATCAGCCGTCAGAGGAACGTCACGTTTCGCTGTGCAGCGCTTCCCTTCCGGGTCTGCAGGGGTCAACCTTGTATCAAAGGGTTAAAAGGGGCCGTGACGAGCCCTCTCTGCTTGTTGCAGTCACAAAAACATGAACTGGTCTCCCTCTCCCTCCTTTAGTTCCTGCAGCAGGTAACACAAGCAGGAATTGGAATCACGTGAAGACAGAGACAATCACCCAGCCTCAGAGCTCACGGTGAAGTTCAGACAGGCCTGGTGCCAACCGTGAGTCAGGGAACAGCATCCTCTTACTGCCTCTGTCTGTCAACAGTCAGACAGTGTGGCATTCTGCTCGTGGCGTGCACAGTGTGTGCGTCTGTGTGTGTGTATTTTGTGTCAGATCACACGTGTACAATAACGCATATTAACTCCCTTTAATAAACCCACAGCAGTTGTAAACAGTGCTGTTGGTTTGGTTTGATGGTTAAGGTGCTGGTGAGCAGACGTGAAAGGAAACTAAACACAGTTATTCAAGTACACGTGGCTTCTGCTCAGGTTGTCACCACGTCACTTTGTTTTTTTAATACACACTCACAGATGTAACTAGTTGTTGATGGAGGTGTGTTAATCCAATTAATCATAATCAGAAAACTGCTGTTGTCTGATAATTCATACCACATTATGTTGTTTATATGATCACTTGAAGAATCTGATAACTCCAGAAATTGGATAATGATTGGACTTTCATGGTCAGATTCTGACTTTTTTCATCAGTCGCTTTTAAAAACAGGGAAAGAATGAATTCTGAGGAAAAAATACAGATACAGCATTTGTTGACAGGGGGAACATGCTGTTCCCTGTATCACCAATGCAACATTATAAAGTTGCAGACACTCAAACACACACACACACACACACACACACACACCACTGCAAGTCGACACCATTCTGAGCAGTCGGGAGGAGAGTTGCATTAATGATTCTGATTGTTTCAGCGGGACACTTATCCATGAACATGATCCAGCGTCGGGAGAGCACAGACGGACAAACAGAATGCAGTATTGATCGCCAAGGTTCATTTTCTTCCAGAACAGTTTTCCTTTCAATCAGCTCCACCAGCTGAAACGGTGGCTGCTGCCACGCTTTAGCCGTCCTGATTATTGGCTGTTGTTTTGTTGTTTGGAGCGGAAACGTCACAAAATACTCAACCTTTTTTTGCAACACAAGACAGAATAAAACCAAAGCTTGGCTCTGTCTCCTTCACGAGGACCCCACGATGAGGTGCACACTGATGAACTGGATCAGGATGAGGCCGTAGATGACATCCTTCAGGAATGAAAGTGTGTGTGACTTCCCCCGAGTGTTTACTCACTCTTTATCAATGAGAGCAGATGTTCCAATCTAATTAAAATCTCCCGTGTAGTTTGCTGTTGCTCTCGTGCTGCACACATAATAACTTCTTTAAGTGCAGACAGTTGTGTTTTCCCTTTATTTCAAGGTCAGGCTCTGATTTGGGACTTTTCGTCACCGTTCACTTGTCGCTGGACCGTAAAAGATTGGGTTTATTTCACAAAAAAAAAAGAAAGAAAGTATTGATTTTTCTCTGTTTTTCTACAACTGTTCCAGCCATGGATCAATGACTTTCTTACGATGTGAAAGAAAGACAAGAAATATGTTTTATGTTGAAACACTGACAGAAAAAATGATTCAGTGGCTGTATGAATCAGTGAGCTGCACAGATATCTTGCCTCAATAGGAATTTTAGCTCGTCCTACAGAACGAATAGAATATATATTTAATCTGTTTCCACTACAGCTGCACATTAAATAAATTAAATAAATTTCATTTCCCGTTTTTACACTTATAGTCTACTGTTCAGTCCTTGTTTTGTCTGAAAGAATGTAGTCGTTTTGAAAACGGGGCCTCAACAAAAGAAAATGTGCTAAAAACAAAAGGGGAAAAAAATGAATAGACGTGCAAACGAAGGCCAAGTTATTGTATTGGCCCTAATCTTCAGTGGGACAGAATGAGCAGAAATTAGCCACTGTGCCACGCGAGATAAAGCCCGTTCAATCTGTGCATGGCTCAGAGGCTGCTGCTCGCGGTGAAGATTATGACTGACTTGCTTTTTACGCACGCACGCACACACGCACACGGGCACTCGCAAAGAATACAGGATTTTTTTCTCCTTCCAGGAAAGGTTTGGCACCAGGGTCTGGCTTTGTAAAGAGGGCAACACCTGGTGACGTCAAATTGAAGATCTCATCACGGAGACCACCCCCCCACCCCCATCTCAGTCACACGCGCTTAGCACGTCTGTGCACGCAGAGGTGCGCGGATGGAGAGGCAGAGAGATTGAGCGCAAAGTCTGGAGCGTAGCGCAGAGCCACGGCAGCCTCACACTGAGAGGAGTGGAGGCTTCCACCCACTTTGCATCGCGCTCCGCAGAGAACATCGTCTGTCTGCTGGGCAGTGATGCCCCACAGCACCCCCGCACGCTCAGGACGAGCACGGTCAAGGACACGCGCCAGTCGGGCCGTCTCAGCGGGGATGTTCTGAGGAGTCTACGCGCTGAAGTCTGGATCCGCGCAAGTCGGGTTATTTGTTTGGAAAGTAAGTAACGCACTTTTTGGGGGGGCAACAACAAATCCACAAAGATGAGTCACCAAGAGGGTGATGGACTGTGTTTACTGGTTTGTTGGGCTTCTCATACGCGATCAAGCTGGGAAAATTGCGATCTTCACCCCCAGAGCGAGTGAGTGTCCCTCGGTCACCTTCTGAAGCGACGTCTTTTCTCGTCGTGCGTGGCGCGCCAGAGTGCATGTGTTAGTGACAGACTGGTTGTATTCTTTTTGACAGACAGGGGAAGGAAGTGTGGAGATAAACAGCAGTCAGTGGTTCATTCATCGACAGTCGGATATTCAGAGCAGCCATCTCGCCTCGCACAGCGTCTCAGACCCATGCAGGATGTCCGGAGCGTGCCGGGGAGTCCTGGTCCAGCTCAGCCCGAGTTCATGACGCTCCGGGCAGCCTCGTCATGCGTCTCCTGTCTGAGCCCAGTGCCCAGTCGCTCCGGCTTCTCTTTTTCTTTATCTTCGTGATGGGGGTAACCCCCTCCCCGGCTCTGACAGCCGGCTGCCCAGACAGATGCGTCTGCGACGACCAGCTGGTGGTCCAGTGCGCCGGGCAGGAGCTCACCTTGTTCCCCAACGACCTGCCCCTGGCAACCCGGCAGCTCATCATCTCCAACAACCGCATCGTGGACCTTCCTGCCCTGCAGCTCAACTACCTGTCTGATCTGGTCTACCTGGACTGCAGCAATAACTCTCTGACTGAGATCTCCGAGTCTACTTTTGGCAATCTCCGGAAGCTCGCCTACCTGGACTTGTCTTTCAACACCCTGCTGCAGATTGAAGACCGGACTTTTGGACCCCTGGCATCTTTGGTGATGCTCCGGCTGACAGATAACCCGAGCCTAGGGGAGATCCACCCGGATGCCTTCTCGGAGAACATCGCTCTGCAGGTGCTGGATGTGAGCCGGAACAACCTGACAGCCCTCAACATCAGCAGCCTGATCGCGCTGCCCGCTCTGCGGTCTTTGGGGCTGAGTGGGAACCCCTGGAGCTGCGACTGTGACACGGAGGACCTCTGCCTGTGGGTGCAGATAGAGGGCTACAAGTTTCAAGGTGAGGATAAAGAAAACACATCATTTTCTAAACTGAGAACATGTTTTACATGTTAAAAGACAAATTCAAGTTTTTTGAGAAGGACTAAGACGTATTCTGCATCCACTCAGATTCAGATGCAGCAGTTTTTACAAACTAGTTTGTCTGGTTCGAAGCTTCATGCTGGCCACTTTCCTCTTAAGGGCTAAAGACTTTATTTGTTATTGCCGCATCAGCTCATTTAGATGAATCTAATTGGGGCATTTTAGTCCCCTGTGGTGGGCCATGTCCTGAGTTATTCCAGTGCCTTTATTGTGAGGTCGTGTTCACACGTGTGCGTTACTCTCTCGCTGCAGCAACGCTATCCCTGTTGCCAACCCTAACCTTAACCCTCTCTGTGAGACACGTGGTGACGCTGATGTAATGGTTTGACCTCAGAGACACAGAGCAACCTGAGGATTCACTTCTCCGGCTCCGCGAGCTGCCTGTAATGTCTCAATTACCCCAACACACATCACGTTACCACCAGCAAATCAGCAGTTTGGTGATATGGTTACCTGGAAAGCGACAGCCGGCCAAGCTGACCACCATTTAATCGGTGAGGTATATTGAATTAGAAGAACCCCAGAAACCCACAGATGACGTGCTGTGCAACCTTCTCCTGGGGGGTGGAAGGGGAGGGGGGTGTTCAGGCCCAGAGGGTCTCAGCTTGTAAATGTTAATTGAGCCTGGCTTATACGGGCAGACCCGGTGAGGCCTTGCAACAATAATAGCCGTCAGCGTTGATCCCATTGATCTCACAGCATCGTCCCTCTGGGTCCTGAAGGCTGAGATAATGATGAAACGATGACTGTGTCCTTTTCGAACCAGCCCCTCCCACACACACATACACGCACAGACACACACACACACACACACACACACACACACACACAGAGTTGTGCACTGATGTGTCCGCTGTCATGTATTTTGGTCCTTCATTCCAGAGGGTAAATGATTGCCCTCGACGAACAGAAGCACTTTTTCTCCCAGTAAGTACAACACATGTTTGTATGCATACGTGTGCATGAAAGTGACTCACTTAACTCAAGTGTGTGTGAGTCAGTGTACACGCCGGAGGTGATAGGACAGCCTAAGACCACGGTTAGTGGGAAGCAGGAATGAGCCAGATGAGAAAGTGCACCATGCAGGATCCAGTGTTATCTAACTTCTCTCAGGCACATTTTAAAAGCAAAGCACATTCCTGTAGATGGAATCTGAGAAAAAAGCTGGATATTGACATAAAATAGTTATTACTGGGACCCAGATTACGCACACGCTCCATGACATATATAAAGATGCACAACAGCGTGGATAAACAAGCACACATATGCAGCGTGAATGGGGTCAGGAGGGCATGTACACGTCTACTGTGTGACCCTCTTCTTGTGAATGAAGTGTGTTTTCGTGTGCGCGACACAACCCAGAGGAGCACTCTCAGTGCTGATTGTGTTAATTTGTGGTAGAGCAGATGTAATAAAGCGTCTGTGGCCGATTGTCGTATTTCTGTTTTGGATTGTGCTGCTGCCAGCTTGTCTCAGGGAAATCTTTCTCATTCCTCTGCGAGTTTCTGTTCCGCGGGTGAATTATTGATTTGACATCTCCCAGATGACCACCAAGGTCAAACTGTGGCTTCCACGAAACTGTAAAACTGATGCGCGTCCATACAGGGCAACCAAGAGCGAGCGTGTAAGAACAGACAGAGTTGGTTTTATATACATTCACACAAGATCAGAAAATGAAAATATTCTGAAGGACAATCCCACTGAAGGTCACTGAGCTGACTGGTGGCATGTTTCTTCATGCACTGGTGCTGATTTATAGAGGGCACAATCAGTAAAGTGCAAATAACATAAAATGACTCCCAGGAGAACATTTTAAACTGTCAATAATTAACTACCGGTAGTTCAAAAATGTAAAGAAAAAAACTAGAGGAAATATAAAAGAAAGTGAGCTGAATCAAGTGATGTTAGGATAAAATACACCAAATGATTTAAGTACAATTCACTTCCAGAGTAAAGAACCAAAGCAAAATACCACAAATTTATGGTAAAATGGCTATTAAAACGTTTCAAAAGATAAACTCAGGTCTTGTGTGTTTGGTGATGTTTGTACATTCAACATGGCTGAATTCTGTCTTGGAAAGGTGAGTTATTCAGAGTCCATTCTGTTTGTTGTCAGTGGGATTTAGTGAGTTGTGCAACTATACTTGGTCATATCTTATGACTGAATTAGTCTATGGTGCAGTAGGCAAGTTTATATCTGAATGTGAGCATGTGGGGCGATCAGGATAAACTGTTGCCACGTTGCTTTTTTACCCAAAACCCACCGCGGTGAGTCAGTAAACAGTCTATGGTCAAGTGTGGTTTTCCATTTATATCTTGTGAAAGGCAACACATGCTGCATTTCTGTTTTACTCTGTTTTAGCCTCTGCAGTTAGCAGCCAAAAAAAGCACCATGTGCCTCCTGCACTTCCTTCCTTGCCACTGAGACCACCGTTGTTGCCTCTACATTTACTACATGCAGTTTATTAATGTGAGATTCAATACCAGTGAAGGGCAGAGTGGGAAAGGGGCTAAAATTAATTATATCCTATGGATAAAATCAACAGAAGCAATTTTAGGACAATATAGATAGGTTTGGATAGTTTTTGCATATTTATTCCACAAACACAAGTGAATGCGTGTTTGGGAAAGTATTTCTGACTCTAGGTGGCGCCTGGAAGCCTCAGAAGCACGAGGAAAACCGCCAGGACCTAAGGCCACAGAGGGGACAAGAGTTAAATATTCATAGAAAGAGAAAAGGGTCCACAGCTTTCGAGAGATGAAGACCGAAACAAAAGACATCTGGCTGACCTTTAATACAAGTCCATTCTGGAATACCTCAGAGATGAGAGAAGAGGCAACGTGAGGCTGGAAACTCTCCTGAACACATGAAGGTGGCCTTCGCAACAGAGATCAACAGAAAACAACAGGACCGCATTGAAGGAGTTACCGATCATCTGTGCTCCAGATCTGTCTGTCAAACCCATTAAAACATTCATCATGACGAGCAGACATGGATTGAATTCAGAACAGGTAGATGATACATTATTTATCAGCTGGAACAATTCCTCAGACCCATCTGGTGTGGAAAGGCGTATCAAATTCCACCGGCCTACTTGTGTGCTGTAGCCTGCATGGCTCTGTGTGTGTGTGTGTGTGTGTGTGTGTGTGTGTGTGTGTGTGTATGCTCCAAACCAAGATTGATGCTGCATGGGTGTGGGTGTGTTTGTGATCACCTGTGGCGTCCAGGTAGCTCAGCCGGGTGAGTCTGCACTGGCGGAGGACTCTGGGTGAGCTCGCATCTGAAAGCAAAGCCTGAGAGGAAAGAGGGAGAAAAGTGGGAGAGAGACGGAGGAGAGTGTGAAGATGACTGAGCAGAACTGAGAGGAACTCAAGGACATGGATGAAGAAGCAGAAGATGGAAACGGAGTGATAAAGGCTGAAGGAGAGGCAGGAAAGGAGAAAAACCGCTAACGTTCCAGAGAGGAAAGGAAAGTGGGAGGTGATTGAGCCTGATAAGAAGAGTGAAAATCAGAGAGAGAGAGAGAGAGAGAGAACTGCTATCTGACCTTCACTCTATCTGCCAGGGAAAGAATGGATCATATAGAGAAAAAAAATCATGGAAAAGAGGATGGCGGTAATCTGACTAATACCGTTTTTTTGAGAGGAGTGAGAAGGCGGCTGTTATTCCGCCCTGGTGGATGTGATGGAAGAAAGGTCGGCTATTCTCAGTCGTGGCCGACCCCAGTATGATGTGGTTAACTGGATAAACTCTGAAGACTGGAGCTTCATTACGAGAGAAAGGCTCACCAAGTTAAATGTTATATTTCAACAAGCGTTTAACCCTGAGGTTTATCTGGGATACACATCTCAATCCAACAAACACGTCTCCATAGCGAGATTCTCTCCGTTTGAGACAGATTTCCTGTTGCTGCTTCAGTGATGTGAGGCAATGGGATGACTGTGTTCTGCAGAGCTAAACTTAGATGTTCTGAGGACTGTTTTGCGTCTCATACCTCACTCCCGATGTCAGCTGCTATCATCTCCAGAGTAACTGCACTTGCTGGATGTGCATTGTCTTTGCGAGCGTTCCTTTGATTGCTGCCTTCCTGCGTCAGTCTCTGCTATTTCACTGTGGCGTGCTTAAAATCCGGCCGAGATGAAAATCGAATTTTTGACCCTGGTAAAAATAAAGTTGGACCCTGATGAGGGATCGAGCGATCTTACGAAATAAGTGGAGTTCCACCTCCATGTCTCCATGCCAAAGACGCCGTTCCAGATCGGTTTTGTATCTTGACCTCTGACAACGTTTGTGAGGATTACAAACAATATATCAAATATATTGCTTAGATACAGCTTCCACCGAGGGTCAGAGGTCAAGGTCATCCACAAGTAAAGAGACAGAGATGCTGCAGACTCAAGTAGTGAACACACAGGATGCAGAAGATGACAGCTACCAGTATGGCCTGGTTAAGCGCTCGCAGATGATACTTGTATCTACATAAGTACACACACTTTCACCTCCCCCTACGAGGACATCCATGATTACCATACGCATTTGCATAATTAATCTCCTTATAGAGAGCTCTGGACCAGTTTTTTGCCTCGAAGGTTAATCCCTCACACCTCTGATCACCAGTGTGTAATCTGCTTTACGTTCCTGCACGTATATGAAACGTACAAATCCCGCTGGTTAGTCCCAAGGCGTGGATGGGCGTGTTTCACATTGACAGCGTAGTTTGGAAAGCCTGAGGGCGGAGGAAGGAGCGGCGGGAAAGCCGAGTGAAGTTAAAAAAAAAAAAAAAAAAGAGGTAGCAATGTTTCCATCTCACCCCAACAACAGCTCCTCCTCCAGGGAGGTGATGGGCCTGGAAACCGTCCAGCTGATGATTTGACACGGCGACCAAATCACACTACTGCAGCGGCAACTTACACTCTCTCTCTCACACACACACACACACACACACACACACACACACACACACACACACACACACACACACACACACACATTTTGAACAAACAGAAACAACATTCAGGTCCTAACTTTTGAAACTCTCTGCTCGTCTGCATTCTTCAGCGCTATTTTTGTCCTCTGGCCTGTGGCGTGTCACAAAGCTGCGGGGCTTTGTCTGCGGTCAGCGGCATGCTTCGCACCACAGCCTGTGGTGTCACACCAATATCACTGACCACAAAATTAGCATAACATGGTGACACCATCCCAGTGCAGAGCAGAAACAAGACGGTCTGGCTCTGGCTGTCGTGCGGTGCATCCTCCAGTTTGGAGAGAGGCCAGCAACCAGATAAGAGTGTGAGAGTGCAGCAGGAAATGCCTGATTCCATCTAGCGTTTCAAAAAAATTGCAATCCTTCTGGGGATTGTATACGGGAGGAGCTTGGGGTAAAAAGTGAAAATAGTAATTAACTGAGATGAACGTCTCCTGAGATGGAGACTAACACCGCTGACAAACAGGAACCACACAGAGACAATGAGACAGATCCTTTTCTTAGTTTGAGGAAACACAGTTCACATTGCTGCTTCTCAGGACAAACCTCCTCAGAGTGTCTCTAACCCAGAAGGAAGGGCGCTGACTGAAAGATCCATCCGTCTGACGCTTTACATGCTTCTGTTAACTTTTAGCACATGCAGCACATAGTCCAGAACCAGAGGACAGAGGAAACACTGGTGAGACCCCAGGGGACCTGTTAGCTGCTGTGGTTTTAGCTGACAGTGCATCAGCTGAATGGCAGCCTCACTGCTGCACACACACACACACGCACACACACACACACACACGTGTGTGTGTGTGTGTGCGTGTGTTAAGAAGGAGGATGCGACTGAGTTTACAGAGGTTGCTAGCTCACAGATGGTGACAAAGTGACTAAGGGATGACGATGCGAGTTCATGGGATAGAGAAAGAAAGAAAGAAAGAAAGAAAGAAAGAAAGAAAGAAAGAAAGAAAGAAAGAAAAAGTGATCAGTAACAAAAACAAAAAATATTCATTATTGAAGTCCATGATGAAAATTAATGATTAACTGCATGTTTTCCCTGGGCCACATGCAGGTGGAGGTTCTGGTCCATCCTCACAGTGAAGCTGTCCCTCCAATAGTCCAAAGTCTCCTGCTCGACTTCCTGATAAACCAAGGAGTGCAGCACATGTGTCTCGGACATGTGACATGTCCGAGACACATTTGGATGTTGTCTCGGCAGGTTACATTTGGATGGCAGGGCAGCAGCAGCCTCCGTGTCCCTTCAGGCCTGAGACAACGTCCCCTACAGGAGCAGTCATTAAGTATTGATCAAGAATCTTATCAAACCCCTGCAGAAATGTTTTCCTCCACAGCCTTGTGAAAACAAGCTTCCAAGTGTGTGTTTTCAAGCCTTCCGGACAGAAAGCTCTAATAATCACACACCATTTCGGAGGCTTATCTTGGGGTTACACTGATTACGTAAAGCTTCTGATCTCCTTATAAGTACCAATACACCTTTACCATACTCTACCACTAATGTCAAGTTTGGGCTACGGTCTTCTCCCAGAGAGCATTTTAAAGCTCTGGCTTGTGAAGAAGAAAGCCAGATCTTGTCTCATGATTGAGATAATCTTTCTGCTATTACTCACCTCCATGTTCAGACCTTTGACCTTCTAAGCAGACAGATGCTGTTTAATTACCATTAACAGCAATAATCCATCAGCAGCCTTCTGCTTAAAACAATAAATATAACCTCTGGTATTTTAGCAGAATGACCTTGAAAATTCCAGAGAGAATGACAGAGAGAGAGAGAGAAAGAGAGAAGGGGAGGCAGTTATTGGAATTGAAGATGTCTCCAGTTTTTCAAAACCAGGAAAATGACCTTTGACCTCTCATACAAATGAATGCTATTGGTCTCTGTCAGCTCTTCTGTTTTTAGACTGCATCCCTCTCCTCCTCTGAAGGCACCTTTTGCTTCTCCCCTTGTTTACCTTTTCTTCTGACTATTCTTCTGTCTTGTGTGCTGTTTCTTATTTTCCCTTCACCCCTTCCTCGCGACTAGTCTTATCGCTTCCTGTAAACGCAATTAAGCAGTCAGGGAAGGTGGGAGCAAAGGAACATGGGAATTAGTCGTGCTTGTAAAGAGAGATGGTCTGATAGAGATTAACAACACGTGCTACATCCTGCTCTCCTCCTGCCGATCGGACTGTTAGATAAAGCATGAGCCGCTCTCCTCCACTTAACACTGTGTTTGTGCTAATGAATATACGCGAGGGTACTGTATACGCTAATCCTACTCATCCACTGTCACATAAAATATGCAGCAGGGGAGGGAAGCCACTACTGAGTTGTTTCTCAGCCTCAGTTCTAACCAGTTTTTGCAACTGACCCTGACCTTTGACCTCTTGCGTGTCACAAACTTCTAATAACAATAATTGTACAGGGTTGAAACTGTTCATGGTCATCAGTGCAGATTAGCATACTCCTCATTATTAGCTGCAGATGTGTTCCCAGTGAAAACTCTCTTCTCCTTATCTGGCTGTCGAACGATGTGTGTATAATGATGAACGGGAGGGTGTGTGTGTGTGTGTGTGTGTGTGTTTCTTTTTATAATGGTCTTTTACAGAATGGCACTCAAGAACACTTTATCTAGAATGCAGGTAAATCAGCACACGCAGAGAAATCAAAGCCCTGAAGGGTATTTACACACTGTGTGTGTGTGTGTATGTGTGTGTGTGTGTGTGTGTGTCTGGGTGGGGGGGCTGACATGTCAGAGGCTTGCAGTCAAGTCTTGCCACCGTCCGTGTGTGTGTGCAGCATATCAATGATGCCCTGTCCTAGACATCGAAGCCCCTCTTTAAACAGGAGGGTTATCGCTAGCACCACAATCACAAAGGTTATCTTTGTTAGCAACCATTTCTGTCTTCTGGTCTTTGGCTGGGGATGTCAATTTAGATCAATCCTGTCACTCTGCCCGATGCAAATATTAAAGTCGGGTTGTCTCGTACTAGAATAGGAGCAGTATTTGACAACAGCTACCTCTGAAGGTCATCGGGTTATTAACGTAAATTACAAATTTTGCATTTTAGATAAATGTTTGCAGACCTTTATATTGTTATGATGGTCGTCTGTCGCTGAGAGGCGCCCCCTTGTGTTTGAAAATAGCTACATTCAAGTGAATCTTGCAGCCACCATAAATATATTTATTAACAATGTAAAATATTTTTAATATTTCTCTGTAATGATCTCACACTGTTAAGAAATTTGATTGGGATTTGAGCAAAAATGTATTCTGGTCACAGAAAGTCCAATCGAGATGTTTAGAAGTGAAGAACCTTCATCCTCCCAGATGATAGCTGAAACGTCTTCAACCAAGGGAGTAGAAGTCCGGTCACGCGGGAATGAAGGAGCCTGTTATAGTTTTGAACTGATTACCAATAAGAACCTGTGGAGTCTGCTGGAGGAACTATTCAAGGAATCAACGACTGTAGTTGGACTGCACTCGTGTGAGGCGTGACATTTTCAGCCTGATGCTAGTGTTGTGGATTGTTGTCAGATTAAAGATGTTTCTTTTTGACAAACTTGTGTCACATTGTTTAAAGGTTGAAAAAGGTTGAAACTTGCAGGAATTATTAGAACTGAAGCCTTCGTGATGTACACGTAGACGTGGCTGGCCTCAGTCACATGGACTAAATCCTCTGTTCTTGATTCATTTAAAGGTTCATTTTCATGAATGTCACAACTTCTGTGAGTTTCTTTGATCACAGCAGACCCACAAAAAACCCTTGAGCTATTTTAATGTGATTCCCACTCGTTTCAACAGTTTTCAAGCCCACTTTTTGTCTTTTTGTGAGGTTTTTGTGAGGCTTCCTGGTCTCATCTTCTCTTCATTAATTCTCCTCTTTTATTCCTCCCCTTCTCTTCACCTGCAGATGAGGGTCAGACGGTCTGCCACGGTCCCCCTGAGCTGGCAGGCCAGCGGCTGGCGGAGGTCGGCATGCAGCTGCGAGCAGACTGCCACCAAGGCCTGGGTTACTGGGACTACCTTTTCTTCATCGCTATCGGCTTCGTCATCTTCTCGGCGGGCACTGTGTCGGCCTGGGTGATGGGTGTACTGATGGTCCTGTATGAACGCTACAGCAAGAGGAAGAGTGAGGAGCTCGACAGTGAGGATGAGGACAGAGGGGGGATTGGTGGAGGAGCAGGAGGAGGAGGAGAAGGAAACCAGGGAAATGGGGATCTGAGCAAGCCCAGCATGCAGGTGTGACTGGAGGAGCAACGAAAACCAGACACAATAAATAGAAGGGAGGCTCACAAGCAACCAAGAACTGTCTGATTTAAATAGCTCAGTGTGCTTATCATCATTTTGGACAGTGAGTGTGTGTGTGTGTGTATGTGTGTGTATGAGAGAGAGAGAGAGAGAGAGAGAGAGAGAGAAGTATACAGACAGCAATAAGGAAGACTATGTCTTCAGCTGTACAGGATGGCCTCTGACCTTATTGAGAGCAATAACACACACACTGACATGTGGCCGTGTGCACACACACACATACACAGACACACGCACACACACACACACACACACACACTCAGTGTGCAAATACCCTTCAGGGCTTTGGTTTCTCTGCGTGGGCAGATGTACCTGCATTCTAGATAAAGCGCTCTTGAGTACCATTCTACAAAAGACCATTATAAAAAGTCACATTATTTAAGCCACACACACACACACACACACACGCACAGACATCCACACACACACACACCCCCTCCCACTCATCATTATACACAAATCTTTCGACAGCTGCAGCCAGATAAGGAGATGATAGATGCACACACAGATGCACACTGCATCACTGCACATCACATGGTCCTGCGGGTCACAAAGAGAGTGATGCCTTATCTCTGACACAATAAAAGCAAAGATGTATTTCAGTCTTTAATGTGATTTTCCTGATTGCCTTAAGTCAGATGAGCGAGAAGATGCCTCTGTCATTGTCCAGAAACGGCCGGGTCACGATGAAAACTCGGAATGTACCTGTTAAAGAACGAGCCACATCTCCAACCGTCACAGACTGGAGATGGGCTTCAGCTGCTGGTGGGATGAACCCTGCGTTCATCCTCTGGTACTTTCTCGGGTTTGTTTGTTTTTTTTCCCATCATGGGTGAATGTTTTGCCATGTGTCAGGCAGGCGCATGGGAAGCCCCACCACACTCTGAATGAAGGCCTCAGAGTATTGATTGACAGTTTGTGCCGATGACTTATCAGGGACGAGAAAACTGTGTGCATGTGCCGCAGGTTTTACACTAGCTAATGCATTTAAGGGAGGCCACTTGCTGACAGGAAAACTCATGAGAGAACATTTACATGGCAACTTATCAGTCCTCTAAAAACCTTTTTTCCCCCCTGCTGTGCAGTGGTTTTGGCATCAGTGGTTAGGGTTAGGGTTGTCATGAGTGGCAACCCTTTTAAGTGTGGTTACCAGCACAACGACTTACTTCAGAAAATAGGTTTCTGTTCAGAAGTCCTGGAAATTGACAGTTTTCCACCTCAGCGCTGCAAAATGTCAGCTGTAGATGTACTTTTCCACGTACCTCCTCCTCCAGTTTCTACCCCTGTCAAATGGGGCACCATCACTGTCGCACTATGAAACTTATTTTCTCCTCAGTGTTGCGGTCTAGTCTTTACACACACTGCGGGTGACAGATCAGTGTTCACGTGCGAGTTCATGCATGCGTGACTGTCTGGTAAAGTGGGCCACGGCGATCACAGAGCATCTCCGTTAACAAGCAATTCATGGGCCCGGACTGATCCAGGTCCTTCCCGCTCCACTTCCCTCCCTGTTCATCATGGGATTGAGATCTCAAACAAGGAACTGGTGGTAGAGGTGGTGTGGAGAAAGAGCTGGGGTGGTCGCTACCGCAACCAGCAACTGATCCCAGTTCATCCGAAGCGTTGAAATGTCTCTTAAACTAAACGAAAGCTCCAGTTTAGTAGACATGGTTCAAGAACAATTGTCCTAGCAGAATGTGTGTGTGTGTGTGTTTATAGGATTTGCAGCTTGGTTTAAGATGATGACAGGAGAGTCTTTACTATGGGAAGTTAATTTGTAATCAAATGGTATCACAGCAATGCTTGATGAAGCACATCTTTAAAACACACCTACGATAAATCTCAAGGGCAAAGTCGAGCTAAAGTCAATGCGTGAGATCATTAACGCTCCTGTTTTTGTGTCTTGCCACGCACCGCCGCATCCCCTTTCCGCCCCCATGCCACCTCCTTTCAGCAATCTGACACTGTCATCAGTTTTTATATGGTGCAGATACGCACACAGACCTGGACCAGCAAATGATCTCCCCAATGTGTAGTTATCACATCAGGGACTCGAGGGGGGTTTCTGACGATGTGCAGGTTGCAGACGTCAATCATTCTTACTTTTCCTTATGTTCATAAGAAGATGGCATGCAGCCCTATGGCCTCGCACAGCCGCAGTCCGCACCAGCACGACTCGAATAGGCACAACTTCCTGTTTGCAACAAGAGGCTATTATGAGTGTGGGTTTGGTTTATGCTGTGACACATGAAGAGCTGTTTAAGAGACAGTTGTAGGTCAGGACATTCGCTGTGCATGTGTGTGTGGGGGGCACAGCACAGATCTCAATCTCACTTGACAGTGTGTGTGTGTGTCTGTGTGTGTGCATGCATGCATTCAATAACTCGGTTAATATATTGTTTATTCTGCGTATTTCCCTGTTAGTTTCTCTAGTTTTGTAATAAGAAGCAATAAAGAGTAGCATTATGATAATAAATGGAGTTCGACACTGGAAGATGTGAGTCACACTGTTTCAAAAACAGGAATTAGTTAGTTAGTTAGTTAGTCAGTTAATGTCAAAAGCCTGAAATCTCATTTCATCTCGTAACCATATGTACTAACTTCGCCAGACACTTTTTGTGTTTTACATTTTGTAACATTGCCTTATAAATTGTCTCAGAGCACAAAGGATCATCAATAAAGTGTTCCATCCACCCAGCATAACTTATCTCAAAGAAGACACTCCGCTAAGATGACAGCTGGCACATACCTGAGGAGGTTTAATGTGAATTATATTTCACCATCTTCCTCGTTTAAACATCATTTGCTGGTTTGCTTGTTTTCAGAGCTTTAGTTTGGATGCCGTCACACTAGCACACTGTAAGGAGTCAGTCCGAATATAATCACTGTTAATCTTACTTAACGGAGCTAAGAATCCATGATTTTGTGCGCATTGTTACTAGTTCTTGGAAAATGTTGCAGATAGGATTGCTGTTCTGCTGTCGTCAGTGCTTCGGTTTAAGGCAGCTGAGCCTGAGGATTTTTTGCTCTTTTGAGTGGGAGGTGTAGGAAAAATCTCAAGAAAATGCAGCTGCTTCTACATCTCTGACTGGAGGGGCTCGCTGCTCCCTGGGTTTGACTGACAGTCAGCCTGACTAAACGCTGTAGCCAACAAGTCCTGCGCAGACAACGTGTTCACATCATTGCTGACAACCAAAAGTGACAGCTGAGTGTGTTTACACGCTTTTAACGTGACACGGATGCTCACACTGTACACTCTTTTATGCAAACTACCAGCTGTGCTGATTAGAATGAGTTTTTATTTCAACAGCAACCAACTACTGCCAGCTTGGCTGTCTCAAAAACAGGCCTCTCTCTCTCACCTGGTAAACTTTTTCCCCTCCACCTGTCCCTTCACTACGCTCCCTGCTTGGCTCATGCTGTCCTTGCCTTTCTTTCCGCTCTCCATTCATTCGGTCTAGTAGTGCTGCCAAAAACGCAGCCACTCCACTGGCAACGAGGGCCCTCTAATCCCTCGCTCGGCCCTGGAACCTCAGTGCCGCTGGATCTCACTGCTTTGGCGCTACTGGAGAGGAGTGATAGCAGCCAGACGGATGGAAATGTAATGGGGAGCGGACAAAAAAAACAAAAAGGCTACGATTGTAACAGCAATGCTGGACGCAAAACCATCACCGCCCACACAGCCGTTGTCGTGCGTGCCTGTGTTCAGTTTTGGAGCTGATCTTAGTGCTCTGAAGGCGATGTTGGAGCATGAGCACAAAGCTCAGAGGCCGTCTAATGCAATAAGTCAATATTACAACCCATCACTGCACAAACACACACACACACACACACGTACAGCCTTCCAGAGTGTTGATGTTTAGTCCTTCCTCCTTAAACCAGTTTGTGTGTGTGGAGTTATTTCCTGGATGCCATTACCAGCTGCAGATGTGCGCTAATATGTCTTAACAGAGATCTCACTCATGTTTTTTTTTTTTTTTTTAATGTTTGGTTATGAATTCTTTTTAAAAACAGCTGATCAAAAGTCAAAGTCCACAAGTGTTGGCGCATCACTTTCACTGAGACCCCAGTTTAAGAGCTTCCACATAAACACACACTAACTGAATATGAGACTGTGGGCGGGTGGGGGGGGAAGACTCCCTCTGCTCGCTCAGTGACGTTGACATGTGGACATGTGGGACGAGGACAACAGCAAGCCAGATGGCTGTTCCGTGAAAACAAACACACCGTGATGGCCATGCTATCCGCTACAAGAGGGGGCTTAAAGGGAACTAGTGCAGATTTCTAAGATTTGTTTAATTTTCCCTGTGGTAAAAGTAAAACCTGAGCAAGTTTCAGTTGTAGATTAAAGCTGAGTGGTGAGTGTGGAGCTGTGGTCAATCAAAACGGACACAATTTTAAAAGATCATCTCATCTGATTCAGAATTAACCAGGAGAGGTGAGGAAGAACATGCATTAGTTCTAACATTAAAACTATGACTTTGAGAGGTGGGGAGATATGGAGAGGTCAGAGGTCACAAGCCCTGATGGTGACAGATGCTTCATAAAGAAACCGCTTTTCTATTGATGAGAATCTCACCATGAGCACTCACACAAACAAGATCATGAGCAACGATGCACCTGAGGGTCTCTGACCTACATTATATCAGGCATCTCTCTCTCTCACACACACACACACACACACACACACACACACACACACACACGCACACGCAAACAAAGACAGACAGAGTAAGCAATGGCTTCTAATCTTAGATATTTGCAATAATTCTCCTCTTTTCCTTTATGGTTGGCTTTACACACACACACATACACACACAAAAAAAACCCACACACAATTAAGACACTATTATCATGTGAAACTTCACAGAACTCGCTTCTGTAAATCTTGCAGTCTTGGCTATTTAAAATCTGCAGTAACTTATATTAAGTACCATGTTATCTTTTACCACCATTAAAATGATAGCTATCTTTAACCAGCGTCAGTGGTTTTGCTTTATTTTGCGTTTTATTTTCTCCCGTGTTTCATATCCTAGTGGAGCACGTGGAAAAATACACCACTGGTGTCGGCATGTATGAGTATGGACGGAGGCCACAGAGGTGTGTGTACCTCTGCACCATCGTCCTGGCACCAGAGACGGGATGCAGTGATGGAGGGATGAGAGCGAAAGAGAACAGCTTCTGCACATGCACTTTTTTTCCCCGCCCAACCTTCTCCTCCCTAGTCATCTTGTCGTTGCTCACCATTCTCTTATCTCTTGTCTTCTTTTTCAGCAGAAACAGCAGTTTTACACTCCACCTCTGCCAGGACAGGTTAGAAACTGCAGCAGAGTCCACACACACACACACACACACACACACAGCAGAGTGAAGTAGTCCAACTTCTCCTCTGGAAGTGAGTTTATGTGGTGTGACAGCACAGCTAATGGTTTGTAATGTCCATGCAAGTTATGTAAAAAAGCTGAGGCCTGTTTGTGTTCGTCTCAGCCCTGCCTGGTAAACGTTGCATCACTGTGGCTGCAGGCTTCCTCTGGAAGGATGGGACTGGATGGGACTCCAGACACAGCATGCCAGTGCCGGACTGCCACGCTCGTGTCTCCGCTGCCAGCTTCGAGGAGCCTCAATCGGACCTGACAGCTCAGTGTGTCACCAGATCACGCTGACAAGCTGAGGCAGGACAACAATGGCACCTCTACAGTCGACTAAACAGGCCCCTCCCACATTTGATCGTCTGCAACTGAGCGGTGAATTTAACAACTTCCTGCCCGTCCTGTCCTGGTTTGCACTCTTCATCGCAAAGGTTTTCTTTTTTTTTTTTTTTTTTTTTTACCTGAAACAGGCAGAGATGCATGGTCCTGTCCACTATCGCCGCTGACGCAGCTGCAGGGAACAAAGCAGTGAAGGACATCTTCTTCTTCCTCTCCTGTGAACCTCAGTCCTATTTCCTGTCTAAAATGCATGAAAACATAACCAGATCCTGACAGAGGGGGTGAAGTTCCAGCTGAACATGAGGGCTGAGCCGTGTCTGAATGCAGAGTCATGAACGCAAGACATGACTTAATATTGCAATAACTCCCCGCAGAGAGCAGGGCTGCCATTAACATGTGAAGACTGTTAAAATGGAGGAACCCATCTTTGGGTGATCTCAGAGGTGAACTAAGAAAGTTAACAGTTCATGCCAATGTAGAAAAATAGAATTCCAACTAAAAAAAAGAAACTTCTATTATATCTGAAGACTGAAGGGAGAAATTAGGAGACACTGTGTGTGTGTCTAGAATGTATGGACAAATGTCCCCAGCAGATGTTTGACTCCATGACCACGACCTTCTGACCTGTCTGATGCTGGATCGCCACCACCCCCCTTGCCCACGGGGACTCAACTGTTTGAACCCAGACAGGAGCTGCTGTGTTGACCCTTGCTCTCCCACAGAAAAGCAGATTCCTGCAGCGGTTTGAGACAGGCTGAACGACCCTGTCGACTTGGCTTTGACATTCAGCAGGTTGTCAGAGGAAGCGCCTGTGCTGCACCAGCAGTGAATCAGCCTCAGATTAGTCCTCAGAATAGCTTTTCAGCTCCTCTAATAGAACTCTTCCTCTGAGACCCACAGCTCATTATCACAGGACTGCCCCCGAGGACCCCCCAACACCCATCAGCACCAGAACCCTCTCCCCACGACCTCTCCCCACAAGATGGAAACCCCCACATTTTGATCCATAACTGCATGTATTCTTTACTTGACTGATTCCGTTTCCTCCTTTCCTCCTCCTGCTTTATACTTCTCTCTCTCTCACACACACACACACGCACACACACGGCTTGTATAGCTATCTTAGTGGAGCCTGTACATGAGCTTCATTTCATTTCCACAGCACACATTTCCTAGAACACACCCCTCTGTTCCTCTCTGTCCCCTCACAAGGTGCCTCCTGTCGCCACCTTTCCCGAATTGGATGGTTCTGACGAGAATTTGCCACCTTAATCTCCGCTGTTTCCGTACTTAACCCCCCCCCCGGGGCTCCTCAGATTGGCCCTGACTGTCATACACACACACACACACACACACACACACACACACACACACACACATTGTTTCTTTAGTGCTTTAAATGAGGTCTCTCACTCTCTCTCTCTCTCTCTCTGTCTCTGTCTCTCTCATTTTCTTCACTTGATCAACTGATTTTCATGCCGGTGTGGGTCTGAAAGCATCAGCTTTGAAGACCGGCAGTGACACAGCTCCTTCAACACTTCTAAAAACTAGAAAGGAAAACTCTAATTTAACTTCCATTTATTCCTGATAGAGGTGACAGAGGAAGGCAGGAACTGAACCCAGCAGACAGGGACCCTGGACTGGTCACCATGGCCACCACAGGAGTCCCCTCTCAACCTCATGTTCATGTGTTTGGACTGAACGAGGAAACTGGAGGAACCCCTAGAAAACTCACTCAGGCAAAGGAAGAACATGTAAACTCCCCACGCAACCACCGTGAGGCCATAATCGCTGCTCCTCCGTGTCACCTGTAACTTAACAAATGAACAATCAGGGTTTGATGAATCGCCCTTCAGCAGAGGGAGAAGCAAGTCCGGCAGAGGAACAAAGAAAGCTGCGGGTCAGCTGGCACGCTGGAGGCTGTAGCTAAAAACTGCAATTTTTGGATCAATACAACAGAGAATAGAAAAAAAGACAGGAAGATGGAAGAGATATGATTCAATACGTGCTTCCTCTCCTCCATGCAGACCTCCCTCCCTGTACCGAAACACTTCGCCATCGATCTCGTTCTGTGTGTGTGTGTGTGTGTTACTAACAATTTCTCCCTCTCATTAAAGAAAAATGTAAAAAAAAAGCTTCCTCTGTGTGCTCCAACACTTTATCGCCTCCACAGCTTTTGTGTTTTTCCAGATTTTAATGACTGTAAAGAGGAAAACATCCTGAGGTCAGTCCTAACGATGGCCTCTTTAAACAGTCACGCTAAGAACAACAAAAACCATAATTTAGGTGGAGGGTGCATTTTTTACAGAGTTTTTATTACCTGTATCGATCCTTTCTTCAGTATTCCCTCCAGGAGAATGGGCTCTTTACACAAGTCACTCATTTATATAAAGGACATTTAATTTTCTGCGTTTCACTTAAAAAAGGATGGGCCGTTAACTGACCAGGACCGACTATGTTCCACTTCTTCACCTCAGCTAAAGGTCACGTTGGAACTTCCCATCTCGTGTCTGCTTGATGAATTATGGTGGACCAACTGTAGATGGAAGAATAAAGGTCTTATATAGTATCGGCTTTTACCGTGCAAGTGTAGGTTTGATCACATTTTTAAACCCTGCAGCTACACTTGAGAAGTGACCAAATGAACTCTTTTTCACTATTAATTTTAGCAGCGTTGAGGCTGATTGGTCTGTCGTTACTCTAGCAATTACACAAATGTCAGAATCGGACACGGGCGGAATATGCGTGCAGAAATTGAGTTTTTCAACAACATTTCTGTGTGTTTTCATGCCTTTTCTGAGCTTTGGTTTCACACCAACTACATCTGTGTCTTTGCTGGGATCTTTTATGGAGCTGATGTGCAGTAACTATCCCATCAAAGCCTGCTGTAATTTAAATGCTCACTTTGGTAGTTATTTTCCAAAGGCCTGCCAGCTAAAAGTAAGAGTAGAGCCCAGTGTCAGTTTCGGGTCCCCCCAGAAGTGCTTTCCAGCTGCGATCGGCACTGGCGCTATTTACAGAAGAGAGTATCGAAGCGTGGGATGAGAACATTATTTTTCTGTCAATATTTCAGATGGCACAGCCGCATATATTCAAGCAATGTTTAACGCACGCACGCACACACACACACACACACACACACACACACACACACACACACACACACACACGTACATGCACACACAGTGGCCTGGCCTAAAATGTTCTCTATTTAAAATGCTAATTTGCTCTCTCCCGCGGGTGCCTAACTGCGTTTCAAACTAAATTGCTCGTCATAGCAGGTCAGTATGAGCCTAATGAATTTGTCCATCCTCCCATTACACCTATTAGCGCTGACTGGTGGATGACACGCTCTCCGGCGACTCCAAAGTCTGAAAGCAAAGCGCGCAGACCGGATGGGTTTGCACTTCCAGGGTGGTGAATATTTCAGCGCCTGGCTGGGATGAGACGTGACCTCTGACCAGCTCTCTTACAGGGGATATTTGACCGTGATGCTCATTTTCCCAAAACGGAGCACCAGTCAACACAGAATTTAATAAAACTGACTTCAATAATTAAACTACTTTTCTGTGGATTTTTCATGCCTGCATTCACATTTGGCCAGAAAAGGTGCATCTGTATCCAACGTCAGATATATGAGTGATTTTCACGTCAAAGAGTGCTTCGGGTATATTATAATTCCTTAGTCCTGCAGTGTTGTACAGTCCACTGCATGCCACAAACATACAGGACTATCCTCTCATATAAAAACCAAATATAAGTAAAGAACATCAAGAGAACAATACAAGCGTATGATCTCTCTGGAAAGGTTCCTGAGCACACGGCTGATGTGGTCAGAATTTATTCTGTTAAAAGTTGCAGATTTAGAGTTCACTTAGAGCTGTGATGAAATACTTACAGTAATGCACAGCTATAAATTAGCCGACATAAACATTTGAGTTTTTGCACAGCGTGGCAGCAGGAGTGAGAGAAGTGATGACAATTAACCAGTGAGAGGCAGGGGAAAGAGAGGAGCTCCCTCCTTCCTGCAGGAGCTTTAAGTACTTTCCTTAATATATTATCATCAAATGAAGCATAAATCATTTCCGTTAGGCAAACATTATTGAATCCCTTACATATGAAGCCTTCCATTACCTGCCTGACTAAACGTCAGTACCTTATGTTCCTGGAGCAGGTATTCATCTCGATTGGTTTTGATGTAATGTTGGACTTAATGAAGCAGAGCACTTAAAGGACTTTTAACATTAGATGACTAACAACTTTTGCTGTTAATATTAATGCTTCTGTCATTATTAGCATTTTTAAGGTTACATGTTTGACGTCATTGTTCCCAGTTTGTGCAACTGTTGGAAAATTCTGCGTGTCAAGATGTTTTATGTGATTTATTAGTTAAATTGTAAAAAAAAAAAAAAAAAAAAATGAAAATGCACGCATGCACGCGCTTTCACAGTAATGAAATGAGTAAAAACATGGACACGGTTTCTCGTACACAATGAAAGCAAGATCATAAAACCGGTGAAATGCTGAATTTATGAGCACTATTCCCCCGTCCACCACAGCGGTCTGTGCAGGGTGGTGAGCAGCAACTGGTCCCAGCATTGGGGCTGAATGCTGACGTTACTCCACTTTGTTACCATCACCACAGGTCCTCACACTTTCTAAAGCAAAGTTACTGCCGTTTTCACAGCGTTTTTGCTCATTTGTGTCAGCTCTCGCAGGCTGACTGTGTGTGGTTCGGACCACAGGAAAGAAAGGAGATGCACGATCTCTTTAAACTTCAAAGACACGCATCAGAGAGGAAAGTCTCTGCTTTACATCCACAACAGCCAAAGGTCAAGTTCTCAGAAGAATGACGCCAATCTAAAAAGGTGCGTTACGTAAGAAAGCCCATATTTTCCACTAATCCCCTTCCCCTGCCGGGCTATGAGATCAACTCAATATGCTCCTCTAAGACGCTCCTCTTCCATTCAACGCTGAAACCTTTTTTGTCAAACATAAACCACACCCTCAGATTAGCATCAGCACTGCTGGGAGTTTGCCTCTAGCCTTTTCCTGCATGAACAAACATAATCACTCGCTCCTTTCACAGCAGATACACATTAGATTTTTGCTTAAGTGGGAGCGAGGAAGTGAAATCACATCTTGTTTGCAGGCAAAAAGTGCAAAAGTCTCGTTTGGCAACGTCACAAGAGAAAAGGTCGCCCACTTAAAAAAAAATAAAATAAATAAAAAGATGGAGAAAGACTTCTTGAGTCGTGACAGCAGGACAGCTGTCCACTCCCACTCTCATTTGTGGGGCCCCAACCAGCCTCTGGATCCAGGGCCAACATCTAAGTGACTGCAGGGGGAATTGTGAAGCTCAGGACTAGTTAATTATGCTAATCCAAGAAACTGATAAAAAAAAAGACGCCTTACATATGCTATATAGGAAGCAGACCATAACGGAGCTTTTTGCTGCTGCCTCTGTGTGATATTTGGAAACCTGATGTAATGTAGCCTAATTTAGACCATTTAAGACTTGGACATTAAAGCAAACCTCGGATTGTTCCCTCTCCCTCTCAGTTGCTGGTGAGCTGCTGGCCTTTCCCCTCTCTCCTTGTTAACTGAGGTCTGTGGGCGGATAACGCCGCTTCACTGATCCATAACTCATGAAACACCACTCATCCTCTTTCTCTCATCCTTCTCTTTTTCCATCTCTGCCTGAAACGATCTCAGTGCCTGAATTATTGTTGCTGTGCAGATAATAAAACGACTCCCATCCTTGTTTTTTTTTGCTGTTTCTTCTGATTTTAGACCTCAGAAATCAAATGTTGCCTCACCCAACCGAATAAAGGGAGACTCTTTTTTATGATGAGTGACTGTGGTGTTTATTATTGTTTAGGCTTTTGTTGGAGACCTCATGTGCCCACCTCCTCAGCTGTGTGTGTGTGTGTATGTACTATAACTGTTAGTAACTATAGTAGTGTTAGTAGTGTGTAACTATAATAAGTTATTTGTAATCATTCCCAAGTGTTATTCTGACAGAACATGTCCAGATGCCTGACTCGCTTCAGCTGGTTCTTCTCAGTGCTGGAGAGCAGCAGCTTTGCTCTAAGCCCAACACACAGCTTGACCATAGGTGAGAGATTGGCATGAGATCTCTGAATGCAGACGCCATAAGAGCTTGTTGTAAGAGCATAAAACCATGGACTGCCTTTCTGCAAGCCTGCAAACAGCTCAGTGGAGAAACAAGCATGGAAGAGTGGAGACAGGAGAGGGATGCAGCAGGAGGGACTGTTTTAATGGAGAAGGGATCTGAAATGACACAATATGAAGCGATAGACAACTCAGTGGGAGGAAATGCCCTGCAGGAAAGGTAAAATTTAGAGCTGCTGTTGCGCAAGTTAAGGCAACAACAAATGCAAGATCTCTTATGCAACATCCCTTAAACTGTTTCCTTGTGAAGTCTTTAGCTTTCGATCAGGCTACCTGTCCTCAGTGGAGAAGCGGACTGGTCCCCCAAACATTTGAATTGAATTGAATTTGCAGATTGTCAATAGACGAAGGGCGACATCTAGAGGCAGATGGATGACTTTGCCTCGAGGTGCGTTTGTGCTGCTGCTGCTTTTCCAGCTGTAGCATGTGGGTTACTGCTGAACCAGGGGTGCAGCTGGGGGATCAGACCTAAAATGCATAGGTCAAAGAGAAGAACTGCGAAAAAACTAATAGTGCTTTGACTGATCTTTAAGTAGCAGCAGGTAAACTAAATACAAATACTGCTGATGTGGCGATTCCATAGTGATGCACAGGCTACAGCATGCAGAGTGAAAATCACTGCTGCTCATTAAATATCTGCACATCTCAGCAGTGAGAACACAAAGTTTAAATATGCTTACGAGACAGCAGTATTGATCCTTAAGAACTATATTTTGTGGGTGTATAAATGTTTCCAAGACTTGGTACCATCAGAGAAAATGTATAGTCTGTAGTGTAATGTGTTCTTTACATATTAAGCCTCCACCAAAAGCTCATGAGCTTAGACCAGTCTTAGTAGTCGAAGTGTTCTTGCAGTGAAGATTTGGCCGATAATTCTTTCACCCATGTCCATTCAGTCGGATCTGTGACTCTGGGGCCCGCTCTGGTCCATCCATCCCCTTTGGCAGAAAGCCCCAATTTTTAAGCAGAAGAGCCCGTTGAGCAGGAGGAGTGGAAAAGTAGTCCCTCTGTTTCTGAGAGTAGGCTTGGACTGCATGGACAATGTCCCTGTAGGTCCAGTCCTGGTATTACAGAATACATCTCATTACCTTAAGTTATCCAATATGATGAACTGTGCAAAGGTATTAGTCTTGGAATTTATTTTAACAAAAGCATTCATACCTTTCAGCTAAAAGCCCTGAGTCGTCTTAAATGCCTTTGTGTGTATTTTTGTGTGTGTCACAGTTATTCTGCCCTGTGTAATTAAAGCGCTGTACCTGCCAGTGAAAGTTAAAAGCCTCCAGCAGCTGTATCCGTCCCTCTCTGGAAGGTACACAGTCCGGAGGAACAGGCTGCACCATCTCCAAACCCGCCGTCACACCTTCAAAAATCAGCAGGGCTCTGATAGCAAACCAACCCCCAAATCTTGGATGTACACACACTCCAAACATCTTCTGCAGATAAAAGATGATGAAAATAGGTGAGGATGCAAAGATAATACTGATTGTAATTCAAACAGAGTGTAGTACTTTTTCAGCCCACGGTTGGTCGTTGACATCAGACTGCTGATAGTAGAAAGCTGCTCCTGACACGTGAGCTGCAGTCTGTGCCAAAAACTTCGGCTTTCTGCTGGGAAATAGCTCAAAGTCGTACCGCACATCCACTTCTTGTCCTGGAAAACACTACACAGAAGGAAAGTAGAACTTTACAAACTGGGCATAGCGACGTGCTTAAATGCACTTTGTGAGATGCTCTAAAGGAAAAGAATACTCAAGATTGTTTTCCACTGTTTGGTAAGAATCTGCGATATTGATTCATAGACTGCACCATTCAGGTCAAATACAAACAGTTAAATCTCATCTAAGCTACCCCAAAAAGGCAAAACATCTAAAAAAAAATACTAAACTGAACATATTAAATGAATTAGGTACATTTAAATATATCCATTGTTTCATCAATGATTGAAACATTTTTGGCAGCCTTCCCTGCTTTTAATGCAAAGTTAATAAAATTGCATTACACTGACCTGGAAGACAGCAGAGGACACACAATGCCTCACACACTGGTCTACAGGGTCAGAAAGCCCCTGGAAGCCCCTTTCTTTCAAGAAAGGTAGAAAGGCATCTTCAAACATTGAGGGGGTACTGAGTACCACCACGGCCAGAGTATCATCTGGATAAGCCAAGTGGTGAGTAGTTGGCAGTACCGAGTTATACCAGCCAACCTGTAAAGAACATGGTACAGAGGGTCAGAAAGGTGAGCTGTTAAATAAAATGTTGATCAAGACAAAGAGGTCGTTAATGTGTTTGCATTTAATATATTAAAATTTTACTTAAATTATTTACTTTTCCCCCATTTCTTACTGGCTTAGCTCATCTCCTCGTAGTAGATAACAAGTTACGCTAACTTGACGAAATGAATATTTTTTTACATGCTCTGCGAATCACAAATTCGAAATTAAAGCCACAATACCTTTAAAGGGTAAACTTCAAACCCAAGTTTTGATAAACTATCTTCGAAGTCTCCTGTTATGCATACCGAATTGACAGTGGAGGCCGCCATCGCTATACGTCAACATAGTGCTGTGGATCATGGGATATGGAGTTCATTGTTTATTATGAACTTTATGACGTTTCTTGTTTCGACTATAACTTGACAACACAAGAAAGACGCAGGAGAATTTATAGTTAACATCTTCTGAATAGTTCCGCTTCAGTATTTTGATGAATTCTAATTAGATATATCAAATAAAGAAATACATCCATATTATCATGTGCCGTGTTTGCGTGACGATTCATAAAAAGGTCGACGCGGCGTGTCATTATTTCACATATATTGTTACTTATATTTATTGTATGTTCAAAAATGTTGTCATTCATGCCAATGGCCTATGAAAAACGTACTAAAGCCACTAACAATCAAGTCTGCGCAAGCGCTTACAATGTTCGTTAGCCTGTTACGTACTACGTCATTACGTCACTGTTCTGGGCACTTGGATTTAAAAGTGGAGACGTCGGGATTGGACATGGCTTCTGTGAGTATATTATGTTCTGACAAATTACTTGAAATCAGGTTTATAAAGCGTTATCTCAGGAACACTTCACAGAATCTAAGAACCGTCAATCATCACGTCAGTAGTAATTCATGGTTGAGAAAGACTGTGGTTGCTAACTAAATTAGCTTAATGCTGTTTTGTTTGTTGCGACTTCCTGGCTGCTAGCCTCCAAACGTGTTCTGTAGAAAGAAAGAAGGAAAATCGGTTACCTTAAGTTTAATCGTGTGGGAAGCCATTTTTACAGACAAGCCCAGACCATCCTCAGCTCAGTTACCTCCTTCGGTAGGAAACCAAGGCTTCCCAGGACTGGGTGGGACGTATATAAACCCTGGGGGTGTCCCGGGTCTGATTTTGATTTATTCTTCAATACCCACATTTCATGACATGAGGTGATGTGCACCACAGATGCACTGGTAACAGTAAGGCAATGCAGAAGCTACAGCAAATCTACCACACTTTACTTAACCATGAGATTGTTTTTTTTTATTGACATGCTCCCAGATAAGTAATGGTCAACAACATCAATATCTGTGTAGGTCTTAAATTTTAAACGCCTTTAAGGCGTTAGAGAGGTTGTTACCTTGTGAACAACACAAAGCACACATCTCAGGTTACTGTATCAATGTCAGACAGTTGCCCCACAATCCAGTTGCTAACAGCTGGAAGTGGGCTATATAGGCTTTTGACAAAAAAAAAATATGAAGAGATTCATGTGAGATCATGTGACCTTTACCTCAAGGATTGGTGACAAATGCAAATAATTGATTCATTTAACAATTAAATGTTTATTGCATGTTTCAGTTTAATGCTGACACAGACTGGTACGATCAGATGAATTCTATCTTGTCCCAGGTGGATGAACGTATTACAGTGATGAAGGTCAGAATACTAACACAATCTTTTATATTCATATTTGTTTAATTCAAGACGTGTAATTATTGTAATTACTTAAGTTGTCAGTAGATGGCAGTAGTCTGCAACAAACATTTGAGCCATTTACTTTGAAGTATAGTGTAGTTTTGCAAATCACTGTATCTGTGTAATTTTCTTCCTTTTCTTTTTTTTTCCCTCAGTCAAACTTACAGGAGACAATATCTTCTCCAAGGAAATTTAACAGGAGGGGAGAAGGTTGGGAAATTTCTGCAAATTACTTAAAGGAGTGATAACACGTGTGGTGTCAGAGCATGAGTGGTGTATTTTAAAATGCTAAAGTCAAGGATAGTGGGTTGAATTCTTCAAATATAATTCAAGGGTGACATGATCAACCTCCTTCATCTGTCTTCATTTTCTTCTCAAGATTTGTTTGCAGTTAGGGAGCGGATGCATGAGTCAGATCTGAAACCTCCCACTCTTCCTTTGCAAACTGCGCATCCCCAACAGCCATCAGCACCTTTCAGCTCTGTGGTTCAGTGGAGCGACCTAGCTGCTCTCCAAACGCAGCTCAAGATGCAGAACCAGGTGTGGTATTGTTTGTGTCTGTTGAAGATCAAAATATATAATATTATGCAGTTTTATTAGCATGGCTGCCAAAATCAGATGTTTTTTAATAATTTCTTTTAGGCAATTGAGACTCTTATTGAGAAACTTCGTGAACTGGAAAGAGAAAAGGAGTCACAAAAATGTCACATCCAGACACTACAAGGTAAATTGCTGCATTAATTAATTATTTACTGGCTCAACACTGACACATCATGTGTTATAGTCAGCCTCCTTAAATGAATAAATGTTTCCCACAGACACATCAGTGAAGCTGCTTGAGGTGGTATTTTTTAAAGTAACTGATGCTCTAAAACCGGACCACGACTCCCTCTAAGGCCAACATGCCCATAGCCACATGGATGGACACAAGTCACACCCAGTACACACGTGATGAATGAAAACACAACTGCTCAGGATACCGCTCCTGCATTGTGCGATGGCATAAGATGCGGATTCATACCTAATAAGCTTATTTTCCCCACACATGTGGTCAGAGTTTGTTCCTGTGCCAGTGTGTGCTGCAGGCCAATTAATCAATAGGCCTGTTAAACAGACTTCCACTCTATCCGACCCCTGTTAGCGGTGATTAAATAAACCGTACTTGGTTCTAGCGTTTTTGGGGAGGGGACCTGACAACTGGGAGGACATTTTACTTAGCAGTCTGTTATGTACAATAGGGGATGCTTTTCTTATCTGCTAAAGAGAGTATGTCTGTATTACGGTTTAAAGCAGGAAAGGAACCTAAAGAAAAGTACATTGAAATGTATGTTTTTACTTATATATGTCTTGTCTTTCCAGAGGAAGTGTTCAGGCTGAGGGACGAAATGAGACAAAGCCCTGGAGTAGACAGACGGATGAAGCAGTGGGAGAGAGAAGCTGGACATGAGCTCAGCAGTCTGCGGGGACACATCACCAGAGCTGCATTTCTAAGCAGCCCAGAGGAGAGGTGCTTACGTCACGGCCCATGTGGGGCATAACCGCTCCATTGGTTAATCTGATGATAGAACCGGCACCTTATTAACTTTTTTAATGTCAAATATGTGTAACGACAATGGAGTTTTTTCCTCTTGGACAGTTTTGGTTCCAAGCTCTTCCGAGGAGAGCTGGAAAACCTGCAGAGAGAAGTCGACAGCTTGAAGACACGACTAGGTGAGCGCCAAACACGCAGCCTAAACGATCACCGTGCAATAAATCTTTCCCCTGACGCTAAGACAGGTGTAGTCTTGTTCAAAATTCCTGATTTTTCATTTCCTCATAACAGGGAGGCACGAGGAGGACGCATTTTACCAACAGTCAGAGACCAGGAGACGGTTTGAAGACAGCTTCAAGGTGCGCGTGCTTTTCCAGATGTTTGTCAGGCCAGACGTACACTTGTGTAAACGAATTCGACTCAGACTCCGCAACAGATAGAGAAAATAAAACAACTAATAAAAACATAACCAAAAAAGGGTACAGTATGGTGTTGCTTTATTTACAGAAGTGCAGTTTGGTCGTGATCACCTTTTTTGTTTTTTCAGACACTAGACGAGCTGACAGACAACTGCAGAGCTCAGAGCACCGAGCTGGTGAAGACTGTCTCCCAGCATTCACAGACGAAAGAAGAAGTCCGTCAGATCAGGTTGGTGTGTGCGTGTGTGTTCATGTGGGTTTGGGCGCTTCTGCTTGTTTTCTAATTTGATGTTACTAATATGTTACCACAGAATCATTGTTTCAGAGCTTAAAGAGAAAGTCGGGAGATTTTCTGTCAGAGATTGTGAACCAGTATTAAGTAAGGCGTTCCCTTCCTCCAGCTTTCACAGCATTATTCAGCATCTTAATCACATCTTTACTTTGGATTTAGGGGCATCGCAACTCCGTCAAAGCCACGGCAGAGAAGTCAGGGTTGAAGAGGCAGGCCCCGACTCTGATGACTCCAGCCTAACTCCCAGCCTGGCTGAGGTCAGCTCTGATGATCTGGCCTGGCTGGATGACAGAGACCCTGGTGAGGAAGACCATTCTCTGCTCTCAGCATCACCTCAGCTGCTAACTTATAAACTTCACGTTTCCAACATCACATTTCCATCCTGCACGTGCCTGCCAACACAAAGTTTTAGCAACAGGAGATAACAAACAGAACACCATATGGGCACCAACACAGGAGTTTCAACAAGACTGGACTTGTAGTTCCCTCCGCTGTCCCTCCCCCACACATCTGGCTTAGCCCTCGCTGATTGATCCCAGTAGATATGCCTGAACAAAGGGAGCGCTCCTCTGTGTTTGTCACTTCAGTATATTCCTAAATAAAGAAGTATTTTCACATTTAGTAACATTATCTTAGCATTTATGAGAAGTTCTCTTGCTGAGAGCTGTGTGAGAGGATCGTTATTCATTAGAAAAGCTCATTTCCTCATCAACAGTCTGCTGTATCGAGTCATTTTTAGGAAGATTTTGTGCACGGTGTTTCTGTGTGACCACATGCTTACTGACTTACTGACCAGACTTACTGTGACAGAAGGTCCATGTTCCCGGAAGAGATTACAATCTGCACTGAATGATTCCCAAAGTGATCTGAAGCGTGGTTAATTTGACAATTGTATCTACACACATGTACACACACGCAGGTTGCTAGGGGGAAAGCGTTTGAATGTCTTCCAGCCTGACAGCACAGGAGTTTCTAACTAATCTCTCTCTGCTCTGCAGCTCTTCCAGCTCTTCACCGGGAGTCTCGCGTAGATCTGGAGCTCTTTGGATCAGATCTGGAGGATGAAAATGCTGATCTCCTCGATAACACTGGGGATCCAGATTTAGGGTCAAACCTGGATCTTGATGACCTTTGACCTGTTCTGCTACCGAAACACATGCACGCTGCCTCACATACGGACTGCCTGAGCTCAAATGCTCATTTCACCCGAGCAAGTGTTTAGAGTACAGCTGTAATTTAAATTCTAAAGTGGAAATTGGCAGGAGAGCAGGCCTGGCCATATGGTGTCGCCCATTTGAAGTCTGAGGATAAAAGAAACACAGGATGAAAACAGCCAAACCAGGACAGCAGCAGTAAAGTCACTTTCACCACCATAGCTACCAGTTACACCTACAAATATTTTATAAATGTGGAATGAAGGTTAGCTGCAGTACGTGTGTGAATGAGAGCGACCCAGGTGGAAGAGTGAGGTTACAGAGAGAAAAGATCAAGAAGGTGGAGGATTTCAAGTACTTAGGGTCAACAGTCTAGAGCAATGGAGAGTGTTGAAAAGAGGTGAAGAAGCGTGTGCAGGCAGGCTGGAACGGGTGGAGAAAAGTGTCAGGTGTGATAGAAGAGTTTGAGCTAAAATGAAAGGAAAGGTGTACAAAACTGTGGTGAGACCAGCAATGATGTTTGGTCTAGAGACAGTCCACTGAGGAAAAGACAGGAGGCAGAGCTGGAGGTAGCAGAGAGGAAGATGCTGAGGTTCTCTTTGGGAGTGACCACGATGGACAGGATCAGGAATGAGGACATCAGAGGGTCAGCCAGAGAGGCCAGACTGAGATGGTTCGGACATGTCCAGAGGAGAGAGAGTGAATATATTGGTAGAAGGATGCTGAGTTTTGAACTGCAGGCTGGAGGCCTAGGGGAAGACCAAAGAGGAGGTTTATGGATGTAGCGAAAGAGGACATGAAGGTAGTTGGTGTGGGAGAAGAGGATGCAGAAGACAGGGTTCGATGCAGGCAACTGATTCGCTGTGGCGACCCCTGAAGGGAAAAGCCGAAAGGAAAAGAAGAAGGGGTATCAAGTCACAAATGAACAAGCTAATCTTGTCTGTAATGGGAGTCCTCGGTCCAGTGTGGCACACCAGTGGCTGCTTCCACCGGCAGAAGAAACGAGCACAAGAGGTCAGTGTTTAGTCTCTAGAAGAGCTTCTTAATGATGGAAGCTGACACAGCGTCTTCCATGCAGAATGGCAGCGTTATTTGTGCCGAAGCCATTCAATAACAAGGCTTTTTAATATTTATTGTGGTTGAGCGTGACCCATCAGAGGCATCCATCTGATTAGGCATTTGGCATGTCAAACAGTGTCAGTTGCTGTATAGAAGCTCCCTGTGTGCTTTAACACCAGACTCTCTGTGAGAGAGAAAGATGTGAATGAATGAGGATAAAAGATGTTTTCAAAACATGTTTAATAAAAAAAAATAATAAATCCCCTCATTTACACTAAGCAGCAAAGCCTCATTATGCATTAGGGATACTTAGTTTTCAGCAACACCGAACATCTCAAGTGTAAAAACAGGAAGTACAAAGGTTTAAAATGAGCAACAGTTATAGTTTTCAGCCCGACCGGAACTTCTGTTGGAATCAGGTATTTTAGCTCTAATTAGTCTCTTACATTGAAATCCAGAAAACCTGCAGGTCAAACGTCTGCTGTCGTGCCTGATCTTTTCATTTCCAACACAATTTCTTTAAAAAAAAAAAAATGGACACGAACTATATTTCAGTAGTTTAACAGCGCACACAGTAACGCGAATGTTGCGCGGGATAACACCAAGCATTGGCTGATGTCTGGGGAAGATTCTGAGACGGCTTCGTGTGTGTGTGTGTGTGTGTGTGTGTGTGTGTGTGTGTGTGTGTGTGTGTAATGGAAATGGCCAGTCTATATGAATGCTATATTTATGGCACTCCTGCATTTACAACTTCAGGAAGGAAAGAACACAAGGCACATGTTTTTAAAAAAGGCAAGAGGCATGCTGGGCAACTGAAGAGAAAACGCTTAAATATCTCCAACTGTCAAAATTCCAAACATACATCCTTACAAACACACTCGCTACAGCGTGCACATGAGCCTTTGTTCCCCTCCCTCATAAACAAAAAGCTTTTTTTATAATCCTAGCAAAGTAAAGTGCAAACTCTTTAATACTGTTTGGCTGTTTTAACAGGAGAAAGGATGCCTGTGAGTGTTTGACCGGGACAGATTATATCCTAAAACTGAAACTTGTTAAGCGTACACTTTCAAACAGGTGAGAGCACAAATTCTATGTAGAGAACCATTAAAAGCAAAAATGACCCCAACATGGGTGAGATCTTCAATGTCCACTGCAGCTTCAGTCCCTTTTCCTGAAAGCTATTCAAATATGTGCTCGCACCTACGCAGAATTCACTCTGTTCGGTGCAGGTTCAAGGGGAGGGGGACCAGGTTTGGGGCTCTGATCGTCTCGATCAGTAGCTGTACATGGACAAAGGTGTGTCCTCCATATCGTCCTACACACACAAAAAAGACATTTGTCATCAGAAGAAAGTTTGAGACACCATTGAATATTAAGGGTGCTAGCCACCAACAGCTGAGCATTAAAACTGTGTTTATGGTAGGGGCATTGCTACCTATGTTATTCCCCTTTTTTCGGTAATTTTGGGTGAAGCAAAATGGAGGTTATATTTCTTCATCTAGAACTTACACCAGTAGCACTAACTTCCCACAGTTTTACTGTCATTTTAGCGACACTTCCTGTCAGGCCATTCTCATGTGCAGCCTGCAACATCGTGTGTCTCTGCTTTGTAGAACCCCCCCACCCCCCCTTGAGAAAGCAATCTAATCTATCTAACGCCCTTTTAACAGGAAGAAACCTTGAGCAGGACCAAATCAGATGGAACTCACCATAGGTAGGTCCTGCAGCCTGCGGAACTCTGGTCGACTGTTTCTCCGGCGCAGTTTGAGGAAGAGCAGCAGGGTAAGGATGACAGCCGTGATGATGAAGGCCGACACCAGGCCAGCCAGGAGGGGGTCTAGTGTTGGAGTTTGGTGCCGCATGGTCGCTGGAACACACACACCCCAGGAATCACCTGACCTTTCGGTCACTCAAACCAGGCAGTTTTGTTTTTGATAAATGGCAGAATTTCAGCTTCACAACCAGGTTGAAAGTGCAACAGCAGCTAAATGTAAATCCCAGCAGAAGCATGCAGTGTCCTCGGAGCTGTTTAATTTACGTCATCTTCAGCTGGAGCTAGCGGTCCTGGCAGCGGGTTTCTGTGTGTGGATGTTGCTAGGGAAGACTATTTTGTAAACCTCGCTTTCGCTTTATTTTACATCCGCTGGTTGAAAGTAACAACCACAGAACGGTGACGGCTCCCTGTTTGTCTGGCTAATGGAACGAGGCAAGGTGCCAAGCGTGGCCCAATAAAACCACGGCGAGGGTGAATTTGATATTTTAACTCCGAGCCGTCAACTGAGAGGAATTTATCAGCCTTTTCTCAGATGATCTGTGGAAGTCTCGGCGTGGTTAAACACATTATAGAGGAATAAAAAGTGTGTAAATCATTTAGCGCACAGAGGAGCCAGAAAACAGAGCGTTCTTCAAATCTGGAGTCTCATGACTGTCTCTGTCCTCCTCCCAGAACAGTGAAGTGATTGTGGGCTGGTGGTGACAGTGCTTGTAGAAGACGTGTGTGTGTGTGTGTGTGTGTGTGTGTTTTCTGAGTTTGTCTATGTGTGAGGGCAGAATTGTGCTTGAAACAAAGAACAGCATCACTTTTATGCACTTCTGGCTCTGTTAATTCCCAGTTAGTGAATATCCCAGGGCAAAATCCCTGAAGCGACGATGTCACACTTACTGTCGCCCCCCACGTTCAGCTGGGAGGGGCTGTTGGCGTGGGGCTTGGCCTGGGTGGACGCCCTGGTCGGCACGGCGGTGGTAGTCGCTCGCTGAGTAACTCTGGAGGTCTCGGGATGCCCGTCAGGCTGGTGGGTGTGTTTTGGAGAAGTGATGGCGGTGGACGCGGAGCTGGCAGACCCCTGAGGGGAGCCGGTGCTGGATGCGGTGGACTGGCTGGTTTTGGGAGCGGAGGTGGTCTTTGACAGCACTGATGTCGACGGAGACGTGAACGGGTGGGTCACAGGGAGAGTCCCCTGGTCTGGCTGTGGAACAGAGCTGGCCGAGGTGTTCGGGAGCACCGCGCTGGTCGGCGAAATGGCTCCGGGGGTCTGCGCGGGGTTGAGCAGGGTGGAGTTGAGGTGGAGGTGAGGGGTGGAGCTGTGGTTTGGCAGATCGGTTTGGTTGTCAGGGTCGGCGGAGGGTGACGGTGACAGGGTGGTGGTAACTAGACAGAAAGAAGATTATCATTAGTCCATCTCCTGCCATCGCTTCAAAGCTGTCAGATCATTTATAAAGTTATTATTTCTATTCTACACCTCCGGCTCTGCTCCA